>JARHVA010005805.1:712500-912500 GCA_037957365.1 Torreya grandis | reverse complement strand
CATGACTTTTAAATAATATTGTGACTAATAATAAAGTCGATGATATCCTTTTATCCAAAATGTAAATTGGACTATTATTAAATCAATTATACCAATATCATAATAACATAATTTCTGTGTTATTACAATTTTATATAGACTATATACATCTTTTTTTTATCTTCATGGCATATATTGATATTGTTGAATATCAATGATAACAAGCTAATGTTTTAAAACATTGTAAAGACATTTGTGTGTGTGTGTACACTTAGTTGGTTGATATACCTAACTATGTCTATATATATATATATATATATATATATATATATATATACCCCATGTATAATTTTTTAACTATATGAATATATACATCTTGAGTTTCAAAAACTTACTCAAAAATATATAGTTCAAAACCATCCACTCAGGTTTCTATCTTGAGCTAGGACAAAACATAGTCTAGGTAAACTAAACCATTCAACCCTAATGATTTCCTATTTATAAAAAAACTAGTTTGCATTCATATGATTTAGAGCATAATGGCTTAGTTATATGGATGGCCAAGCCATCTATAGGACTAAGCGTATATCCCTATAAAAATACAATCATTTTCTAAACCCTAGGAATCCATAACTGTACACATAAATTCTTTAATCAAATGAAATTAATAACATCACCAACCTTCTCAATGCTTCCGAATCAAAATTCAATGATCCAAAAAATCTTCTCTTCCTTGCTTTGCACTTCCTCTTCTCTTCTTCATGCCTCACTCTCCTCCTTTCTCCCTCTTATTATTATTTTCATCATCTATTTATTACCATTCAGAATTGCATGCATCTATTAGCTCCTAACATGGAGTCCATGCATAATCCCTATTATTATTATTCAAACTCAACTAATCTCACAGTTAAATTCCATTAACTTTTCTAGAAAATCCTTAATTTATATCTCTAATTTTCCCATAATTCCTCACTTATTATTTTATTCATTTCCAATATTTTTGTTGTCAAACTACATTACATGCCCAAGTACTCCACTCAAAAAGTCTACTTTTAACATTATTCAAAATGATAGCTACACTTATAACATTAACATAGTCTATGCATGTTAATCAAAGACTAGGTTTATATCATAAGATAGTCTTAGGTTATAGTGTAATCTTTTCAATAGTTTTGTAAAGATAAATAATATCATGACTTTTAAATAATATTGTGACTAATAATAAAGTCAATGATATCCTTTTATCCAAAATGTAAATTTGACTATTATTAAATCAATTATACCAATATCATAGTAACATAATTTCTGTGTTATTACAATTTTATATAGAGTATGTACATCTTTTGTTATCTTCATGGCATATATTGATATTGTTGAATATCAATGATAACAAGCTAATGTTTTAAAACATTGTAAAGACATTTTAATTAGTCTATATACAATAGTAACTAGATATTAGTCACATAGATTTACATTCTTGTAATCATAAATAAACATGAGTACAATAACATAATATAAATATATTGCAACATTATGTACTAATTCTATGTAAAGTATCTATAATTCAATCACACACATGATTTATTCCATATATAAGTACTAAACTGATTTAACACTCACTAACACACAAAATCTAATATCTAAATACAAATATTTTCAAAAACATACTAATGCTAATAATCCACACAATGCATATACATGTATTATCTAATGTGATGTGTGAATGGGTTTTAGTCATTCCTCTATCATTCCCAGACACCTCCATCTACACCATCTTCTATGATTATTCTCTCCCTCTATCATGATCTAAGGGATGAGACTCTTTTGCATCTGACTCATGACAAAAAGGTAGTTAGCTTGATACATCATGATATATCATAGAATAATACTGCAAAAAAATTTAACATGATCATAATATACATAATTTACCATTCAACTAACTCATAGTAATGAAATAATGTAATCAAGTAACATATAACTATCACATAAAAACTTATGACTATAGTTTAGTTAAAAAGTAATTAATTAATTTAACAACCATAATAATCCATAGATAATTAGTTAAATCAGCTTAGTGAGAAGTCAGGATGTGACATCCTTCCCCCTAAATCTGGTCATCATCTTGATGACACTTATTCAAACAATAGATAAAAATGAAAAAAATTATTTAGTAAAAAAATAACATAGCATGATGCATCAAATCAAAAAAAAAAAAAAAAAATGAAAATAGCTTGTAGAACTCATCATGTCCTTCCAAGTAACACTATCCTCATAGTATTGGTCCCACAAGACCTTGCACTATGATACTTATCTATTACATAAATGAAGTTTGTGAGTGTTAATTAAATTTATTAGTTTTACCATGACCACCTTGGGATCTTAAACCTATAAAGCATTCCAATCCAGCACATGTGAAGGATTAGATATATACCTTTTAATATAACATACATGGAAGACATTATGATATAAAGCTAGGGTTGGTGGAAATACAAGCCTATACACTATAAGATTGACCAATTATAAAAAATTGAAGGATCCCACATATCTTAGTGAAATTTTTGCTAACTTCTCAAATTTAATTGAGCTCTTCTCCAGCTTAACCCACAATAATACTTTATCACCTATCAAAAATTGTCTAGTTATTTTATTCATATCAACATAGCTCTTCTATATATCATTGGAATCAAATAATCTTTTCTTGATTGATCTAACTTCTTATTCCATTTATGAAAGCATCTCAGGTCAAAAGACTACCCTATCTTCTAACCTATCCCCATTAATTGGTGTCTTGTACCTTCTTCTATATAGTGCTTCAAATGGTGACATCTTTAAAGCAGATTGGTATGAGTTATTATAATAAAAACCAACTAATGGAAGGTATTCCTCCCACATATATTTATGATCTATGAAATACATATGAATAAAATCCTCAAACACCAAATTAACTCACTCATGTTGATCATCAGTCTGTGTGTGATATGTAGTACTAAAGTTTAGTTGCATACCTAAAGCTAAATTTAGAGTTAAACAAAACCTAGAAGTCATCCTCAAATCATTATATGAAATGATCTTCTCTATAAATACATATAATTTATATACTTATTTTATGAATCTCCTCGCAAGAGTAGGTTCATCATCTATCCAATTGCTTGGTATAAAATGTGCTACCTTTGTTAGTTTATCAACTAATACCATGATCATGTTGTGCATGTTCTATGATAATGGTAAACCTTAGACAAAGTCCATACTAATCATCTACCATTTGCATTTTGATATGTCATGTGGATATAATAATCCAACTAGATGCACATGTTCAAATTTTACATGCTAACATTCTAGATAATGTGACACAAAGTTTATTGCATATTTATTAATTCCCTTCCCAAAATAAAGTGGTTTAAGCTCTGCCATAAGCTTGGTTACTCTTAGATATCCTAAATAAAGGGCATTATGCATTTCCTTTAGTATTAAGCTTCTTAGATTATCATGATCTAGCACATAAATACTTCTATTGTATCTAAAAAAACCATCATTCTTTAATATATATCCTTTATACCTAGGATTCTAAGCATTCTCAATCAAATCTTTCTTGACATGATCATTGAATTTATCTCCTAGTGAGAATTTGATCACATGATCTCTTAAATTACTCCTGATAGTAGCCATAACTACTATGTACCTTCTATGACTTAAGGCATAAAGTACTCTATTTTCCTTGCATTTGATGTAATTGATATCAAAGTCATAATAAAAAAATTCTAGCCAGGGTCTCTAATGAGTATTTAGATTTGGCTGGGTAAAGATGTACTTGAGTCCCAATTTATTAGTCTTGAGCTCAAATAGGTTTCCCAACAAATAATATCTCCCTACTTGCAAAGCATAAATAATTTTTGCAAGTTCAAGGTAATGAGGGGCATAATTCATCTCACAAGGCTTCAAATTCCTTGACTCATAAGCTACCACTGTAGCATCCTACATAAGGACTCATCCTAATCCATCCCCTGATGCATCTATGATCACTAAAAAATGACCATTGGGATTAAGAAATCTTAACAATGGTTATAAAGTAAGCCTTCTTTCCAATTTCTAGAAATCTACTTCACACTTATCTGACTAGATAAAACTTTTATTCTTACTCTATAGAGAGGTAATTAGATTAGCTATCTTAGAAAAATTTGAAATGAATTTCTTGTGATAACCCATCAATCCCATGAAAATCTTTATCTCATGGACATTCCTTGGTGCCAACCACTCCATAATGGCTCTTATCTTAGTTGTATCAACCAAAATACCATTCATAGAGATAATATGTCCTATCATTACACTTTCATTTCAAAAAATGCACACTTGGATAATTTGCCATATAACTTGTGCTTTTGAAAACATTACAAAACTAGTTCTAGATGTTGAATATCCTCTTCTTCATCCTTAAATTATATAAGAATGTCATCTAAAAAGACCAAAATAAAATGATATCAATAATATATAAACATGATCTTCATGAGATTCATGAGTGTTTTAGGTGCATTTGTCAACCCAAATTATAACATTGTAAACTCATAGTGCCCATATCAAGTACTAAATGTCATATTAGGAATATCCTCTTATTTTATCGTTAATCGATGATATCCATCTCTAAGATCAATCTTAGAAAAGACCATTGCTCCTTGAATCTGATTGAAAAGATCATCTATTGAAGGTAAAGGATGCCTATTTTTAATAGTCATTTTATTTAACATTCTATAATCAATGAAAATTCAAAGGGTACCATCTTTCTTCTTGGTGAAGACAATTAGTACACCCCATGGTGACACATTTGGTCCGGTCAACCCTTTGGATAAAAAATCCTAGAGTTGTGCCTTTAATTCAACCAATTCAGTGGTTTTCATTTTATATGGTTCCTTAGATTGAGGTACTGATCCATGTATGATATCAATAAAGAAATCAAATTCCTATTTAGGAGGCAAACCTAAAAATTCCTCTAGAAACAAATCATGAAAATTCCTAAGGAAAGGATAATCTTCAATTGATGGTTCCTTAATTTCCTTCATTTCATTTATCTTGATGATAAATGGTTGGAATCCTTTTCTTTGGGCCTTCCTAAGTTGCATTGCATAAATATACCTAAGCCTTAACTCCCATTTATCACCCTAGATTTGTGTCTAGTTTCTAAAATCATCTAGATACTTAACCTTCTTTAGATAACAGTCAACATTGGGTTTATGCTGCACGATCCAATTGACTCTCAAGATCAAATCATATGAACATAGTGGTGTTGCATATAAATCCATAAATATTTTGAATTTAGGCAACCTAATCTATACTTCAACTAAACACTTATCCATTTTGACTTTAAAATCATTCCCATATTGTACTAACCATGCATTTTTCATTAATCTAACTTTTTTAGATAAATTATTTAGAATTCTAGGAGCTATAAAATTTTTTGTATCCCCTATATCTATCAAAATGGAAATTAGATTTTCAAACAAAATATATGATAGTTCTATGGATGAAGCTTTGAATTCAACTTATCGATTATCAACTATCGTATGAATGCATTACTAAAAAATTCCTCATTGAAGGGTGACACCTTTATTCCTCAACTTATCATGGGTACATTCACATGAAAAATGGTCACCTCCATAGATGAAACAACCTCTAGGTGGTACCTTCCTATAAGACTATTAATTTCTATTGAAACTACCTTTAGAACCATTCCATGATTTCTTACTATTTGAACCACTATTAAATCTGGTATTCTAACTCTTGAAATAACTCTTAGAGTATCCACTCCTCTTCTTCTAGTTCTTATTTTTGAAAGTTTGATTAAAAATTTCAAACTTTTTCTTAAACTTATTTTTGACCTAAACAAGAGATTTCAACTTTTGTTCCTATTTTATTGCCTTATTGAAGACTTGGTCTATGGTCAATGGTCCATGAATGTCCACCTCTCCACTAATTTAGGGTTTTAATCCCATGATGAACTTACTAATCTTGAACCTCTCATCTACCTGATATTGAGGTACATATTTTAGAAGCTTAGTGAAATGTTTCCTATCCTCATTCACTAAAAAGTCTCCTTTCTTTAGATTCTAAAAATCTATAAGCTTTTGGTCAAAATATAACTTTATAAGCCACTGTGATTGGAATAGTGTCACAAAATGCTCCCAAGTAGGCATGCTCGAGTTTAGATTCATTTCCAACTTTTTATTGTCCCACCATGTAGTTGCTTCTCCATCTAACTAGTTTTATCCCAAAACTACTTTGGAGACCTCAGAGTAGTTTTGAATATTGAAATACTTATCCATCTTAGTCAACCATACTTCGTCTCCTTATCCCATAATAGTTCTATAAAACTTAGGTGGATTCACCTCTTTCATATCCCTAGCTAATTCTATAGCTACATGTCCTCTTACATCTCGAAACACTTCCTCATGTCTCTACTCTTAAGGGATTTCCTACTTAGTAGGATACTCTTCAGGCACATCTTGATGGGCTTCTACCTCATGTCCATGAATTTCCTATTTTAGGGATAAATTTTTTTCCCTAATCTCATTCATGGCTACAAGAATTTGATCCAACTTTTCTTCTTCCTCAATGGAAAATTAGTTAGACTTAAATAGAGGGTTATTGTCATTGACATTTGAAGTGATATCTTTAGATTATCTTACTTTCACGATTCTTCTTTCTGACAATATAAGAATACAAAAATTTTAGCTAACTCATTAAGTCCTAGAGTTTAAGCTTCAACTCTAATACCATAATGTAATAACCCCAATGGGATTTACTATAATAACATAATAATTTTAAAAAAAAACTATATTCTATGTATTTTGTTAAGTTGTGGAGCTAAAAGCTTCACTGATGCAAATGGAGGAGGTTGCTGAGTTATAGAGTAACCGATGTTGGTAGGCCAACTGACGTTTGTCATCTTTAGTGTACACAGTAACTGACATCAGTTAGGAGTCAGCCAGCATCGATTAGATAGGAACCGACGTCGGTCACCTGTGTGTTTCCAGAACTGGTCTAATTTTAGACAGACAGTTAGTTTGCATGTAAAAGACTAATTTTAGTCTTGAGTCTGCATTTCTAATTATTGTAATTGAGAAGTCTAATTATTGTTTGTATGGGATCTATTTAACAGACCCATGGGGATATATTGTAATTAAGGACAAAGTCAAGGACTTGTGAAAGACAAGGACAAGATCCTTCCAAGTGTAAGATCAGTTAGATTTGTAGGTATGCAAGATCAGGGAGATCTACATGGTAAGTAAGGTCAGTTAGATCTGCATGGTATGAAAGATCAGGGAGATCTACTTGTGTGAGAGGGAACAACTCTATGTTTGAGTTGTGGTTGTAATTGATTGTGTATGAGAGAGAGAGATAACTCTTGAGAGAAATATTGGACACCCAAGAGGTGTGGAAGAGTGTGATTTCTTCATTGTATTTTAGAAGAGTGTTAATACAAGTTTGTATTGTTTCTCATATTCTTTGCTATGTCTGAATTCTAGTCACTTATTACTTTTAGTTTAATTCCGTGTTTAGTTGCTTATACAAAGGTAATCAAGTGTACTCTTAGGAGTGGATCCTAACAAGTGGTATCAGAGCTTGGTTCACTAACACCTTGGTTTTAGAGTGTGTTAAGTGTTTGTTGATTATAGGTCACTCACAGGGGTTTCTGTTTGAGTGGGAGTAAAGCAATGGCAGAAGAAATTATGCTAAAAATGGAGAAATTCAATGGCAAGAATTTTCAATTATGGAGGATGCAAATAGAGGATTATCTGTATCAGAAAGATCTTTATTTACCATTGGGTGGGGTTTCATGTAAGCCCACATGTATGCAAGATGAAGAATGGAAGGTTCTTGACAGAAAGGCTTTAGGAGCTATAAGGCTGACCTTGGTAGCTTCTGTGGTTTCCAACTTATCTCAGGCAAGGACAACGGTAGAGTTAATGGAATCTTTGGCAAATTTATATGAAAAACCCTCAACTTTGAATAAGGTATTTCTTATGAAGCAATTATTTAATTTGCAAATGCTGGAAGGTGGATCTGTGTATAGTCATCTTAGTGATTTCCATGGTTTGGTAAACCAATTAAATTTAGTCAAAATAGTTTTTGATGATGAAATTAAGGCTCTCTTAATCTTATGCTCTTTACCTAAAAGTTGGGATAGCTTGGTAATGGTAGTTAATAATATTGCATCTACTTCAAATATCTTGAAAGTTGATGATGTTGTTAGTGTAATCTTGAATGAAGAAATTCACAGGGAAAGCACATGAAAATCATCAGGTAATGCTTTAAGTGTTGAAAGTAGGGGAAAGTAAAGAGAAAAGGTTGAGCAAGGGAAATCGAGGTCAAAGATAGGTATTAGATCCAAATCTAGGTATGGCAGTATAACCTGCTAGAATTGTGGAAAGAAAGTGCTTGCAAAGAAAGATTGTTGGTTGGTAGAAGATTAGCATGAAGGAAATGAAGAAGCAAAAGATGCAAGTATTGTTGCATAGGATGCTCTTGTATGTTCCTTGGATAAAGTATAATCTTGGGTTTTAGATTCTAGTGCCTCTCTCCATGCAACCCCAAATAGAGAATTTTTTCATGATTATATCCATGGAGACTTTGGAAAAGTTTGTTTAGGGGATGGTAATCCTTGTCAAATTATTGGCAAAGGGAAAGTGCAGCTAAAAATGTAGACTGACAACATATGGGTGGTGAAGGATGTCATGCATGTTCCCATCCTGAAGAGGAGTCTAATTTCTGTAGGAAATTTGGGTGATGAGGGTTGCACAGTAACTCTCACAGCATAATCTTGGAAAGTTTCCAAGGGTACACTTGTATTAGAAAGAGGTAAGAAAGTAGGTACACTTTATCTATCTAATTGTATTACTGATTCTCCTTCTATTTTATCTACTTCAGATGTAGATGCAAAGATGTGGCTTTGTAGGCTTGGTAACATGAGTGAGAAGGGAATGGATGTTCTTAAGTCAAAATGTATGCTTTCAGATTTGATAGACCAAAATTTTTGTGAGCATTGTATGTTTGGGAAATAGGAGAAAGTGAGGTTTCTCAAGACTAGGCCAATAAAGAAGAAGCACAAGTTAGAGCTTGTTCACACATACATGTGGGGACCAACTTAGGGAGCTTCTATTGGAGGATCACAGTGGTATGTTTCTGATGATGCTATAAGAAAGGATATGGTTATTGTATAAAGAAGAAATTTGATGTTTTTGACATATTTAAGAACTGGAAAGCCTTGGTTTTCAAGGAGAAGATGATGTACAGAGATCAGCTTATGGGGTTGAATAATTTTGAGTAGGGCAATTTGGACAAGGTTATGATCCAAAGTGAGCTCATGGGTAAAAATCATCACTCATAGGAAAACACAGTTATCGATGTTGGTCAAGTGAAAACTGAGGTCGATCAGGTGGGAACTGACATCAATCAGGTTTAGACTGAGGTTAGTGATGTCAGGTAGGTAAACATCGACATCGGTCAGGGAACCAATGTCAGTGATGAGGTCGGTCACATGGAACTGACATCAGTCAGATGTAGACTGAGAGATGATCGAGATCGGTCACTGTTAGAATGAAATTTGGACAGACAGCAAGCTATCAAGGAGTCTCAAATGCCCATGAGGAGGATTAAAAAGGTAAGTAAGCCTCAAATTTGTTATTCCCCTTCTTTATATTACTTTTTGCTCACTGATGGTGGAAAACTAGCAAGTTTTGAAGAGGTAATGCAAGTAGAATCTAGAAAACAGTGGGAGCATGGCATGAATGAGGAAATTGATTCCTTAGAAGAGAACCAAATAAGAGATTTGGTAGAGTTGCCAGTCAGGATGAAAACACTAAAAGACAAATGGATTTATAAAAAGAAAGGAGAGAATGGACAAGTGAGATAGAAGGCTAGGTTATATGGTCTTGAGCAAGCTACAAGACAATGGTGTTTAAGGTTTGACAGGTGTATGACAAATCATGGCTTTAGTCAATGTCAATGTGACCATTGTGTTTATTTTACCAGGATGGATAATATTAGCTACATTATCCTATTACTGTATGTAGTGTATATGCTTGTTGTAGGGTCACACATGCAGGAGTTTGCTGAGCTAAAGGTAAAATTAGTTTAGAAGTTTGTCATGAAGGATTTGGAAGTAACAAAGAAAATCTTTGGCATGAGTATTTCTAGAGACAGGGAAAGTCACAGGTTGATTTTGTCTCTAGAGGATTATCTGAATAAGGTAGTGGAGAGGTTCAATATGCAGGATGTAGAACCAGTTAACACACCTATGGTTGGATAGTTTACAGAATAGTGTCCTAAATCACATGATGAGGTTGAGTACATGAGTACTAGACCTGATATTGCCCAAGTATTGGGAGTTGTCAGCAAGTTTATGGCCAATTTGGGAAAGGAACACTGAAAAGTAGTTCAATGGATTCTCAAATATCTAAGAGGGACCAGCAGTAGATATTTATGTTATGTAGGGTCAAGCACTTTTCTACATGGGTATGTAGATTTAGATATGGCAAGTGACTTGGATAACAGGAGAAGCAGCACAGGATATGTGTTCACTGTGGTGGTTGGTCTTCAAGACTAAACTTGAAGATGGTGATACAAGCCAAAAACAAATTAGAGAATGTTGTTGTATAGGTATAGGTGTAATTGTTTATCTCCAAGTGGGAGATTGTTAAGTTATGGAGCTAAAAGCTTCACTGATGCAAATGGAGGAGGTTGCTGAGTTATAGAGTAACTAACATCGATAGGCCAACTGACATTGGTCATCTTTAGTGTACATAGTAACTAACATTGGTTAAGAGTCAGCCAGCATTAGTCAGATGGGAATTGACGTCAGTCACCTGTGTGTTTCCAGAACTGGTCTAATTTTAGATAGATAGTTAGTTTACATGTAAAAGACTAATTTTAGTCTTGAGTTCGCGTTTCTAATTATTGTAATTGGGAAGTCTAATTATTGTTTGTATGGGATCTATTTAATAGACCCATGGGGCTATATTGTAATCAAGGACAAAGTCAAGGACTTGTGAAAGACAAGGACAAGATCCTTCTGAGTGTAAGATCAATTAGATCTATAGGTGTGCAAGATCAGGGAGATCTACATGGTAAGTAAGGTCAGTTAGATCTGCATGGTATGCAAAATCAGGGAGATCTACTTGTGTGAGAGGGAACAACTCTGTGTTTGAGTTGTGGTTGTAATTGATTGTGTATGAGAGAGAGAGATAACTCTTGAGAGAAATACTAGACACCCAAGAGGTGTGGAAGAGTGTGATTTCTTCATTGTATTCTGGAAGAGTGTTAATACAAGTTTGTATTGTTTCTCATATTCTTTGCTATGTTTGAATTCTAGTTACTTATTACTTCTGGTTTAATTCTGTGTTTAGTTGCTTATACAAAGGTAATCAAGTGTGCTCTTAGGAGTGGATCCTAACATATTCTTTCATTAGACTACACCATGAGAATATAATTAGTGATCTTAACATACTAAGTATGATAAACATAAAGTAAACATGTAACGTTTAATAGTTACTGATCACTAGCATCACATATAACTAAGCATAACTATATAAAGAAAGTAATTACATAAAATCTAGCTATGGATGGTACCATAATACAACCACTATTATCAATGTATAATAAGTAATTAATTACATTTCCAATTAGAATTATGTCTCAATAATAAATGCAATAATAGATACAAGGTTCCATATAGTATGAGTCTCATGAACTCCAGTATCTTTGATAATCTCAAGTGTAGCCTCCAATAAGTAATGGTTTTTAGAGGGTTAACATCATTTGAGCACATTTTCACACCAACCATGGATCATCGATCCCTCACACAATCCATAAAATAGGGAATGGACCTCCCTTCATGGATGGGTAGATAGTGACAATGTAAGAATCCAAAGAGATAAGCTAGTACCCATATTTTGTAAGGTTTCTAATACATGATATGTAACATAAATAAAATATGTTCTAACATGATATCTTACAAACATGTAAACTATACATATGAAATGACAATGTCTAACTAAACATTACTTTGTCCAAAGTTTCCAAATAGTTATTTATCTCTAAGATTAGTCAAATTCATACACACCACTTGATCAGATTACCTTCATCTAGCATTGGTGATGCTAACTAAGATAGTGAAGTCCATCTCATTGCTTAGTTAGTACCATCAATGTGATATTTGGTTATCATTTATATGACCAATATATTCATATAGATTATTTCTACTCATAAGTATAAAACGTGCTACAATACATGAATAATCTTTATGCATACATTTAGTCCATCAAACATATGAATGAATTTTTTCCATATTATTTACCACATAAATAAAAAACATACAAGTGCAACTTTAAAACCAAATGGGTACAATACATAATTATACTTCATGATTTAATTATCATAAGTAAATTCAAATGTAGTACAACCAACAATGTCATAATATCTTGTACATTTTGATAAATTACAAAAAATCGTCATAATTATTTAAAATATCAATTAATTCATAAACCAAAAGCATATTTTTTATCTATGAAACCTATTATTATTTAGGGAGGCTCAATGCATATAACTATAATGTCTTATCCCTCACAATTATGTGATTAAATTTTTACTATCCAAAAGCTATAGTTATAGGCACACATTCTAATATATAAAAATAGTCTACATATGTATATGAGAACCTAAGTTCTCATATAGATATATTTGATATATTTATGCATCATGCATTATATATATATATATATATATATATATATATTCCTGTTCTATCATACAAAAGTAATTTCCATATTTCTTTATAGAAAACTTATGTGATTCTTAACAATCATTAACTTTTAATGGAAAAGCATTAAGATATAAATAGTATCTTAGCATTTCTTAAATCTCCTAATTTGATTCACAAATTTATATATAAAATATATAATTCATTTATGATCAAACCATTCTAAATTAATTACCCTAATTTTCCTTTTATTTAAGTCCTTCGACTGTATATGTTTTATAGGAAACATAGTGAAATAATAAATCAACCATTCAGATCTAAACTTTGATTTTGTTTATCAATGGAGATTTTATACTCTTTCAAAAAAATTATGTGTTTATATCAAATAATTTGATACCTAAATCAATTCTTTGAGAGCTGTAGATTTATCAGAATTTGACATAGTTTTATAAATGCTTGAACAATATGCCTATTTCACATATATTGATTCAAACTTGGCATAATCCTTCTCTTATAAGTAAAGCTCATAAATTTAAAGACTCAAATGAGGTTGTATAATTAAAACTTTCACCTATCTCTTTTCTCATTAAAACTTATATGTATACATGTCCCTCAAACTTAAGTTCACTATTTTGGAAGATGAAATCTCAAGGAAAATATCACACAGGGATTATATTTTCATGTCAAAACTAGTTCTTAGAGATCAAAAGCCAAAACCCCTTTGGTTTCTTTAGGTAAATCATTGTTCATATTATTTCATTTGTTTTGGTATGTTGTAGTACATGTTTGTTCAAATATCTAGTGAATGTATTTATCTTTAAGATATAGATTATAAAGTGTGGCTCCACAGTTTCCAGAGTGTGAGTTTGATTTAATATTTTCATGTGTGGCTATACAAAAAAATATCTATGTATTTTTAATAAAAATCATATCAAGTATTATACTCTTCCATGCATGATCAGTTTGAGATGTTTCTAGATCTAATAGTGAAAAACTTACAGTATGTACTTTTCCAATTTATTATAAAAATGTGTGCATGTTATATATAAGTGTGTGCATGTTCCATGCATGTGTGTTATTTAGAAAACTTAGTTAATATTTCATATATTTTTGAGTAAAGTTTTATTTGGGGATATGGCAATTAAGTGGTCCCATTTGGGTTTAAATAAGGTAGGGATACACATATAGGATGGATATATGTGTCAATTGACAATAGCTAGGAGTATTTTAATGTTTCCATGTTTAGTCCAATGTATAGAAGACAATCAAGGATATATTAGAGTGCATTTGAGTATTTCACAACTAATATGACTGATTGTAGTAGATAGATTGAAAATATTATTAAAATTTTAGGATACTTGAGAGATTGGTGTCTTTGTATCCCTAAAAAAGGCAATAAACTTTAAAATTGTTAAGAATATAGTGGATATGGTTATGCATAGATCAAACCTTCTAGAATTTTCTCTAGGCGTTTTCCAAAGTAATTTATTTTTTGTATGTTTAATTTTTGTGTTTTATTTCATTACTTTAATTTTTATAATTCTTGGAACTAGTTTCCTTTGTCAAGCACTTAAGAGAGAAAGTCATGTATTTTTTTCTTAAATTGTAAAAAGAGTGGACATGTAATTAATTTTTTTTGGTATAAATATCCATGTCAACTTATTTTAATGATTAACCATTTTTTTGTGATCTTTTGGAAGAATAAATTCATGAAAAATAAGCATGTGTACTTTAAAAAAAAGATGCAAGTTGTGAAAACCACTCTCCAGATTAAAATGCAGGGAAAAGAAAGAAGAAGGGAACATTATCAAAGGATGTGGGAAAGGTTTATTAATCTCATTACAATATGTGTTAAAATTTTCATTCTAGATTTTGGTAACTTCATCTTGTAGACACTCAAATTTAATCATTAAGTGCTTAATAATATTTAATTTTGACATCACTATCTTTTTTGACCTATTTTCCATTATGTTATATTGTAATATATATGAGATACTTAATTATTTTACTTATTGTCATGAAATTAAAAATAATAATTTAGACATCATATTCTACTTATAGATTCCTATCAACCAAGTTCCAATAGTCTCAGACCTTCTAGAATAATACCACACTATGCATAAAATGCCACAATATGACCTTGTCCACTAGTGGACCATTAACCCACACTCTAATGAATACTTTTAAAATTTGAGACATTTAATATTAATGTTATTATCTATAATCACACCATTGCTTCTCAATGAATCATCTAACAATTAACTATAATTTTACTGTATGTTGAGAAAAAAACACTAATCTTTCCAATTCAAAGTCTAATTTATTCTAACAGTCACATGCCAAGTCTAAATAATTTTATTGTAAGTAAAAATAATTTATTATCAAACATTGAATTAAATTTACTAGTTGCATCCATATAAAAATATCAAGATTCAGACACTCACTCTAGGAGGGAGAACTACATCAACTTGAGGCCCTTTTGGGTTATGTATGCAAAACATAGATTACACAAAGTTTTCTAAGGATAGCTTGTCTATTCCCTTGAAAGAAACCCCCATTTTTATTTGATCTCTATTTGGATTATGTGTATGAACTAGGGTTTCAAATGACATGGATCTCTAAGAACCAAATTGGCATTCACAAATAGACAATAGACTCTCTTAGATAATTGAAGGTACACAAATAGAAAAATCAATCACAAAATCAACATGGATGTGGTTGTATTACACCCCTATCTTCCATAGCATGGACCTATCCAAATACATCAAAAAAATATTTTTTTATACATGAAATAGTTTATAGATACTCCCACTTAGTTTTATATTAGTGACCCACCAACATAATCAACACAAATTGGATTTGAGTGAGGTTTGCATTTTTCATTATTGATTACTATTTATATCTCATTTCTATTTTTTAATTTAATATATTTTACATTAATTCTATGTATATTATGTAATATAAATCAATATTTCAATATTTTAGTGTTTATTTCATTTCATTTTTATATAAAAATAAAACATTAAACATTCTTGTAAACACATAATTTTAATTAGAACACTATTTTATTTTTGTCTTAGGATTTCATAAACATTTATTTAAATTATTGACACTAAAATAAATATAATTCAATATTTGGATACACATTTGAGATCATGAGCCAATTTTATTCAACCTTGGATCTTTATTTGACATAAAAGAAATTATCTTATCACCTCAAATAATTTTTGATACTAAAGAATTTATCTTTGACCTCAGTTTAGAATTTGTTAATATCTATACACTACAAACTTTTGAATTTTATTTTTTATTTCTTGCCATTTTTAAAAAAAAACTATGTTCTTAAAAATACATAGAGAGCTATCATTTTTGGCTAAGTAGTGACATATTTTACTAGCACCATGAAGTGATGGATACTCTCCCAATATTCAAACTCTAGATAATGTTATACACAGTGTTTAGTTTCTCCATACCTCATGGTATATTTTAAATGCCTAAGGTCATTTTTTTACAAAATTTCAATCCTTTTTATTTTTTTGATTTGTGGTTCACATTAAACAAGTGCATTTCTGAAAGACATTATTCTCATTGTACCCTAAGAGATGGTATAGTGGGCTACAAGCACAAATTTTGAATTTTAATTAGTGATATAAAAAATTGGAATGACACTACTCTATGAATGAGAAAGTACATTTGAGATCCCATATAATTATTCAAGCCCTTGCCTAGATTACCATTTATACCTTTATTTTTGCTTGTATTGTATTCATAATGGGTTTAATGAACAAAAGTTTATTTCATATGTTATATAGGATTTTGAAATTAAGTTTCATACATTGTATTAATTTTCACCATGATATTTATTATGTTTTTACATCTATTAAATTCCAATTTAATGAAGAAGTTATACTAAACAAGGTCCAATCTCATGGCTTTCCCATTTCAAATGATTTAACTACTATATCATGTCATTATTCTTCTCTAATATAAAAATCACCAAAAATATTGTTTTTTTAAATTTTAAATAACTGGAGAACAAGATTAATCATATGTTATACATTTTATAAAATTAAAAAATTTAGAGGATCTTCCATTTCTTCTTCCACACCCTCCTGAAGGGTGCACTATGGACCTCATTTCAAGATATAATTCTCAAGAAAAGACATGTGAGATTAATGAAGAAAACATTAAATAATATCTTCATGAACATATATAAAAGGTTGAATCACTCATATATATTCTTATATATGAATTAAATAAAGGTTGCCAATGTATTATTTTCAATGTTTCCACTTCCACTATTGCATCCATTCCTATTTCTACACATCCAATTACTTCCATAGAATCATCCCTCAGTTTGGGAACATCAATTTATTTATAATAGGTATCCATGCCTATTCCTACTCATGATTATTATACCCCCCCCCCCCCCATTAATATTTAAAAATAAATATCTTGAGCATAGACTTCTTTCCTTAAAAGCTAAATTATCTCAATTTGAGAAAACTATTTCTCATACTAGCCTCTCCATGGACTTTGTTTCTTGTTACATAAGCCTTTGGCACATGAAATTCCATATTATCCATTACCAAATGTATTTTTGGCTCCTAATATTCCCATATATTAATGTAAATGTGATCCTATACAACATTTGTTAACATTTCATGTAGCTTGTCTAGACTATGAAGACAATGACAAATTATTGACAAAACTCTTTCCAATAAGTCTCAAATACTATGATCTTAGATGGTTTTATGATATTAATCTTCAATTATTAAAAGATTTTAATCCATAAAAAAATACATTTTTAATACTCTTTTATATCAAACTTAGTGATAAGCTATCATATGCTCGAATTTAAAAGCTCAAACAAGGATCTAATAAAATAATCAATGAATACGTTCTAATAATACATAAGACTATGATAGAAATAATGAAAAATAAAATCAATGATAATGATCTCTTATATATCTTCATTCAAAGTTTGTTATCTCCACTTCAAGATTAAATTATGCTTGATAAATTCAAATCTTTTGATGAACTATGTCATACAGTCAAGGAGCATGAAGTTAAATTGATGAATTTGAATAATATAAAATATATTTCAAATATTCATTCTACTTAAAATTTCAAGTTTTATAGTAAGCCAAAATATAATAGAAAATCCAATGAAAGAATGAATCAAGATAAGATTACAATTAATTCTATCTCAACTAACATAAAAAATTCAACTACTAGATCCAGCAAGGAAGAAATTATCAAGGTTCTCATCAACTCCTCATTTATTATTGTAAAATATACTTAAATATAGATTAATATCTCTTCCTCCACCAATGTAAGTAGAAAATTCTAAACTGAAATATAAATTTTTTAATAACAATTCATATTGTCACTATGATCGATGTATTGGGCATTCCAAAAACAAATGTTTCAAGATCAAATGAAAAAATCAAGATCTCATTGATGATAATATTATTGACATTAACACACCTACTAAAGAGGATAATCCAAAAGAAAATGAAAATTCAAATCTTAAAATGTATAAATATACTCTTCCAGATCATGAAATATGTAATAAAAAGGATAATTATAAATAACATTATGCATATAATGCTCATCTTCTTCCTTCTTAATATGGGCATCCACTTGATAGCATCATTGATAGAAAAAAAAAAAAACCATACATCATATCCTATGATTACATTTGATGATAGTGAAGTTATTATTGATGATTCAGATAGATATACACTCTTTATTTGAGTATATGTTAAAAAGTAATTCATACATAGTGTTATGATAGACAATGGATCAAGAAAAAATGCATACACCATAAATATCTTTTACTCTCTTGATTATATAGAGTAGTATTTATAGAATAATTTGAAACAACCCCAATTTTTTTTTGGAATTATATATCAGAGTAAGTTTTGGATGTGTGTTGGACCCAATACCTCACTTGATGACATAAGTAATAATCATTTAGCACAATCATGTATGCGTAACTATAATTGGAGGAGGTGAACTGAGGTAACTACATACTAAGGGAGCTATGGGGAAGCATGCTACCTTGATAAATGTTTATGGGGTTTAAGGTATATCATTGTATGTATACATGAATAAGACTTGAGTGTCATATGTGGCACTCATACTTCCACATAGAACCATTTTTAGGTCTTTAACCCTAGGTAAATACCTCACTCTCCTCAATGGGTTTCAATCCCACTTGAGGATGGTTAAGTTTTGAAATTAGTCTAACTGGAAAGGACAACTCTAACATCCTAGGTTATCATTCAAGTTAAAATAGTTCCACATTAATAGTATAGGTTACTAACCTCATAATCAAACATGATTTTAGACAAGCAATTCATAACATCAACCAAAACACAATTCAACACAATCAGATTTATAATTAATTATGCAACATAAATATTATTCTATAAAAGAGAATATAGCAAGAACAAATTTAAAACTCAAGGCCTCATAGTACTACTAGTCAAGGTCATCATCTCCTTGTAGCCTTAAAGGTCACTAAACCATTATCTTACTAGTTCACACAACACTCATTTAATAATCATAGATGTCATTATTATAATAATGAATAATGATATATTTATGATTAATATCATCATTCATCCAATAACTTTTATGGTAAGCCATAAATTAATCCATGCAATGACTTTATATTGGTATAGCCAATGCGACATAATAAGACAAGAGAGTTCAAAACATAATACATCCAAGGTATCTAATTAATTATTCATTAATAATATAATCATTTTAAAGGAAATAACATATATATTATATCAATAGTTTTAGTCATTATACTATCAACATAACCATTCATAAGAAAGGAATTTATCAAATGAATCAATTCTTTTCATACAATGATTTCCATTACTATCTAAGGAAATGTATCTTATTGTGAACAATCATAATAAAACATCACTTTTTAAATTTGAACAAGTATAACTAAGCTAGTATTTAAATGAACTAGATGGTGAGAAGAAAGTGATTTTCATACAATAAAATAAACATAACACAAATAAATAGAAATTCAACCAAGTTTCGAGTTGAGTGGAACCCAAATACAATATTCTACATAAGAAAATTTAAAAAAAATTATAGTGGGCATGCCATGGGAAATAAGGCAAGAAAATTCATCTATCATAAAGGGAATGAAATCAAATGCATCCCAAGGAATGAAAATTAGCAAGTATGCATCCCTCAGTCATATGTTTATGCAATATTAAATGGAGAAAATAATATTCAACTAACTCATTTTATTCAATTGAGTAATCTTACATAGTTGAAACATTAAGTTTAAATTAATTCATTTAAGACATTTCCACTTCATCCTATTTCATAAACTAACCCACTCACAAGTACTTATACATGTTTGTAAAACATCTTAATTAAATAAGATAAATGGATCAAATCATGATTCATTTATTATTAAATGAAAGAATAAAAGTAATACTTTTCATATTTAATACATGCAATATGCATACCTTTATATGCAACTAGGTATGTCTAAAATATATTTTAAAGGTGAGGATTTTATTTATGTTTATGCATGCACCAACAACTAGTGAAATTATATAACCCATGCATATCTGAAACATATAAAAAACCCCATATTCCATACATCTATGTAAATGGATTCACGATATCTATAGTAATGCATCAATATAACCATTAAGCTAGTTTGCATGGTTAATCAAAGTCTATATATTTATATATCAAGATAATGCAAGTATATGTCTAAGTATGTATATGACCAAATTAAAATATTTCTTTTGCATTAGAAAAAAAATTCTCAATATTACTTGTCTAATATACACAATATGTTTCTAAGTAACATTATGTAGTTATCTAAGCAAATCCCACTTATGATAAACATCAAGTAAATATGATTCTAATATCCAAATCATAAGATTAAACCAAGGAATCAATACTATAATGATTATTCTAGATTAACAATATACAATAATCCATATCAACTGAACTTAATCATATATTTAATATTAAAAGAATAATTATGCATGAATAGTATTAACAGAATGCTTTATCAATAGGAAGGAAATGAAATTAAATGTTTTAGTAACTCAATATACATGAAATTAATACCTTCAATAATGTATATAAAATCAACCTCTTACCCTTCAAGAAATAGTAAAGCCTTCCATTTATTTTCTACATTGTATTATCCACACAGGTTAGTACTAACATAACTAACTAGTAATAAATCAAGATTACATAATCAAATAACATTTAAACATGATTAAATAAGTAAATAGGTATAATTAACATAATTAATTTATTACCAACTTACTTCATGTATTTACAAGATCATCGAATCATTGAGAAACAAGTGAATGAATTGGACAAGTCCTTCCAACTAGCCCTATGAGCCCAACTATCGATGGCCCTTACCACCCCAACCATCAACAAGATGGTGGTTACATTAACCAGGGATGTGAATATAATTTTGAGAAATTAGAATTATGAACCAGTAGACATCTTGACAAAACCAGGTAACATAAAAAAAGACAACAAATTATATTTTGAGGTGATATGGGAATAATTAATCCATCCTCAATATAAATTGGAAGAAGGGATAAATATCACAAACTACCAAATGATATAGAATGAATTAACAACTAATCCATTATATAGCTTCTGAGATAACTAGCTTGGATCCCCATCCAAGTTGTGATCAACCTCAACCATCCTGACTGTAAATTTATATCCTAGATATACAACATACTAATTAAATATTTAATTATTTAGGTCTAGTCTGAAAATGGTGACCCAATGATAATACGATCAAATTAAAACACACAACATACAATGTTAATAGATACAATGAAAATAATAATCCAAGTAATCCATTGACTAAATTATATGATATATCATAATAATACAATTATGCAAAGCAATAACACTTATAGGTTCAAACTCAAACCCTTGAATTCAATATAAATACAACCAAAATTCCATCAGACTTCATTTGACACCCTCTTAGTTTCAATAGAACACAACCATTAAATATTCATGTCAAAACTGAACAAATATGAGTTTCTAAGTCTTACACAAATTTTTTTCATATCATAGACACTCAATATTCCTTCAAGTAATATGCAGAGACCATGAAGAAACAAAAACCAAACTCAGACCCAATTTAATAAACTAATCAAGACATGGTTAAGAAACCCACATCTATATATTTAAAACATAGTCATAGCGATAACATAAAACCCAATCGACTTTGCTTTTAAGAATCATGACATAACTATGTAAAACACAGTCAAAGACATGACTCCAAAACCTACTTGAAATCTCATTCTATAAAGAACCTATGGCACATATATATATATATATATATATATATATATATATATATATATATATATATATATATATGTATTATATATATATATATATATATATATATATATATATATGTATTATATATATGTATTATATATATATATATATATATGTATTTTATATATATATAAACTCAGTCAATGAGTAATAACACTCAGATTAATATCTTGAAAAAGAAGCCATTACAATAACACCCAACTCAGCCTTAAGCAAATAACATAGTTGTCTATATAGAAAATGACACCAAATATTATTTAGAATAAACATGAAGACTCCATCATTCATTTAATAATGAAAACCCAAATTGAAATTCCATTTTATATCTCCTATTAAAACACAATCACATATTATGAAAACCCCAAATGATTATCAACATCTTTACATGCAACCACAAGGGACATCATAACCCATTAAGAATTCGAAAGTCAAGTATATAAACCTAGAATGACCAGCCACATTTTTTCAATAAATCATAAGGATAAATGAATACAATTCATATTAAAATTAAATAACCATTGTATATATGTAAGTATAGGTTTAGATGATGACCAGATTATAATCAATTAATAAACCATCAATAATATTTAAAACTTAACCCTTTCATATACAAAACACATAGTCATAGTAACTAGGCTGAGTTCACATACCAAATTTTATATGTAATAACACAATAACATATATCTATTCATATATACTTAAAATAGTCAATGAATGAAATAAAGCCATGAAACTTATACAAATAGGTTGATGGAATACTTATAAGAAAATACCTCATGCACACAATAAAATAATAAGTCATCGACCTTCCATTTCAACTTAGAATCGATAAATCCAACAAGGTAAAACAAAATACAAAACCCATGAAGTTCTACATAGATAATAGTAAATGCTCAAGCCAATATTTAAACAAAATGCAGCTAATACAAAAACTAGAATATATTATATATATCGATATTATGAAAATTTACATGTAAAATATAAAATAAATTATATCGAATCATCCTCAAGGTTTGGATATGCATCTAGAAGTACTAATACTTCTTGTTGCATATGCAACCCTTTTTTTTTTTAATATTTTCCATAATGAACAAAAAAACTAGACACAGATAAAATATAGCTTACCTAAAAATGCAAAAATGAAAATCTCAAAAAATCCAAAAAGATTGAATGCCAAAACCTTTAATTTTCCAAGCCATTTGACAAAAAATCCACATGATCACATTAAAAAAACTAGTCAAGCTCCACTATTTTCTCTATTTCCTTTCCATCTTCTTGACCTCATTAATTCTTCCCATCCACCACCTAACTCTCCATACCTTTCATCTAATTCCCCATACCCATTTAATACCTACATTGAATGTGAGGAAAGATAAATCCTTGCCAACATTCCCCAATGAAATCTCCACCAAAATATCCATTGAATGCAATGGTCATTAAATGACCTATCCCAAAGGATTGATCTATTAACAAAAAGATAACCAATGAAATCAATGAATTAACACTTAATCATCCCAATTAACATTAATAAGATCAATTAACACCATAACCATCAAAATCTATGCCACTAACCACTAAAAAAATAAAAAATGTTAATAAATTGATTAACTTTAATCCTATTTATGCCATCGACTATATGTCAATGAACCAAATAAATAAACCATGCTTTAATATTAATATCAATGCCTTCATAAAATATAACCAAGTAGCATAATAAACCATGCCACCACCTTATTAACATAAGGTTCCATATAGTCTAGGTAATAGTCCAAGGGGGTGTCATGGGTAGTTCTAGGTAGGTATTTAAGAAAAACATCCAACTAGGTGAGTAAGATCCAAGCAGGCAAGCAGAGTTTAAAAATAGAGTTTTCACGAAAGGAACAAGTAGTAGAGTTATTCATAGAGGTGAAAGAATTTGTTATGGGCCATAAAAACAAGATTAATAGGATATAATAACTTTAAGCCAACATGCAACAAACAATCATAGTGGTATAAATAACATACAATTAAAATGTAGCAATTACCAATGTCATAATAGTGATATAATAAAATACCAAATTGAGATGTCCAATGATGAAAAATGTAATTGAAAACAAGTATACCTCTTGGACTTGTTTGATCACTTAAAATTTTTTGTGGTACCTACTGTACCACTACCAACATCTGTCTAGCTCATAAGATAGTACCTTCAACCATAAAAGTACATAAATAGTACCATAATAGATAATTTATAAATAATTACAAACTATAATAATATCAACTACAATAATAATGTATAAAAATGATCAAGTGCAAAATTAAACATGTATTCTAAATACCACTGCATCAAGTCTAACCATATAATCCAACTTAAGAAAAGTAATCAATAGATAGTTATACATCACTAATAATAATGTTTTAAATAGTAAAATAATTTATGAAAAGGTAGGGTCATAACATACTTCTATAATTATCAAAACATTTGATGGTCATACACACGATACTCTTGGGCATATAATGCTATCTTTACAAGTGGGACCTTTCATAGTGCCCACTCTATTCTTAGTTATACCAAGCACTTAGGTAATTGATATGATATTAGAACTCCCTTGGATACAAAAAATAGAGAATGACCTTATACAACTCATATATGTCTCAAATATATTCATGCTAATTAAGTGGTCAAATTTTTAGGAAACCAATATGAATATCCTTTGGAACCAATGATATTTACTCTTCCTATAAGAAAATTGGTTTTCACATACATTGAGAAACATGGTAATGAAATATTCTATAAAACTATTCAAGAGCATGATCTATATATTCAAAATCATATTACATAATATATTTCTCCATCTATTTATGATCATGATCTAGTTACACATGAACATATTAAATAATTAGTTTCTCCATCTATTTATGAGAATGATATAAGTACATGCAAGAAAATAATTTACTTCCAAATACCATGGTACATTATCATAAGATTACATTGTCACCTAAAATATGTATTTATTTCCTAAATAACCACATGTTGTTTAGAATGCTTCATAATAGGTATAAGTAGTTACATATTCTCCTATTACACATGATGATGTAGGATTACGTGGATACATGAGTAGTGATTTAGATGGTTATATTAAAGGATATGATTACTATTCATATTTATAATCATATATAATTTTCACTTCCTCTTCATAGGAAGTTACTTCATATCACACCATGGGTTATGCATACATGTCTCCCATTACAAACATAATTGGTTAGCCACTTGACATTTTATTTGTACATAGATTATTTGCTACCTCTTCTTTCCCAAACTCAAAGTATTCTTCTAGCCCTTATATTTATTTTCAATTTGGGCACTTTTCCTCTCTCTTTTCAAACTAATTTGAAACATTCAAAACAACCAGCTTAAAATGTTTACAATGTTCATTCTTTATGGAAGTTTAGTTGCTTACTATGGTTTATTTATCATGTTATGGTTCTTCTTACACTTATATGATCACATATATCTACTCTTACATTATCCATGAGCACACATAACCTCTTTCCCATTTTTTTTATATATACCCTTTGTAAACATAGGAATCCAATAAGGGAAGATTAGTATCATGTTAATAGATGAAATCAAATCAAAAAATACACTAGTGAACTAACATCTTAAGCCTATATCTTAGGGGGAGCTTAGTGAAGAAAAACCAGTGACAAAGCAAAACTGAAATTCAAGAAAATAAACTTTCTTACTTTCCTTTAATGCTCTAACAGATCTCTTCATTGGCTTGCTTTGATTGTGCTCAAGAAGTCTATGGCAATGGAGTTTGGCTATCTCCTTCTCTCCTTGGCATCATTGTCTTTATGGATTTTACTTGTGAAGCTTGACTCAATATTTTGGGATAATAACACTATATCAAAATATATTTTAAATAATTTTTGAATTATAACTTTGGATTATGAGAGCTTAAAATTATGAGTGTGAGGCCTTCTACTTATAGATTTTTTGAATGGGTTAGGATCAACCATGACCATCCATCTTAAGATGAAGATGTATGGCCATGAATTAATTCAATTATATAAATAAAATATATAAATATACTCATCATGATTTATGAATAAGGGGCATTAATGAGGTATGTGTGGGCTTAATCAGATATTTATTACATTTATGGCCTATAGATGCCACCTCAAAAAAAGATGTCACATGATGATGCAAATATTAGAAACCAATTTACAATAAATAAATATTCAATAAGGTCTATGGAATTATTACTTAAGCTCATAATTTGGTTTAATTTGCCTAAGATTAAATAATTCTAGTGCAATTCTTTAGAAATTGGAGCACAAATTAATCAGACTAGTCTAAATGTCATATTATTGGTAAAAATTTGACTAGAGTGAAATTAGAAGATGATGTTAGTTTTATATGGACCGATATCTCTTTTAGGATGTTTTTGACACATAACACATTCATGTGTCTTGTGCTTCTGAATTAAGAGACTTTTGTGGTTTAAAGTGTTAATTTGTATTTTTAGCATTTTGATTCAAAGCGATTCAGGAAGAACTAACAATCACATAAAATGCATTGCCATGTTTAGGGATACTTTAGCCTAAATCGGCACTTGTATATGAAAAATTCAAACCATTTAGCACATTTTAGTGTTTTTATCCTAAATTGTGATCTTTGGTAGAAATTGCTCTAAAGCTTGGTCGGAGGTCAATGGTGGCCACTTTTAGATGTCTATAGTTTGCCCCTATTTGGGAAGGCATTACAAGTTATAGGTATAGTAACTTCTTCTCAAAGAATGAAAAGGTCATGCATGCCTAAAAATTCAATCGTAATGGATGAATTGTATGTTCCCTCTCAAGGGAATGATTGGAAAAGGGGTTAGCAAATAGTCCCTCAAAAAGAGGAAATGAGTGTACCAAACAAATGAAAAGTGATGGGGTGATAGCACAATGATTTTCCCAAAATTAGTAAAAATCATTGAGAATGTTGGTGGGATGGTGTACAATTGTTTGCCCAAAGGGAGTTATAATCATTATACCTTGATAGTGGTAAATATGATATGATAACAAAATGATTTACCTAAAGGTGGTTAAAATCATTAAGGATACAAATGGGATAGTGTACAATGGTTTGCCAAAAGGTAGTTATAAGCATTGTAACTTGATTATGAAAAACATGATTGATGGTTGATGATTGAAAACATGATGATGATAACTTGATACAGAGGATAAAGATGAATTAAGAAAACCTACTAGTAGGGAGATACTCATTCAAACTAACAAAGGTTGAAATTATTTTGGTTTTTACTTACTTTGTTTGGGATATGATTTGGATTAGATTAGGATTGGTGTTGTTACCAAGGAGTTATATCATTAATTTACCATCGTATAGACTTCTCAAAGCTAATTTTTGCAATAGCACATGAAGGTAAGCATCATGATAGAACACCATGAAGACTTGGTCAAAATATGCATAAGGATTGACTCTCAATATCCAATACTCAATTGAAAATAATACACCAATGATAAAACTAATGATGATAATGTTAATGCATGAATATGGATGGATTCAAGAATAAGTGCATAAAGAATCACCTAATGAACACACATAGACTTGAATCAAGGAAACGATACTAAAAGCAAACAAATAGGCACATAAAATAAGAAACAAACAAAAATAAATAAATAAACAAACAAATAAGATGATACAATTGATCCTAGAAAATAGGTGACAAATTAACAAACAAACATGATAGGGAAATATAAGAAAAGGAAGGGGGTGGTTGAGTTGTCTCCATATGCACTAGGCAAGTAGATGCTACATGCATAGTTCCATGGATGATATATCTAATAAAAACTTTAGGATGGATGTAGTTCTCCTAGGAAATGGGAAGAAAATTATAACTAATGAAAAACAAACATCATGAATGTGATAGAAGAATATAGGAATGACCTTTAAAAATGGCAAGTGCATGGGATAAAAGGCCAAAAAGTATGGAGAAATTAAATGAAAATTGATTTCTTGTGACTTAGTGAGGGTTCTTAAAATCTTTAAGGCAAAGAAGTGGTCAATGTTTTTGGTTTTTCTAAATGGTTTTACACATGTTTTTGGAATTTTGGAGTATCTCAACTCGATTGAGAATGTCAAGATACTAAACAGTCCAAGATCATAAAATAGTGAGAACATGGAAAAATTAAAAATTGCTCATAAAAATGGCAAGAGAATTGCTTAGGTTACTCATAAAATGGTGAGAGTATTCTAATTTTAAATGGATTCTTGTAAAATGGTGATAACATTACTTAGGTTGCTCAAAAAATGGTGAGAGCATTCTAACTTGAAATGGATGCTTACAATATGACAAGAGTATTGCTTAGGTTTATAATAAAATGGTGAGAGTTTTTTAGCTTGAAATGGATGCTTATAAAATGGTGAAATCATGATGGAAAAGGGGTACTTAGCTGACCTCAACATGAATCAAAGATGACCCACATAGTCCTAAAATGGCCCTAGGTCATATTAGTTCCAACTTTCAACGGAGGAATCTAACTAGTGTAGTAGCCAATTCAAACAAAAGAGGAACATTTGGCATGATGGCATAGTAAGGCATATGAATGGCTAGTTGGTATATCAATGCACAATAAACAATTTTTAGCTCTAGTTTTCTCATAATCAGTTATAACTAAGAAATAATTGATCAAATCAATGATACTAATTTGCCCATAGGTGGTTATAATTAGTAGTAAGACTAGTGAAACATTGATTTATCCATGTAGATAGATATAATTAGGCTCACATAAAAAAATGATATGAATGGAACAAGTAATGAAGGGTGTAACTACCAAAACTTATATCTTACTACTCCAAAATACTACCTCTCTTTAAAATTCTTGAAACAACTAATGAAATTGATCTGATTCTTTATGTTGAATGTGAAACCAATGGATGAACCAAGGTCAAACAAGCTAGGATATGGAATTCTGAAAACATGTTAGGTTGATAGAAATGGATGGTAAAACAATTAAGTGATAGAATAATGATAGGCTAGTAGAATGATAAGATGGTATAATGGTATGGTATAAGGAAGAATATGTATAATATAGTACAAATTGAAATGGTCTTCATAAACAATACATCATATCACTCAATGATAGTACTGATTAAGGTGTATAATGTTCATAGCTCATCAAATTCATCCTCATTTGGTGTGGCAATCTTATATGCTCCTATGCCATAGTTTACAACAATGATGAAAGGTCCCACTAGGCATTCCATTTGTGAACATAGGAATCCAATAAGGGGAGATTAGTATCATGTTAGTAGATGAAATCAAAATCCAAAAATACACTAATGAACTAATACCTTAAGCTAAGATATTATGAGGAGATTAGTGAATAAAAACCATTAACAAAGTATAACTAAAATGCAAGAAAAAAAACTTTCTTACCTTCCTTGAATGCTCCAAGATATCTCTTTGTTGGCTTGCTTGGATTGTGCTAAAGAATTCTATGGAAATAGAGCTTGGCTATCTCCTTGGCATCATTTGATTTATGTCTTTGGCTTGTGAGGCTTGACTCAATATTTTGGCATAATAACACTATATCAAAATAGCTTTGAAATCATTTGTGCATTATAACTTTGGCTTATGAGAGATTAAAATTATGAGTGTGAGGCCTTTTATTTATAGATTTTTTAAATGGGTTAAGATCAGCCATGACCATCCATCTCAAGATGAAGATGTGTTGCCATGAATTAATCCAATTATGTAAATAAAATCCATAAATACCCTCATCATGATTTGGGAATAAAGGGTATTAATGAGGCATAGGAGGGCTTAATCACATATTTATTGCATTTATAGCCTATGGATGCCACCTTAGAAAATGATGCCACATGATGATGCAAATATTAGAAACCAATTGACAATAAATAAATATTCAATAAGTTCCATGGAATTCTTACTTCAGCTCATAATTTGGTTTAATTTGCTAATGTAAGATTAAAAAATTATAGTGCAATTGTTTGGAAATTAGTTCACAAATTAATCAAACTGGTCTAAATGTCATATTATTGGGTTGAAATTTGATTGGAGTGGAATTAGAAGATGATTTAAATTTCAAACAAACCAATATCCCATTTAGGATGTTGTCGATACAAAATAACACATGCATGTGTCATGTGCATCTAAATTAGGGGAATTTAGTGGTTTAGAGCATCAAATTGCATTTTCGGCATTTTGGCTCGAAATGATTTGAGAAGAACTAAAAATCACATAAAATGCATTTTCATGTTTAGGGATACTTTAGCCGAAATTGGCACTTGTATATGACAATTTTGAACCATTTAGTGCATTTTAGTGTTTTTATCTCAAATTTTTATGTTTGGTAGAAATAGGTCTGAAGCTTGGTTAGAGGTCATTGGTGGCCACTTTTAGGTGTCTATAGTTTGCCCCTATTTGGGAGGGCATTACAAGATATAGGCATAGTAACATATTCTCAAAGAATAAAAAGGTCTTGCATACCTATGATTTTAACAATAATGGATGAACTATATATGCCCCTTTGAGGGAATAGTTGGCAAAGGGGTCAACAAACTATCCCTTGAAATAATGAAACAAGTGGACCAGAAAAATGAAAAGTGATGGGGTGACAACATAATGATTTTCCCAAAAGTGATCAAAATCATTAAGAGTGTACGTGGGATGGTGCATAATGGTTTACTCAAAGGTGGTTATAAGCATTGTACCTTGATAGTGGAAAATATGATATGATAACATAATGATTTTCCCAAAGATGGTTAGAATCATTGAAGATGTAGGTGTGATAGTGTACAATGGTTTTCTAAAAGGTAGTTATAAACATTTTACCCTGATTATGGAAAACATGATTGATGGTTGATGATTGAAAACATGATGATGACAACTTGATACAAAGGATAAAGATGAATTGGGATAACTTGCTCGTAGGGAGATGCTTGTCTAAACTAACAAATGTTGAAATTATTTTGATGTTTAATTACTCTATTTTGGATATGATTGGGAGTAGATTGGGAATGGTGTTGGTGACAAGGAGATACATCATTTCTTTACTATTGTATAGAATTCTCAAAGCTGATTTTTTCCATAGCACATGACAGTAAGCATCATGATATAACACCATGAGGACTTGGTTGAAATATGCATACGGACTAACTCTCGATATATAATACTAAATTGAAAATAATGAACCAATGATAAAAACCATGATGAAAATGTTGAATCATGAATATGGATGGATTCAAGAACAAGTGCATAAGGAATCACCTAATGAATGTATGTATACTTGAATCAAGGCAATAATATTGAAAGCAAATAAATAGGCACACAAAATAAGAAAGAAACAAACAAAAATAAATAAGATTATGCACATTGCTCCTAGAAAATAGGCAACAACTTAACAAAAAAACATGATAAGGAAATAGAAGAAAATGAAGGGGGTGACCAAGTTATCTCTATGTTCACTAGGCAAGTGGACGCTACCTACATAGTTTCATGGATGATATATCCAACAAAAACTTTAGGCCAAATGTAGATCTCCTAGAAAATGGGAAGAAAATGATAACTAATGAAAAATAAACATGATGGATGTGATAGACGAATATAGGAATGATCTTGAAAAATGTTAAGTATGTGGGACAAAAATCCAAAAAATATGGGGAAACTAAATGACAAGTGATTTCTTGTGACTTAGTGAGGTTTCACAAAATCCTTAAGGCAAATAAGTGGTCATTGTTTTTGGTTTTTCTAAACAATTTTACAAATGTTTTTAGATTTTTGGAGTATCTCAAATCGATAAAGAATGATGAGATACTAAATGGTCCAAGTTCGTAAAATAATGAGAGTGTGGAAAATTTGAAGATTGCTCATAAAAATAGCAAGAGCATTGCTTAGGTTGATCACAAAATGGTGAGAGTGTTCTAACTTGAAATGGATGGTCATCAAATGATGATAGTATTATTTAGGTTGCTCACAAAATGGCAAGAGCATTCTAACTTTAAATGAATGCTCATAAAATGGTGAGAGTGTGATGGCAATGGAGGACTGATATAACCTCAACATGAATAAAAAATAACCCACATAGTCTTGAAATGGCCTTAATTCATAGTAGTTCCACCTTTCAAAGGAGGAACCTGACTAGTGTAGTAACCAATTCAAATAACATAGGCACAGTTGGTATGATGGCATAGTATGACATAATAATGGTTAGTTGGTATGCCAAGACATAATAAAAAAATTTACCTCTAGTTTTCCCATAGGTGGTTATAACTAGGAAACAATAGATCATATCAATGATACTAATTTGCCCATAGGTAGTTATAATTAGTAATAAGACTGGTGAAACATTGATTTATCCATGTAGGTGGATATAATCAAGATGACATAAACAAACATGATAAGAAGGGAAGAAGAAATGAAGGATGAAATTTACAAAAATTCTATCTTATTGCTCCAAAATACTACCTTTGTATAGAATTTTTGAAATGAATACTGAAATTGATTTAATTCTTCATGTTGAATGTGAAACCAATGGATGAACGAGGGTCAAATGGACTAGGATAGGACATGATCAAAACATGTTATGTTGATACAACATGATGGTAGAATGGATAAGTAGTAGTATAATGATAGGATTATAAGATAGCAGAATGGTATGGTATAAATAAGAATATGGATAATATAGTAGAACTTGAAATGGTCCTCACAAACAATACATCATATCACTCAAGCATAGTACCACTTGAGGTGTATAATTTTCATAGGCTCATCAAGTTCATCCCCATCTAGTGTGGTGAGCCTATATGATCTTGTTCCATAGTTTGTAATAATGATGAAAGGACCCACCCAGTTGGGTTTGAACTTGCTTTTATGCTTCTTTTTGGTCGTGGTATTCTTTTGGTTCTCTTTGAGGACAAGATCACCAAGTTTAAAATTTATATGTTTCACACATTGATTGTACTAGCCATGAAGGTGGTTCTAATATGACTATAGATGGTTCACTATGGCCATGCATTTCTCATCAAGTAACTCTAGCTCTTGAAATTGAGCTATTTGATAGTCTTCATCATCTAGAACATGTTTCAAAGAGATGCATAATGATGGTAACTCAACCTCAATGGGAAGAATGGATTTAATACCATAAATAAGTGAGCATGGTGTGGCTCATTCTAGGGTGTGATGATTGGTACAGTATGCCCAAATGGCATGTAATATATAAAGGTGCCAATCATGATCGAAATCATTCTGATAATGGTTTTATTTGATGCTTCAGTCTTTCTATTTTTTTGAGGGTAATATGTCATGGAAAAGTGTTGTGTGATGTTGTATTCGGAACATATATTGGTGACATCCTTGTTATTTAATGATCCTCCATTATCATATATAATGTAAGAAGGGATACCATAGTGGCAAATGAGATGGTTGAATACGAATTTAGAAATTTACTTTCTAGTCACGTAAGGGGTATAGATTCAACCCACTTAGTGAAATATTCTATGGTAGTGAGGATGTGTTTATGGCTATCTAATGAGGTGGGATTTATCTTTCCAATGAGATTGAGGCCCCATATAGTAAATTGACATGGTGTCAACATTGGTTTTAGAGTTTTGGCTAGGTCATGAATCAGATTAGCACGTTGTTGACATTTATAGCATCTTTTTACATATGTAGCTGCATCTACATCCATCATTGGCCAATAATAACCATTACATAGGATATTTTTAGATAGGAATACCCCATTGGTGTGGGATCCACATACTCCCTCATGAATTTACTATAATGTTAGTATAGATTTTGTTGAAGGTAAATAATGAAGTAGAGTTCCATCAAAACTATGATGGTATAGGGTTGGTTTGAGTAAGGTATAATGATGGGTATGATGGATGAAGGATTTAGTTTGTTTTTGGGATAAGTCTGGTGGTATAATTTGTTCATGTAGTTAAGTGTATAAGTTAAAATACCAAGTAGAGATGTGACCAATAATATCATAGATCATTGTGATAGTTGAAGGTTCATAAGTTGGCATTGTTAGATTTTTAATAAGAAATTGGTAGTCTTTTTCTATGTCTATATGTCAAATGAGTGACCCAATGGTAGCCATTACATCTATTACTTTTTTTCTTGCCCTTGGTATATGTTCAAACTAGATATCATCAATCGGTTGTTTAAGAGTGTTGACCATGGCTTTAAATGGAACCAACTTGTCATCTTTAGTCTAAAAGTGATTTATAACCTGATTGATGATTAACTATGAATCACCATAAACCTATAGATGATGTATGTTCCATTAGACTACCTATTGAAGTCTTGTCATAAGTGCCTCATATTTAGCCATGTTTTAGATTATGGTAAAAGCAGGTTTTGAAGGGGCCCCGAAACCCTAGTACAAGGAATAAAGATAGAGCAACCAAAACATAGACAAAGTCTAAAAACTACTACAAAGAAGTAGCAAAAATAGGTTTTAAATGGACCTGAAACCACCGAAAAGACAACCGATCACAACCCAAAAAAATCAAGATCTAGCAACACCTTAGACATAGGAAGACTACCATATTTAGCCATGTTATTAGTATGAGGAAATATGATTCTAAATGACTTAGGAATTAGATCCCCCTATGATGTGATAAACAAAAGGCCTATCCTTAATCCATGTGAAGTGAATGAACCATAAAAATATAACTTCCATCACTGATCCTCAAGAGGTGTTTCAATTATGGTCATGATGGATTCATTAAAAAATTAGAATGTGAGTGGCTCTGTGTTTGTAAGGGGTGCTTCAACAAGCTAATATATAATAACTTTCCCCTTGATGGCTTTCTATTTCACATATTCTATCTCAAACTCATTGAGAAGCATGATCTACTTAGCCATACAACCTTGTAAATATATTTTAGATAGTAGATGTTTGAGGGGATCTACTTTTGAAATGACCATAGTCTTATTGTTCAACATGTAATGACATAGTTTTTGAGCTACAAAGACCATAGCTAAACATGCCTTTTTAATGGGTGTATAATTGTGCTCATACACTACTAGTGTATGACTTAGATAGTACACAACATGATCTTTTCCATTTTCATTGTGTTGAGATAGAAGTGTCCCTAGAGCATTGAATGTGGCTGATAGATATAAAAAGAATAGTTTTCCTAGTGTTGGAGGTAATAAAATTGGTCAATTGGCAAGATAGTCTTTTAGCTAGTAAAAATCTTTTTGACAATAATTATCCAAAATAAATGTTACACACTTATTTAGTAGGTGTGTAAAAGGATGACACTTATCAACCAATTAAGATATGAAGCATTTAATAGACTAGATCTTTCCCTATAAACTATATAGCTAATCAATTTTTTTAGTGGTGACATCTCTGTTATGGCTTATACTTTAGCTGGATTGATTTCAATGCCCCTATGAGACATAATGAATCCAAGAAATTTACCAAAAGTAATGCCAGAAACACATTTTTGGGGGTTGAACCTAACTTTGTATTCATGTAGTCACTCAAATATCCTCCTCAATATTGTTGGATGATCAACCCTAGTCTTTGATTTGCCTAGTATGTCATCGACAATGTCATGCATCATATAGTGAAATATGACTATCATGGCTCTTTGATAAGTGGCCCCTACATTCTTAAGGCCAAATAACATAACCTAATAACATAATGTTCCCTATATAGTGGTGAACATTATTTTATACTGGTCTTCTGGTGCTATTTTGATCTAATTGTAACCCAAGAATCCATCTACCAATGAAAGCATCTCATAACATGTTGTGAAGATGACTATCATGTCAATGTTTGGCAATGGAAAGTTGTCTTTAGGGAAATCTTTGTTAATATTCCTAAAATTAGTGTAGATTCATATTGCTTTCATCTTTTTACTGACTGGTACCACATTGGAAATCCATTTAGAATAGTCAATTGACCTGATACCTCTCGATTTTAAGATCTTATCCAACTCTTTATTTTAAAATAAAATAATAAAAAGATGTATTTTACATAATTTTTTATTCACTAGTTTGGTATCAAGATGTACCACAGAGTGATGAACAACCAAGACAGGGTCTAAACTAGGAATTTTAGAATATGCCCATGGAAATATATCTAAAAATTGCCTCAATAGGGCTATTAAGACTTCATTATCTTCCTCAATGAGATACGTGCCTAATTTAATCCACTTTGGGTCATATAGGGACCTTATGTTTACCTATGTAGTATCTTTCACTAGAAGGGTCGAATCATCTTCAAGAATAATGGGTAAAGATTTGAACTATTTGGCTATGTCGAAGTCTTCTGTTATGACTAGCTCTTCATGTTCTAATAGACATGATGAATTAAAAACCCCTAAGGGGAGATATAGCTATGCAAAAAAATTAGTTGGAAACTCTTATATGATTCAATCAAAGGCTTGTTCTTCTTCAAGACTGAATTCAAATTTGTAGATAGGTTCTTCATTAATATGATCTTGGATGATGTAATCAAAAGCCTTATGCTCTTCAAAGCTACATTCAAACCCATAAAAAAGTTCATCATTGGTGGTATCCTAGTCTAAATTTGAATAAGATTAAATACCCCCATCTAGTGGTACCTAAAATAGGTTTTTGCCACTAGACTGGACTTTATCTTTACTTTTTCCCTGGTTAGAAAACACCTCAAAGAGGTTTTCGATTTGGGACCTTAATGTTTTAATTATTTGTTTTTGGATAAGGGTGTTCACCTACTCTCTAAAATAGGCTTCAAGATCCAACTTTATTGAGAATCCTAATTTATGATCTCCTAACATAACATTATCCCTAAGGCCTAGAAAATCATAGAAGGCCTCATCATTCTATAACTCATCAATTGGCCCACTAGATTATAGTTGGTCCCAGTTTATTAGTTGGGGATAATATAATGGTATTGGATTATGATGAATGATTGGTCAAAGGGTAAAAATGGCATTTTAGTCAGATAGGTAAGTTTGGACTACGTCATCAAATTGGTTATGATCAGACTCTACTTCACTACTGACATCATCATCACTAGTTATTGGTGATGAAACTCAAATAAAATGCATGGGGTCACCCACATGTGGTTTAAATCTAAGTACATAGGTTCCTTTATACTTAATCATAGAAATTAGCTCAAATGTTCCCTATTGATTTGGCCCAAGGCCTCCTCCTTCATAGTCTTGGGTTTCCATAATCTGATTAGGAATGGGATATATGGAATTTTTGTAACAATTGGCCAATTTTTTATTATATAACCATGATTCATCTCATTCAAGAGGTTCTTTTTCTTTACTAGAGGCTGATATGAAATTGATAGGTGTTGGAATATGTATTTTTCCTTTGCCCTTTCTTTTTCATTGCATGAGTGGTTTGTCTTTTGGTCTTCCAAAGGACTTAGGGTTTTATGGAAGTTTTGCAATGTGAAAGGTGCCATGGGTCATGTATTCTCCTGAGCCATTATCTAAAATGGTATAATGATTGGAAATTTCAAGATATGGCATGCGGGAAATGGTATCAAGGGTATTAGGTCATAAGGGAAATGATCTTGGTAGAGGGGGATCACATAAGACAAGTTTTATTTGTCGATGCACTTGTGAGTGGTCACATGCTAACAATAAGTTATTAGTATAAGGTCCAAACATGGGAATCCCTACATTTTGGTTTACATATGTATGGTCCTGGGTCAAGGAAGGATTATCAACATAATTTGGTTGATTGGAAATGATTAGAAATGATCTTGTCTAATTGGTAGTTGGTCTAGGATTAATGTAAATGGTGTTAATGCAACCTCCTACAATATGGCCTACAACTACATTATAGACATGTGAAACTACATAGTTGTTTTATTGATTGTTACCATCTTGACCTTGGTTTTATCCATTATTTTGATGTTATTGGTTTTATTATTAGTTCTATTGATTTTATTGTTAGTTCAACCTTGGTTTTTGATGTTGATAATGATGTTATTATTATTTCACTGGCCATTATTATTGTTTTTATTAGTTATTATGTTGAGGAAATGGATTCTAATAAATGCTAATGTTTTGATTGGATGTGGAAGCTCTACAATCCAATGATATCTCTTCATTTTCAATCATATTATCAATCACATGTTTGAATTACATACATCACTATAAATTATGGCCATTGAGTTGATGATATTTTTGGAATTCATTTTACATATATTAGTTTAGAATGTTAGCACCCTTAGGAATTGGCCCTTTTATAATAGGCCATCTAATCAAATTAGTTGTGAGAAGTTTGTAAAACACAGTCTCAATAGGCTCTCCAAGGTTTCTAAGAACACATCTAGTTAGAACATTTCTTCTTGGAGGATGAGGGTTTTACAAAGGCATAGATTATATTTGTTGTATTTTTAACACTGGTCTAGGTTATTATGCTTATTGCAGCTATTGAAAAAGTTATTGGTGAGGAGTAAGTTGGAAAGGTGGCATAGGTTAAGTAGATGGTGATTGCACCATTTGGACATTTCATGATTCTGTTACTCCATTTCTTAAAAAAATCTTGTTGATATTGAAATACTTGGGTCCATCATTGTTATTAGTCTATGTCAATTATGATGCTTACACTTGGACTAAATATGGATTTTGGCCACTATTCTAGTTTTGATTCTATCTATTGTTCTGATTTGATGAGGTTAATTTAATGATATCCTTGTTAATGAGGGATATTTCAATCAATAAACCTTTGTCAATGATCTCATTCAAGATGTGTGCACACTGTAACTTTAGATAGTAAGATATCTCTATTGACATAGTGGATTGCACCTAGGGTAGGAGGCCGAGCTCTTGCCTATCCACATGCAACAATAGAAACTCCCCTCTCACTCGTGGGACCGATGAAGCTGGAGGGGAGAGTCTCTAGATGAGGGCTAGCTCCCTTTGATGTAACATTTACGCCCTAGTTTCTCCTACTGCTAATAAATAAAATGTAAAAAGGGGGGGATGAAAAGGGAGAGAGAGATGCTAAAAATAGAACCTAAGCCTAAAAATAAAAAGGTGATACCCTAGAAAAAGTTGATCTACTCCACCTAAACATACACTTTCCACTAAGAACCATCTCCCATATACTTCATCTAACATGAGAAAAAATTCTACATCAGTGGGTCAGGGGTCCGTGGAGATACAGGGGGGAAATAACTACTAGAGGCATTTTAAGACACACTGTAGTAGCCTATACACTTCACCTATAATCCTCTAGGGACACTTCTGACAGACCTGTAGAAGGAAACTCAAAAAATTACACTAGACATGCTAAAATCATTCTGAAAAAGCATTAAGAAAATGACTTAACACAGAATCAAGGCATAGACACATACTAAAGATGCAAAACTCAGAATGGAGGTAAAAAATGCTATGTTTCGATTCAAGGTAAAATTTTGGCAGAGCTCTGCCTTACAAGCCTGAGAGATTTTTGGGCAGAGTTTTGCCTTAAGGCTGAGAGTGGATTCTTTTCTTGAATGAGAAGCTTACAATTTATAGAGGAATAAAAAGGCCATTTTGGCACCCTTTTACGAGTGACCCAGTGCCTTCTAAGCATTGGGATTGGGAAGTCACCTGAAGATAATGCTGTGTTGGCTCCTATCAAGGTTTGGAATTATGAGCCACATCATTTGCTTACTCATCAGTGCATAATGAATAAAAATGGGCCATGTCATTCATTGTTTATGCCTCTTGATGATTACATGGTAGGTACTGTGTCAACCACTGGAATAACTCCTTGAGTCGACACTTTCTCGTGCCACTTAGATCACTTTGTCTATTTTGCATTTGGCTACTTTGCCTCCTCTAGCTCCTTTTGCTACTCCTTTGGCTCTTTTTGTTGAGAGCACATTTGCTTCTGACATGTGTTGTAATCTACTGCTTGGACACTGAGAAAACACTTTGAAATGTAGACGTTGACATATGGTAGCTTTCACCAAGCTGATAATGGGACGTGGTAGGATCTGCTTACCTTAGAGGGTCTTTTAAAAGTCAGGCAAAAATTGACATGTGGCTACTTTTGCCTACTCTTTTCGCTTAACCTAGAGGCTTTGGAAGTATTTTTTGAGATTTCTGTGGAAGGTGACACATGGCTACTTTTGTAAAGCCTTTAACTACCTTAGAAAAACTTTTAGGCCCTTCTCTGGTGCTCACAAATGCTGACACTTGGCATGCTCCGCATAGCTCTTAGCAACTCATTCAGGCCCACTAGTCTTATCTTTAAATAATGAAGCATAAGGAGAAACCTATGGATGTTGACACTTGTCAGCTTCCATCAAGCCCTGTAGGGGACATGTGGCACATTCTGCTACTCCTAAAAAAGCATGTCAAAGTATTTTGTAGTTGCCACTTGGTGCCTTTTGCACTCTGGCTTTCTTGGTGTAAAATTTGATGTTTACATGCTTGTCATCACTTAAAAACCCAATAGATAATTTGCGTGCTTAATTTTGATGATTTTTGAGATGTCAGCATCCTTGGTGAAATTCATCAGGCCTTTTCTGTGGGCTTCTGTGCTTTGGGATTTTCCCCGTGGACAAAAGTCTGTGGGAATTGGCCACTTTATCTTTTTTGTCAGGGTCCTTTGATTTGAAATGGTAGCCTCTTTGAACTAAGCTTCCCCTAAATTCCTTCAGGCTTTTTGTCTGAAGGAATTCCTTCAAACAAAAAGTCTAAAAGAATTCAGCCTTAAGTCTTTTGCGTGCTTTGAAAATCCTTTGGCTCCCTTTGAAACACTCCCTACCCTCTGGAAGGGCTTCTCACCTCCGCACTACCCTTCACAAGGGCATTTAAACCCAACACTACCCTTCAGCTTTGGGACACACCCTTGAACCAAGCCATTGAACCAAAATTGGTTCAATGGTTCAACTAGTTCAATGGTTCAAAGCTACACGTCGAGCCCTTCGTTGAACTAACCCCTTTGAACCATTGTGATTGAACCGTCACATTAAACCAATGCATTAAACCAACGTGTTTAACTGATCCATTAAACTAGTTCAATGGTTTTATACTACACACTGATGAATTGATGTCACTGAATTGACTGAGTGAGTTGAATGATTGAACCCACTGATTGAACTAAAGCCATTTGAACCAAGCAATGAACCAACATGGTTGAACCAAGTGCCGATTGAACCAGCAAAGTGTTAAACTTAGTGGTTGAACCAAATTAAAGCATTAAGCTAGTTCATGAACTGAGACCAATGAACTTATGCCACCTAAAATTGATTGGCTCTGAATAGCAAGGGAAGTAGGGGACCAATTTTTGGCCTATTGGGAAAAAATGGTCAACAAATTGGTGACTCCCAGGGGAAGCATGCCTGCTATGCTTAAAGACCAATTGCCTTATAGTCCATTGGGCATGGAATCAAATGTAGCTTTGAAGAAAGGTTAGCAACAACCCCAAAGATCCAAGAATCAAACTTGAAGCCTTTTACCCCAGACATAAAGGAAAACACACACAAGGCTAAAAACACTACCTGTGCAAACTGCACTTAGGGAAATTAGGAAAGAAACTAAAAACAAACTACTATATACAACTAATTAAGTACATCTACTTCCCTCCTGGATCAAAGGGAAAACTTCTTAAGTCCCCTCCCTGGTAAGGAAACTTATGGTGCCAGACAAGTGGCTGAATGAAAAGGAGAGCTGGTGACCTGCTCCTCTTGCCTGCCACCTAGTTTGGCTTGTATTCAAGTGGAGATTCAAACATGCTTCCAACATATACATACTCTTTTGGTTCTTGAAATCTTGCCTCTTTTTGGTTCTTCAGGCTGGTGTATCTCATCAAGAAATCAATGGCTACTGGCTCATCACCATAAGCCCCTTGGTATGCATCATTGACTGGCTTGTTTTCTTCTAACTCATGCTTGGGTTCCATGACATGACTATTCTCCTTGATGATTTCAAAGAAAGTATCTTCAAATTCACTAACCTCTTGAAAGGATAAATCTAAAATCCTACAGCCCTTTTGCATACTTATTTGAAGAACAGTGCAACCTGCCCCAATGACTTCAAATGAATCATTCAAAACGTGAACAAGAGATTGTCCATACTCCTCCATCAAATTAATGGTGATTTCCTCCTCATCTGCACTCATGAAGTCTCCCTGGTTAGTCATAAACTGAGCATAATCTATATCAGGCAAGGCTTGATAGCTTTCTTAGAGGTGTGTGGATGGAGTGTATTCAAACATGGAATCTGCTATTTAGTCTAAAACATCCATCACACGTTCACTGAGGAAACCTACTCTGGACTCCAACTTTGCAATCCACCTATCCATATCTTCCTAGAAAAGCCTTTCTTGGAGGTCACAATCATCATCGAGAGCAGGAGCAGCCTCATCTTCTTCAAGGTTTTAAACAAAACCTTTCTCCTCCTCTTCCTTTTTGTCCCATGATTCCACTATTTGCTTCTAACTCATGATCTTGGGATTGGAATCTTGCTCCTATGAATAGGCAGGAACTTTATCCTCTTTGAAGTCCTGAGCTGGTTCATGATGTTCCTTCTTCTAGCTTGGAATTTGGAGATCATGTTGAGAGACTTGAGGAGGTTGGGGAAGATTTGGGATGGTCAACTCATGTATAGGAAGAGTTATTTGAAAAGAGGTGTGCTAAAAAGCTAGGTGTATAGGATTAGAGGCAGGGTCGATTGATGCACTGGATGAGTCAAAATGAGCAAGTGCCATCTAATAGAAAGGATTTGGCACACAAGAGGGAGTTTTCTCTAGAATAGGAGGGGATAGACCATGGGCCAAAATTTCTTGATTTTCATCCCTCCACTTTACCAACACTTCGTCAATATTGAAATTAGGTTATGGATTGGTGGAAGGGGTGTCTTTTGGTGTCGGCTCTTTGACAAGGTCTAAAAACTCCATCTCTCTTTATTTATGTAGTCTCTTCTTAGCCTCTAATTCCTCAATCCACTTAGCTAGATTATCCTCATTTTATACCTCTTGGAGCTCATAAGAGTCATTATAGAGATGGGGAGTACATGAAGGTTGCGATGAAATACAAGAAGATTCCTAAGGAAGGGTGGGAAGGACTTGAAAAGGACTAACCTCATTTTTTACCTCACACTCTTGGATAATGCCTTTCTCCTCCTTGTTCCATGATTTGACCACTTTATTCTAGCTCAAGACATTTGGACTGGGCATCTCCTTTTGGGGTGATGGGGCCACAATGTGAGAGGGTAGTGAGGGTTTGGATTCCACTTTTCTTACTGCCAAAATGGACTATTGCATTTGAAAAATTTTCAATTCAATCTGTTTATCAAGATTAGCCTTAAACTCAAGATTTACTACTTCGGAACTCTCCTCAACATGATTGCGGAAAGGACTTTGACAGGCTTGAATTGGATTAAAAGTAGGGGTTGCATATGATTGATATGATACTTAGGGCAACAAGTATGCAGGTTGATAGACTTGGTAAGGCTACCTCTCATAAATACTTAGCTTCTCCTCCAAAGATGCAATCAAACCACTCACATCTAACATCTCATTTATAAGCCTATGCCAATTGGCTTTCTCAATAGGATCCCATTCACTCCTAACCTGATCCAGTGCATTTCTCACTTGATGGATGATATGATCAAGAATTTCTTGGCCACATCCCTTTTCGGTGTTAATCTCTATTACATACTTTTTGTATCCTAGTAGTGCTCGTTTTAAGGTGGAAATGGGTTGATTGGCAAAGAGACTGGGTCAAGTAGGAGAAGTGACACATTGAGAAGACTAGGAATAAGGCTGATATAGATCATGATAGGGCTGGGACCGGTCATATTGGACTTGATAAGTATCAACATAAGGTTGGTAATGATCATAGCCATGCTGGCCAAGGAAAATAGGGTCCATGGCTCTGAATGATGGGATTATACATACCAAAATATTGTTTCTTGATGGTACAACACCAAAACTGCTTAACCAGCTGATTTAACTTAGAGTCACCATTGGTGTTGATGCAAAAGCCTCCAAAGGCTGGTTAGTCAAAGAACACACCAAAAATTCTTTAACTTTGTGGACACAACTTGTCCTAGTTGGTCCTACTAGGCATGCCAAAAACTATTGATGCAGTGGATTGCACTTAGGACAAGAGGCCGAGCTCCTGCCTATCCACATGCAATAATGGAAACTCCCCTCTCGCCTGTGGGACCAGCAAAGTTGGAGGGGAGAGTCTCTAGATGAGGGCTAGCTCCCTCTAATGTATCATTTAGGCCCTAGTTTCTCCTACTGATAACAAATATAATGTAAAAAGGGGGGATGAAAAGGAAGAGAGAGATGCTGAAAATAGAACCTAAGCCTAAAAAGAAAAAGGTGATACATTAGAAAAGGTTGATCTACTCCACCTGAATATACACTTTCCACTGAGAACCAACTCCCATACACTTCATCTGACATGAGAAAAACTTTTGCATCAGTGGGTTAGGGGTCTGTGGAGATACAAGGAGGAAATAACTACTAGAGCCATTCTAAGACACACTGCAGTAGCCTATCCACTTCACCTATACTCCTCTAGGGACACTTCTGATAGACCTATAGAAGGAAACTTAAAAAATTGCACCAGACATGCTGAAATCATTCAACAAAAACAATAAGAAAATGACTTAACACATAATCAAGGCATAGACACATACTAAAGATGCAAAACTCAGAATGGAGGTAAAAAATGCTATGTTTTGATTCAAGGTAAAATTTTGGCAAAGTTTTGCCTTACAAGCCTGAGAGATTTTTGGGCAGAGTTTTTCCTTAAGGCTGAGAGCAAATTCTTTTCTTGAATGAGAAGCTTACAATTAATAGAGGAAGAAAAGGCCATTTTGGCACCCTTTTATGAGTGACCCATGTGCCTTTTGAGCATTGGGATGAGGAAGCTACTTGAAGATAATGCTGTGTCAGCTCCTATCAAGATTCAAAATTATGAGCTACACTATTTGCCTGCTCATCAATGCATAATGAAGAAAAATGGGTCGTGCCATTCACTATTTATGCCTCTTGATGATTGCATGGCAGGTATTGTGTCAACCACTGGAATAACTCCTTGAGTCAACACTTTCCTATGCCACTTAGACCACTTTGTCTATTTTTGCATTTGGGTACTTTGCGTCCTTTGGCTCTTTCTGCTACTCCTTTGGCTCTTTCTACTGAGAGCACATCTACTTCTGACAATGTCACAGTCTACTACTTGGACACTTAGAAAACACTTTGAAATGTGGACGTTGACATGTGGCAACTTCTACCGAGTTGATAATGGGACATGGTAGCATCTGCTTACGTTAGAGGGTCTTTTGAGAGTTAGGTGGAAGTTGACACATGGCTACTTCTGCCTACTCTTTCCACTTAACCTAGAGGCTTTGGAAGTATTTTTTGAGATTTCTACAGAAGGTGACACATGGCCACTTCCATAGAGCCTTTAGCTACCTTAGAAAAACTTTCATGCCCATCTCTGGTGCTCACAGACGCTGACACTTGGCATGCTCCGCATAGCTCTTAGCAACTCATTTAGGCCCACCAGTCTTTTCTTTGAATAATGAAGCACAAGGAAAAACCCACAGATGTTGACACTTGTCAGCTTTTGCTGAGCCCTACAGGGGACATGTGGCATGTTCAGTTACTCCTAAAAAAGCATGTCAAAGTCTTTCATAGTTGCCACTTGGTGCCTTCTGCACTCTAGATTTCCTAGTGTAAAATTTGACATTTGTGCACTTGTCATTGCTTGAAAACCCAATGGCTAATTCCTGTGCTTAATTTTGATAGTTTTTGGGATGTCATCATCCTTGTAAAAATTCATTGGGCCTTTTCTACATTCTTCTGTGCTTTGGGCTTTTCCTCGTGGATAAAGGTCCACAGGAATTGACCACTTTGTCTTTTCTGTCAGGGTCCTTTGCTTTAAACTAGTGGCCTCTTTAAACTAAGCTTCCCTTGAATTCCTTCAAGATTTTTGTCCGAAGGAATTCCTTCAGATAAAAAGTCTAAAAGAATTCAGCCTTAAGTCTTCTACATGCTTGGAAAATTCTTTAACTCCCTTTGAAAAGTTCCCTACCCTCTGCAAGGGCTTTTCGCCTTAGCACTACCCTTCACAAGGGCATTTGAACCTAGCACTACCCTTTGGCTTTGGGACACACCCTTGAACCAAGCCGTTGAACCAACCCATTGAACCAAAAATGGTTCAATGGTTCAACTGGTTCAACAGTTCAAAGCTGCGTGTCGAGCCCTTCATTGAACCAACCCCTTTGAACTGTTGTGATTGAATCATCACGTTGAACCAATGCATTGAACTAATCTATTGAACTAGTTTAATGGTTCAATACTATGCACTAACAAATTGATGCCGCTGAACCAACTGATTGAGCCGAATGATTGAACCCATTGATTAAACTAAAGCCATTTGAACCAAGTGATGAACCAATGTGGTTGAACCAAGTGCTGATTGAACTAGCGAAGCATTGAACTTAGTGGTTAAACCAAACCAAAGTGTTGAACTAGTTCATGAACTAAGGCTGATGAACTTATGCCACCTAAAATTGACTGGCTCTGAATAGCAAGGGAAGAAGGGGACCAATTTTTGGCCTATTGGGCAAAAATGGTCAACAATCTCACTATGTAGATTTTTGATAAACACAATGGCTAGTTATTTGTCTAGTAGACTATGCATAAAATAGCTTGAAAGGGCTCTCCATTGTTGTAAATAAATTTTGAATCTTGCACCAAATTTTTGTTTGGCCTGTGTTAAGTTTATGAATGAAATCTCATGCTTGAGATTGTAAGAGAAGTGTTGCATGAACTTGTATGAAAGATCATCAAAATTAGACATTGAATTCTTGGGAAAATTCAAGAACCATTCTAAGGCTTATCTAGCTAGAATTCTTTGAAATAATAAAAATAAATAGATGTCTCTATAGGCCACTGGTTGGCATGCAAAAAAAAATATATCAAATGGGGTTTGGGGTCATATTTACCCTTGTATTTGTCAAACTTTGATGGATCATACCCTAAAGGAAATTGTATCTGTAATTACTCCATGTTGAAAGGGTAATAACACACATCATCTAATTTAAACTTCTTGACTTGTTTCCAAAATTAGATGGAGACGATTGTATCCTTCATTTCTTGTAACTCATATACAAGGATACTAGTGTGATTATTAGCCTATTGAGGTGGAGGATATATGGTCAAAAGTGGATTACTTTGACCAAGGTATTGTGGAAGCACTTTCTAGGAAATGTTAGATTGGCTATAAAATGGACTGGGAATACACATTCATGGATTAGGGTACAATTGTTGAAATTAAACTTGTGGTTGTGTGATATTCTAGTTATGGTTGGGTATGTAAGTTTGATGTTGGGAATACTAAGATTGGGATGGTGGTATATGGTTGCATTATACCTAATTAGGTTGAATAGGGACATGATACTGACTAGTCATACATAACTAATTGAGAGGGACTTGTGAACCAAGACCCTATCATTGAACTTGTGGCACATTCTACATGAAAGGTAATTATTACCTAATAGGTACTTAAGGAACATTGGAACCTATTTGTTGCATGAATCCTAGTTGAGAAGTAGATTCATGTTGGAGAATCGACATCTAACATTGACCAATATTTACACGTTGTTGGTCAGACATCATTTGGTTTTAGATCAGCATGTTAGTCCATAATGAAAGAGGTATGTTCACTATGACCTGGAAAGGTATAACATTAGTTCCCCCCTATTGATGTGTAAATATGTTTTATCTCTTCTATGTGGGTTGATTAGATGGTGCTTGTTATTGTGGAATATTACTCATCACTTGTTGGGGAGGAGTAGGATTCATTATATTCTGTTATGGCATGACACTGGTTGTTGGCTGACTACTTAATCCTTATTGGTGGGTGCTAGAAGAAGTAGTTGGTTGAGGATTAAAGGTAGTTGATTGTGGTTGGAATGTATAAAATATTACTCCCTAAGTTTTCAATCCACTAATTATTTTAGTTAAAGGCACATTTTGTTATTGGCTATGTGTTTGGGCATTAACACCACTTTGGTTTGGATTGGATGTTACTTGATTATTATCCACTATATTTTGCTCACTATTCTACATAGAAGCAGAAAATACTTATTCAATGGTTGGGGTATTAAACATGTTATTGACTGAAGTGTTTTGCATAATTGGCTCAAAAGTTTTGATTTTCTTAACCTATCAACTCAAATAAAACTCTTGTAGAAGGGAGTGACTAAATAAGAGGTACATTTGGCATGGCCATTTGATTAAAGTTATGCACTAGGTTTTGATATGCTTGGTATGATATCTACATTTGTATGACTTAGTCTTCCATGAGACCTATTTTTGTGACAAGCATATGTGGATATTTATATTACATTGGTACTATGGCATTAGGGTTGCTAGAAGAGGTCTGATCATTGCTTGAATTGTAAAACATATTATAATGTCCTCTTGGTAGATGTGGAAAATTGTAATGTTCTACCTCTATGGCTCTATAAGGATCATAGATAATGTCATGGTCACATAATAATTTTATTATTAAACATTTTATATAACCAAAGGTATGCTAGCCAAATATTGGGTTGTATGCTCTTGTTCTTGATCTATGTCTGGAGGCATGCTAACCAAATAATTGGCCAAAGGATATTGAATTTGTTTCCTTATTTGAGTGTTAAAAGGTGGATAAGTATCCATCTCCCAAATAACATCATCTATATAAGGGTCTTGAACAAAGTCTTCTTATGTGCTAACATTTCCATATCCTGGATTATACATGGCTCCATTACGTGTATAGTGAGACATGGTCAAATCAAATGGAAAATATTTCATGACAAGATGGGTTAGAGTTATACAAACTCTAAAAAGTTATGTCTGAAAAGACAAAAGGTTCAACTATGTCTAACTTGGTAAAATGTGGAGTTGTATCTCCAAAAGGTCTATGCTAAGATTTGGTAAAAATAGTATAACATCAAATGTCTAACGTTAAATATCTCACGTAAACTAGGTCAAGTAGATGAACTTGAAACAAGATGCCAAACTATAATGTCCAAACATGTTCCAAATATGTCTAAAATAGGAAATGGAAATGTTGTTATGTCTTTTATCAAAATGTGGAGTCAAAATATAGGCTCAAATACGATGTGCTAGGACTTTTTCCCAAACACAGTGTCAAAATTTAGACTTGGAACAAAGGTTGATGATGATTAATCTAACAAACTTGGAATAGCTTGGAAAAGATTAGGCACTTGATTGTAGACATAAATATGTTTTTATTAGTGGAAAAAACTAAATAAAAGTTAGTTTGAAGATGCACTAAGTTTCACAAATTGAAGGCACAAACAATATAGTTTTTGAATTTTGTGTCAAAAATTAACTTAAGTTACGCAACCTAAAAGAGAAATATCTATGTATCAACCCCTATGTGTCGAGGCCTAAACAAAAATAAATCAATGTTTGGATTCAAACTTGGAAAAATTAATTGAAGACTCAACTTAAGAAAACTTAGGCTTTAATGATCAACAAGATAGGTAAATTTGAATGGTGTAACAATGCTAAAATAAAGATTCAACAAGGCACATGTGATTTGTTTAAACAATGATAATTGGGAAATGAAACAAGACACATCTTTTGAAATAATTTGGGCAACGTAATGATGTTAGAACTCCCAAAATATGTGACAATGTTTATGTTTCAAAGACTTATAAGGCATAAGACTTGAAATGATTTGGGTAGCATGACATTACTCATTTCAATCAAGTGACATAATTTTTTTGACACAATTTTTTTTCTAAGTTAAATCAAGGAGTCAAAATGGATGGCATAATTCCTCCTCAAATAATGGAGTAATGTGGACAAATAAACTCATTCAAGACATGGTTTACACAAAAAAGTTCTAAATCTAACACACCAAATAATATAAGAATAAATGACAAAAATACACTAAGTATATCATCTTAAATCCTATTAAGGTGTGGCAAAGTGGGGTTGACTAAAACTAATTTGTTTTTGATAATCTAGATTATATACACACTTTCACGTATGCACACAAGATAAGTAACACATCAATTGAGTCTATGTCAATCAAATTATTATGAAAAGGTCTTGCCCTTTTCACAACTAATATATCCATCACTTGCTTAGTGTAGTGTGATGTCTATATCAATCATACGTCTTAGGCTTAACCTACCACTAATGAAGATGGTTCAACCACTCAAAACACCATCTCAGTGGGGTGATCCCAATTTGTATACCCCCTATAGAAAGGGGTTGCAGAAAATGCTAGGAGATGAAGCCCCAGGTCAAAGCTTCCCTATATAACCCATGGGAGGTAATGAAGTCCCCCTCACAAGCCAAAATTCATGAAATAAAATTTAAGTAAAAAGGATTTATAGGTTATTTTTAGATCACCCAAACCATGTGGGTTTTGGGGAGACCCTAAACAAATTCCCTTTTACACCTTTAGACTAAGGCACAATTTTTAATGAAATTGGTACTTTTTATCCCATAATTTCCTTATAGGGGACCGGGGGGGAACATACTTGCACAAATTCCTATTTTCTCAAACAATTTTATAAAACAAAAATTTGAAGTGAGTTTGATTTTAAAGCACCGAATTTAAGTGTTTGATGATGTTATTTGGCCCCTTGGCCTTAAGTTGCAAATATTTTTGAAAAATAATCACAAAATATTCAACATAAACATGCAATTTTTTATTGTAAAGCACCATAGGAAAGATCCTAGTTCTTTTTAAGCACCAATATCTAAATGTGCAAGATTTGATATGTTCATTTTAGGACCCAAATTGAAATGTTTTATTTGACTATGTTCATTTTAAAGCCCAAAATGAAGTGTTTGATTATTAAAAATAATCAAATTGATCTTCAACTCAATCCTTCAAACTGTAAATGTTAGATTATAACCCCCTGATTAGAAGCACTTTCTTGGTTAAACAAATGAGGTTTGAATTTTAGCTCTCAATTTTGGATTTAATTTCACACAATGATCATCAATGGTCATAGATAACCATCGGTGGTTTCAAGGCAACTGCCATTTATTGGTTAGTAGATAACCATTAGTGATCAAGAAGAATTATCATCAATTGATAAAAGACCATCAGTGATGACTTGTGAACCAAAAGGCAAAACCTCAAAAAAATGAGTTAAATTAGGCTTGGTTAGTTCAAAGATTGAGAAAACCTACAAGGTAAAACTTGGTTGAGGAGTTTAAATGCCTTTGAAACCTAGAAATCAAGAACTAGTATGATAAAAAGAATTAAAATGCAAGTTTTTGGTCCATTTCTACCCTACAACCTAACTATCAATGGTTGGAGCTAACCATTCATGGTCACACCTGACTATAGATGGTCTCTGTGTAAACCTGTGAAAATGAAATCCAGCCAAACAAGGTTATAAAATAAATTTTAGAGAGATTCAAGCATCCAAAATCTTAGTTTAAGACCTACATATTGATCTCCTTGGTACTTGGGATGCATTGTGTCCCTTTAGGTGTGTCATTTATGAACATAAGAATCCAATAAGGGGAGATTAATATCATGTTAGTAGATGAAATCAAATAAAAAAACAAACTAATGAACTAACACCTTAATCCTAGATCTTAGGGAGAGCTTAGTGAAGAAAAACCATTGACAAAGCATAATTAAAATTCAAGAAAACAAACTTTTTTACCTTCCTTGAATGCTCCAAGAGATCTCTTTATTGGCTTTCTTAGATTGTGCTTAACAAGTCTATGGTAATGGATCTTAGTTATATCTTTATCTCATTGGAATAATTGGATTTATGGCTTTGTCTTGTGAATCTTGACTCAATATTTTGGCATAATAACACTATATCAAAATAACTTTGAAATTATTTGTGCATTATAACTTTGGCTTATGAAAGCTTAAATTATGAGTTTGAAGCCTTTTATTTATAGATTTTTCAAATGGGTTAGGATCAACCATGACCGTCCATCTCAATATGAAGATGTGTGGCCATTAATTAATCCAATTCTATAAATAAAATCCATAAATACCCTCATCATGATTTGAGAATAAGGGGCATTAATGAGGCATAGGAGGGCTTAATCAGATATTTGTTGCATTTATTGCCTATGGATGCCACCTCAAAAAATTATGTCACATGATGATGCAAATATTAGAAACCAATTTTCAATAAATAAATATTCAATAAGTGCTATGGAATTCTTACTTAAGCTCATAATTTGGTTTAATTTGCCTGAGTAAGATTAAACAATTTTATTGTAATTATTTGGAAATTGGTGTACAAATTAATCAAACTAGTCTGAATGCCATATTATTGAGTTAAAATTAGACTGGAGTGGAATTATAAGATGATTTCAGTTGAATGCAGACCAATATCCCATTTAGGATGTTGTCAACACAAAATAACACATGCACGTGTTGTGTGCTTCCAAATTATGGGAGTTTAATGGTTTAGAATGTCAAATTGCATTTTTGGAATTTTGGCTCGAAATGATTTAGGAAGAAATAATAATCACATAAAATTCATGGCCCTATTTAGGGATACTTTAGCCTAAACCGACACTTGTATATGACAAGTTCAAACCATTTCGCATGTTTTAGTGTTTTTAGCCCAAATTATGATGTTTAATAGAAATTGGTTTGAAGCTTGGCTGAAGGTCATTGGTAGACACTTTTAGGTGTCTACACCCTTATCTATACTAATATTTTTTATATATTTATATGATTCCTTTACACATATATAGGGGGAAAATTACTTGATTTCCTTCTTGGTACACTTTGATTTCACACCCTTTTTTGGATTGTTTGAATCCCTCTTATTTATTATATTTTCTAAGACTTGCTTTCTAGTACTTTTCAAATCCCTTTTTTGTCAAAAGTTTAAATGTTTAAAAAAACTCTTTTTTCAAAAATGGAAAAAAATTCAAAAAAATCATCTATGTCAAAAACTCAAAATATTTTTAAAATTTCAAAATCAAGACCTTAAAATCATTTTAAAGTTTTGTTATATTATTTATATAAGTTATTTATTTCATGCTAAGTAGATAACATATTTTAGTTTTAAATACACAATATTTTTCATGAGGTGTATGAGTATGATACATGATATACTATTACATGGTTTTTGATGTCAATATACCATTTTCACCCAATAAATTTTCTAATATGGGGGCATATTTTAATTCTCCATGAATATTTCAATAGGTTTTATCTATCCACAAAATTTCCCCCATATTGAGCTACATCTAATGAAAATGTTTTGCTAATCACTTATACTTTACATTGTATTACATCAATATGTTATTTGCTAACAATGACATTGATACATTTGGTTGATGTATGCTAGTCTCATTTGCTCTATGATGATTATTAGTATTTTTAATTAGTAATTTTACTTTACTACATGATTAATTGGGAGTTGCTTGCTTATTTTGTGTCACCCCTTGCCTTGTGTGTATTATATATATATATATATATATATATATATATATATATATATATATATATATATATATATATATATATATATATATATATATATATATATATATATATATATATATATATATGTTATTGCTTTTATGGCATCCTTATGTCATTTGTGTGTGTCCCTTATCGTTGTTTGTTTCTATGACATTCACATGTCCCTTGTATGTGTCTTTTGGGCCTTATGTGTGATATTACATGAAAATTGTGTGACAATACTTGTATGATCATTTCTTGTTACTATTATGCCATGATACATATCATGAATTGATTATAATTATTAATTTTACTCTTGTGTCATGATATATATCATACACATGTTACTTATGTCATTCAATGTTATATCTACCTAACATATGTTCTATATGAAATTCAGTGAAATCTTAAATACTATGATGCAATAAAATTAACATGTTCATGTGCTACTAAATGACTACATATTTCATATATTCTATAGGTTTTATTTTGAGATTAGTGGCTTTAAAGCTACATATTTCATCTCAAAATGGGGGCATCATGATGGGCTTGTCTTGATAATTAAATTCCTCATGAGAAATAAATGCCATTTTTATGAAAAAATAATTTTTAAAATTATATAATGATTTAGAATTTTTAGATTATGGGGGTATATGGCATGCATGTTCCCTTATTCTTACATGTACATGAGTAAATATTAACATATGCTTGATGCATATACATGGGCATGTGCAAAAAATTTTCAATTACAAGTTACAAGTTTCAAATAATTGAAATTTAATTTGACATTATATATCAATTCAATATAGATATATGTGGCATTATATCCATTCATGTTCATGTTTATATATGGAAATCTAAAATTTCATTTTTTTTCAAAGTTCAAAAGTTTTAAAGTGTACAAAAGTTTCAAATAGAATCTAGATTTGTTAGCAATGGTCTGATTTGTTTCATTTTGTAAATGGGCCATGTTACATTTTAGTGTTAATAGTCAACATATATGGTTTTAATTTGGAGAGAAAAATTTGGTGGTCACACCCTTTCTCCTACCACATTTGTGTCTTGTAACACTTGACATCTATGGTTTATTTTTAGGGGAGCATTGGGTGGTTCCACCCCTTCAATTATTTGACACAAGTAATATACATATTAATATGAGAGTTGGAGATAAAAATATTTCCAACTAATGGGAATTCATCAATTTTTAAATTGAGACTTGATCACTCTTAATTCATCACAGGTTTAACAATTATCCAAATGCCTCAACAAGGGGGCACTCACAGCTCCATTTTCAGGTTACAGGGAAATTAGATTGCATACTCTTGTAAGTGTATTTGTTCCTTGATCTCTTTTCAAATTTCAAATTTCAAATTTCAAATTTCAAATTTCAAATTTCAAATTTCAAATTTCAAATTTCAAATTTCAAATTTCAAATTTCAAATTTCAAATTTCAAATTTCAAAATTTAAGTTTCAAATTTTCATTTTTCAAATATAGATGATAACTACTTTTAGTGGCATGGTTTCACACTTTGCATTGAGGCATCTTGCACAATAAAGATTCACATCAAAGGACAAAGTGTGTGTGCACACTTAGGTTCACATCTCATTTAATTTAATAATTTCACTTCATTACATCACTATAATATTGGGTGGGGGGGGATGTAGACACATAATTTTAATCATTAAGTGCTTTAAAATGTTTAATATTGACATCCTTACCTTGATGTATTAACCATTTTGTTAACTTGTAATCTCTATAAAATCCTTAATATTTTAATCATTATCTTAAAACTATAGAAAATATAATTTAGATATCCTTATTATCCTTATTTATTCATGTCAAACAAGTTCCAATAGTTTCATACATTTTGGGATAATATTGCACTAGGTCAAATAGGGTCACAACCTATCCTTGTCTACTAGTGTGCCCTTATCCCCTACACTAACTGATACTTTTCAATTTTGAGACATTTCATATTAAATCTCCCATGATTTTAGAAATTTCACTTAATGGAAGTATTAAAAGTATTCCTATATATAATCACATCAAGGCCTCTCAAGGCATCATATAGTAATCACCTATTAATTCTACTATACATTCAATAAAAATGCAATAATCTTTCTATTTCAATTTTTGATTTATTATAATAGTCATAAGCCAAGTTTGAAGCTATTTTGTTTTAAGTCAAGGGAATTCATTTTAAATAATTTAAGTTAATTTACTAGTTTCATCCATATAGAAAATATAAATATTCACACACTCACTCTATGAGGGATAAATATGTAGGCCTAATGCCCTTTTTAGCTATTAGTAGCACTAGTATTATGTAAGGTCCTTAGAGGATACGTCTGTTATTAACCTCACATGATTCTCCCCTTTGTATATTTATGTTTAGGAACTAGGGTTTCACATTATATGTAACTCCATGTGTCAAATAAGCATATGTAAATAGAAAATATACCTATTAAATAGCCACAGGTACTCAAATATAAAAATATATCACGTAGTCAACATAGACACAACCACAATCAATAGACAAGGATACAATGCACCCCTATTCACCCCATTGTTTTCATATCATGGTACATCATAGAATTATATTTTTAGACAAAAAAAATTCACAAATCCTCCTAGTATGTTCTATATTAGTGATCCATATGCACAGTAAGCACAAATCAAATTTGAGCTAGTTTACATATTTCATTGTTTATTACTATTTAGAGATCAGTTTAGTTTCTATGTTTTACATTTAGGTTATGTATAATTTTTAATATAAATCATTATTTCATTATTTTATTATTATTTCATTTTAGTTTTAAATAAACATAAAACATTAATCACATACACAACTTGATTTGATGATTTTTAAGGGGCATTCCATGAAGGAGGATGCATCTACAAGCCAAGAGGTAGAAAATGAGGAATTTTTTAAAGAAAATTTAATACAAGAGGTATAAAATGATGATTCCAATATATATAGTGAATAATACATAAATATGGATAATCCCATATAAGATTTAACCATCATCATCCTAAAGAGGCAAACATGGTAAGAGATTAATTCTTAGAAGGATAGTTGCAAAGATAAGAATATGTTTTACATTCATTTAAAGAGATATGAAAAATATAAAAACCATAAATATGGATCATTACATGTAGTATTTATCATCACCCAATCAAACATATATAAATAACAAAGATTTTAGAGCACACAATTCCCAACAGACCCAAATCAAGATAGGAAGTGCCAACCCATCGAAATGTATAGTGTAAGTTTATAGGAAAGACCTTTAAAACACATTGTTAGGACCCGTTTGTCCTAAGTCTTATGTTTTTAAATATTTTAATTAATAAAATATATATAATCATATAATTTTTAAGTCATCCCTTTAGGTAACTGTAATAATCCCATATGCTTGGGAAGTACTAGTCAGATAGAATAGCATTAGTTTAAATAGGAGATTAGACAAGTGGAAAAGTTTCCATGCATTATATTATACTGAGATTACTCAAAGGAGGTTTCCCCATAAAAAAATCCAATGGTATTATAATTAAATTATACTCTCTTTTTAATGGAAAAAAATTAACTTCCTTCTCAATTTCATTATTATTTATTTGTATTTTGATATTGGTTTAATCTGTTGTAAGAAAAATCATTTCATCTAGTATCAAATCTCTTTCTAGGGCTATGGTTTTTATTATTTTCAATGATCTAGGGTTATCTAAGACAATGCATTTCATGCTATAACCTCTTTAAAATTAAGATATTCATGATCATAAAGTGTTAACATAAGTGATATTGGTGATCATAAAGTGGTAATAGAAGTGGTGAAACTAAGTTTTTCCCCAAATCTACCCAATGTTTTTCTGTATTGTAAATAGTTTTTTTTTCTTATAGATTAGTAATTTTGTTTCAAAAGTTTTTAAAATCATATAATTTTTTTTAATAGGATAAGTGGCTATCAGTTTCATTAATTCTCCATGAATTGATGGGTCATTTCCTATACTAAAGCCAATAGATAATAATGTATATTGGATTGAGCTTCCACATACCATAGGGTATATTATAAGACCCATTAGCTATTTTCAAAACTTATCTATAATAATCCTTCAACTATCTATTACTTTTGGTACACTAATAAGATGCTAGCCCCATGAATCTACTCATACATAACCTTAGATATAGTTTTTTGGGATACATGTAAATGTCTACCCTTTATATCCAATGCTCTTAAATATTGAGCATACACTATTTGAAAATAACATAAGTCCAAATGTGAGCCCACAAACTAGACATACCTTATAGAAGCCCTACCCATTTTTTATGACTATGTTAAAATAAAGTAAAATTTTAGTTGGTAGAAACCAACACCATTTGATTCATGTTATAAAAATAAGAATAAACAACATAGTTTTTAGAGCACTATAAATTTTTTTTTAGAGGATTAGAATAGTTATTTTAAGTATCATAACATTGGTTTATATTGTTGTGATCATCTCATCGAGCTAATAGTTTTAAAATATAACATCAATGAGCATGGTACATAACATTTAGATCCATATTGGTAATGTTTGTGAAAACCCTATCTATAACCAAGTCTTTAGAGAAAGAATCGACTCACATGAGACCTAAAGTCACTAACATACAATAATGGGTACTGGTCTTAACATAAAAAAATTAGAATCAATAAGAAAATTCAAAATTGAAAGTCTCTCAAAGAGTAGTATCTCATTAGGAACCTTGTCATGTCGCCAAAAATTAAACTTCCAAAAATTTATGATATCGACCCTAAAATTTTAATTTATTGTGTGGAATAATATTTCATATTACATATTAAAATTGAGGTGAACAAAATACCCATATCATCCATCCACTTCAAAAATAAATTTATCTAATTATATCAAAAATATTATAAAAATCTAACTTGAGACAATTTTTTTCCAACTTGTATTGGTTCTCTTTCATCCCAACACCTATTATGATTTCAAAACTATAACCACACCCAATAAAATTAGAACGGTTCATGAATACCAATTATTTTTTGAAACATTAGTTAACAAAATTAAAGGATTAATTGATGATTTTTTCAAGAGTTGTACCATCAATAGACTCAAATATATAACTCGTATTAAGATACAAAATTTAAAACCTAATTACATTATGGAATATCTATGGTTGACCAAGATTTTTGAAGATAAGCTCATCGACCAATGCTAACTTTAAAAAAAAATCCCCTTTAAATTTTCTACATCAAAACACTGCATAACAAACCCACCTCCAAAACAAACACCCATTAAATAATTTATAGAGGATGAAATGCAAGTTCATTGGGATAAAATGTTATGATATATATGTGTGTGTGTGTGTGTGTGTGTGTGTGTGTGTGTGTGTGTGTGTGTGTGTGTGTGTGTGTGTGTGTGTGTGTGTGTGTGTGTGTGTGTGTGTGTGTGATGAAAAATTCACACAAGACTGAAAGTGCTTTGAACATAAATTGTATTTTATATATTTAGAGTCACCACCAAATATTGATGAACGGGAGGATGCTCAAGATTCCCAAAATGAGAAACATGAAGTTAAAGAGCCTAGCCTTATGGTGTCACAACTTAAATTTTATGTGCATTCCTTGGAAGGATTAAACATTCCTAAAACTATGAGAATAAATGAGTACTTCAAGAAACACCTCCTCACTATTCTAATTTACTTTAAAAACACACATATCATCATTAATAATTAGCTAACCAAACAATCTAACTCTTTCTTTTACCCTTGTTAAATATTTGACGATATGATTTCCTATGGGGGAAAATTTCCATGTAAATGAAAATTTCACATTTTTTTGTATTTCTATGGGGATTATATCCTCAAATCACACATATTTTTAAGCTCATGGGAGTATGTGATTTGGTTTGTACAAATCAATGGTTACACACTCTTGGACCCATTTTTTGGGATGTTTTTGAACTTTGGATGAAGTTATTTGATAATTTACAACGATAAATAATGAATGTCCTCCTTTCATGACCCACCAATTTCATAAATTCACATTGCATGGAGAAGCTCATTTAGAAATTAACTCATGAGATCATTTATCAACTCTTTTATATTCAGCTCAACATATCTCCTGATTATAAATATCCCAATGAATTTTTTTTAGTAAAACACGTGTCAATATTTTAGGAGCTAATATTATTATTGCCTCACTAACTTTAGAACCATCACATTTAGCTAGTTCTATGGAGTTTACCCCTAAATGTTTATTCATAATGCTACCATTTTATCTAGAAATCAAAAATTGAAAATCTTGTTCAAGATTTGATATAGGCAAGAGTGATTCACTCCAACACAAGTGCACACTTTTACATATTTTTAATTTTTTGAAAAAAATATGTATCTTAGTGACTATGAATCAACTTCCAATAAATTAAAAAAATCACTATTAAGCACAAACTTCCTTATTTCAATGATTGATGAAATTATATATGAGGTCCATGTTGACTAATTATTATTCAAAATAGATTTACACTTTGGCTATCACCATATCTACATCTACAATGAATATATTCCTAAAATTATCTTCTACACACATGATGACCAATATGAAATTTTTTTGATGCCATTTGGGCTTACCAATACCCTATCTACATTCCAAGGATTGATGAATACAATATTTTGACCCTTTCTACAAAAAATCATATTGGTTTTATTTGATGATATCCTCATTTACAAGAAAAATTGGGAAGACTAATTACATCACCATAACTTTGCATTACAACTTCTATCAAACCATTAACTATGTTCAAAATGGTCACAATATTCTTTTAGTGAGTATGAGGTAGAGTACCTAGGGCACATTGTCTCAACATTAGGATTTTGGGTTGACCCTATGAAAATTGAAGAATTGAAAAATTGGCCAAAACCTATGATGCTCTGAAGCCTTAGTGTATTATTTGATCTCATTGTGTACTACCAAAAATTTGTAAAGTATTATTTAAAAATTACATCCACATTGATATCCATGATAAAAAAGAGTCATTTTCATGTTTCATGACAACATAAGAATATTTTAATATATTAAAACATGTTATGTACTACATCTATTTTGGTAATGACATATTTATCAAATACCTTCATCAATGAAAGTGATACATGTGCAAATGGAATTGGTATTGTACTCATGAAAAAATGATCACCCATCACATTTACTGTAATGCCCTCACATGATGAAACCTATTACATTCAACATGTGAAATGAAATGATGGACATCCTCCATGTACTTATAAATTAGTGGTTGTACATGGTCAAATGATATTTTTTTATAAAAACAAATCATCACAGTGTAAAATAATTGTTAAAAAAAATGCATCCTCTTTATATCAACTAAAATGGGTCACCATAATGATGGGTGTGATTATGAAATTGCCTATAAAAATGGAAAGGAGCATGTGGTCACTAATGCAATATCTTTCCAATATGAGGAACATGCAAATATGTGTGCATTATTTTAACCAATTATATAATGGATGCACCACATCTAACAATGGTGAAACTAGGATAGTCATGAACAAAAACTCATAAAAAGTTATCTATTGGCTTTACATCAATAACCCAATACACTTGATTTGGACAATATTTAATATATAAATGATATATTGTTTTAATTCCCAATTCTACAATATGATAAAATATTGTTCTCACATTTTATGAATCATATTTAGCAGCTCAATTAGGTTTTTAAAAAAGCTATATTAGGTTTGTCAAAATAATTTTATCATGGAATTTAGCAAGACATTGATAAATTTGCCAAATAATGTGATACATGCCAACATCACCAAGGAGAAATAATGGAAATAGCATATTTTTACAATCACTACTTATTATGTAATAGTTTTGAATAGATAACTCTATGGATCTTATAAAATACCTACCTAAATCTAAGGGCAAATTAGTCATATTGGTGGTGGTGTATCAACTCCTCCAATACACCCATTATGTGCTTTATCCATATTTAAACTACTTATACCATCACCCAAACATTCATTGACCAATTTTTTTGCCTTTGTGACATCTATGCTTCTATTATCTATGATCATGACTTAGATTTTTCTAGTCATTTTGGGCAATAACTATTCAAGGGCATGGGAAACCAATTGAAAACAAGATATATATATATATATATATATATATATATATATATATATATATATATATATATATATATATATATATATATATATATATATATATATATATATATATATATATATATATATATATATATATATATATATATATATATATAACCCATATAAAAATAACTAAACCTAAATTGTTAACAAATTCTTGGAAAAAATATCTATGATACTTCTATTTTTATCAACAACATCATAGGTCAAGTGGTTACCATTGATTTAATAGTGGTACAATACCACATGTCACATAGCTACCAAGATGTCCCCTTATGAATTAATCTATGGAAAAAAAACCACCCTATCTATTGTCTTACCTCATATCATATTATAATTTATATGAATTTGATGTTACCTTCACTACACGAGAGAATATAATTTGACTTCTTAAGGATGATCTCCACCTAGCTCAAAATCACATGAAGAGTAGGCCAATCAACACCATTTATGATGTAGCTTCCAACCTAGGGATATGATTTTCCTCATAATACATCCTTGTAAGTATTTTTTAGTGAAAATTAAAATTTTATATAAAATATCCACCATATTTTCATGGGTGTTATAATGTTCTTCAATAAATTGGTTATGTAGCTTATAAGTTATAACTTCCACATTCTTTGCATGTTGATCCTATTTTCCATGTTTCCTAGTTAAATAAAGTCCCATGCCATAATTTCATATCCCAAATATTAATTTTTGAGATAAATTTATAAGGATATATCATTCTTAAACCTGAAGCTATTTTGGATAGGCACTCTCATCAGCTTTGTACTCAGTCCATCACCAAGGTTCTAATCTAACTGCATGGGATGTAACTGAAGATACAACTTGGGAACCTCTTCTCCAAATTCAATAGAAATTTCATAGTATTTAACTTTAAAATCAGAATTTTATGGCCCATTATTTATAACTCTTTTATTTTTAAGTATTAAAATATATCGATGCATATGATTTGTAAGTCATCCCTTGAGTTAATTGTAATAACCCTAGATGCACAGGAAGTAGTAGTTATCTAGCATATAGTTAGTTTAAATAGGATGTTATAAAATTACAAATGTATCAAGATTTATCCTCTATTAGGATTGATAAAATATTTTTTCCTCGTCAAAGAGGCCAATGATATTGTATGCAATTTTGTCTCTTTTTAATGTAATGTAATTATCTTTGATTTCCATTACATTATTTTTTATTTGTATTTTGGTATTGGTTTAATCTATTGTATAAGGGATTATATCACACATGGAAGTATTGAAAGAGAAGATATAAATATATGTGAAAGTGAAAAATAATGGGAATGTCACATGAAACAACAAATAAACACAAGGGAAATTAGAAAACATAGGATACTTTAGACCAACAACAAAAGACCACACAACCACAAACCACTTTTAAAGTTAGACTATTTTTTTTTCTTTTATAAAAAGTATCATCATGATCCAAATGAATTTATTTGGATATAACATGGATATATTACCATTTAAATAGATAATATTTGTTTTCTTTGAAAAAATATGGACAAATGATGATTAGTGAAATATAAATAATTGTTTATTATTATGCATTTTGAATTTTTTGATATCAAATTGATTTTATGTTTATACTTATTATGACTATAATATAGTTTTAATATCTTATTTTAGTATAATCACTTGTTTTTTTGTGGTAAGTGTGTTTTATTTTAGTATAGGTTTGTCTCCTTGCAAAGGGAGTGTATCATCAAAGATAATATAATAAATATGTTATTGATGGAACATGAGATAAACATTTGTTTATAAGTCTAAGAAATTTTATTTGATAATGAACCTAAAATTAGCACCTATATTCCAACTAATAAGGGAACATATCTTGTTTTGGATATTTGTATAATGAATAAACTCATATTTTGAGATGTGTAAGTGATTAGTTGACACTCGTAGATGTGTCAATCTCTTATGTTTGTTTGATTTGGGTTTACTTGTAAATATTTTGAACTGTACCATGTTATTTTATTCATTTTTATATATAATTCTTATCCTTATTTTAGAGGTAACATTTATTTATTTTTTATATGGAAGTTAAGATATTATTTAGACTATATCTTTACACATAGGACTATACACATTATCCTCCTAGACTTAGTTTTAAGAGAAGGTTAATGATCAAGGTTTTGATTAGATCCTAATTATTAAAAATTTATGTTTATCGTAGATAATTTTTGAAGCTACCTAATTAATTAACATAATTTAATAGATAATCTTATAATGTTTAAAGATAATGAGTTATGGGCTCGACCATAAATATGATAAAATTTATAAGACCTCTGAATCTAAGTAGGAAAAGACTGGTTAAAAAAGTAGGGTTTGATTCTTAAAAGATTAATATAATAAGGACTGGGTTAGGGTTTTGTTTTCATATATTTTACTTATATGATTATATGTTATGGATATGCCTAGGCAAAGCCCTAGAAAATTTAACTAGTGAAGATGCAAGAAAGTCTGTAATGATTTTTATTTTTGAATTTCAAATATTTGCTTGCATGGAGAATGTAGGTGATTGTATGGATTATTTTTGGATGATATCATAATATATTTTTATGTTATAATTTTTATTCTAAATGTACATGCAACTATCAAATATTATTTTCAATCTATTAGTGGAAAATCTATTTTTAATTCTTTTATTCCCATCATCTCAGGATAATTATGGTTAAAAATATAAGATTGTGAGGATAAGGAAGATAGAAAATTGAAAAGAAAGGACAGGGCCTCATATAAAGATTATATGTAAAATGTGATCTTGCATTGCATCACTATACAATAAAGGGAAAATTAAATTATTTCTTAACCTCTTTTTTGAATATTATCAACTATGCCATTGTCTTTACAGTTTTTGTTGTTTCAATATCATATCTTAATATATGAGTTAGGATGTTATTTATAGCACAAAATTAATTATTATTTTCATAGTTTATTTTAAGGACAAATTTTTAAAATATTGGACTAGATATTGAAGTTTTGAATATAATTTTTTTAAGTCCTTTTTTATCTCAATTAATTATCTTGATGAATTTTAGTGCTTCTCCATTAAATATTTTATTGGAATTATTTATTGAATCTTTAAAATAACAAACAAGAGTCTTGGATATTGTTGGTAATGCTGATTCCTTTATGATGCAAAGGATAGGCAAACTATCTCATACTTTGTCTCTTTCTCTTTGTGTTGATTCCCACAAGGCTCATTATCTCACTCTATTGAGTTAAAGGTTTCATTGGATTGTTCATATAATATTAGTGTTTGATTCATGATTATATGGTCTCATCAGACCTCTATTTCCTTTGTCAATAATTTTCATTTCATTGCGTTGGTCATATACCACTCTTACCCTATTTCTCACAGTCCCTAATAGCCTTTTTAGAGTGTTTCTCTATGTATAGAGTAGTACGAAGGCACTTGAAGAACATAACCAACCCTAGATTATAATACCCTTTATCAATATTTAAATTTGTGTGAATTTTTAACTCTAGGTTATACCTTTAAGTCACTTTACCAACCCTATCTTATTCTCTACCTAGGCCTAATTAGACCTTTCCAAACCCTATTTTCAAACAAAGCCTTGTAATGATATGAAACCGTACCCAAATACTTTAAAACCTCAAAAATATATTGATGGACCTTTATATATACCAAAATAAAAGTTTTTTTAAAATTCAACTAGTTCAATCTCCTTAGAAATGCATTTCAAATTTGAAACCCTAACTTAGGGTAAATAGTCACTATGGGGACCTGAGAACATTCAATTTGCCTTTGCAAGTGCTCTACATAGTTTTAAATATTGGTAAGAGTTGTTTAAGGTTGATAAACCTGATCATCTCATCTAAATTTTGGTTTTTCCTTTACACCTCTCTATTTAACCCTTTAAGCAAGATTTTGGTCTCTCTTCACACACAGACACAGTCTATAGGCTTCTTTAGAGCATTGTTTGGAGGTTTAAGACTTATAAAAAGGATTAAAAACTTATTTAAAACTTAATTAAGTAATTTTTGATATATAATAACATTTTAAAACATTCTAATTGTCTTCAAACTTCTCGATTTCACTCTTGATTACTTTTTTGGACTATTCTCTATGTACCAAGTTACAACGTACATGGTTTGTGACTCAGTCTTGAGAACTTATGTCCCAAAAGAGGATTTATACACTTTATATACTTTTTATAATGATTGAAAAAATCACTTATACCATTTGAAATATTTACTCAGTCATTTTAACACCTTTACCAGACACTTTCCCTTATACCCTATTCTTGTCTTTTTTGAACAAACACAATATCAATAGGGACACATGGATTTATATATAAAATATGTGAAATAAAATTAATTAATAAGTATAAATTAATTAAAAAAAACATGATAAAAAACCACCACATCAAATTAGGCATCAAAATCATCACTTTAGAAATATTAATTCATTCTAGTAGTCATAACACAGTCTCTTTCCATTGGTATACACATGAAAAATAGGGTGTAGACATTTCTATCCAAACTGAATATTATCCATTCATTATTATTTGGATTATATCCCCTCTTCCATCAAATAAAACATCAAAACTTAATACAATAACATATAAATTACCTATTTTATACCTCTTATAACTATCTTAACTATTTGAAAACATCCAATATGTTCTTGAAACTGCCTCACATAGGCTTACAAAGGAAATATGACTTAAAACACTTAACCACATATTTTATATCCTATATAAATCCATTATAGACCCAAAAAAACATTAAATAGCTAATACACATCCAAAAACCTCTTAAAACTTTCCCAAGCATTTAAATATTTAATTAATGGTTTTTGGCAGGAAATGTCAATTTGAATGTTTCTAGTAATCTAACACCTCTACAACACCATAATAACACCCTATAAGGAATCTAAGACACCTAGATGACAAAATCAAACAAAAAATGAATCTAACTAAGATTCCCTTGCATCACTTTATTTCCTGAGTTGTTTAGATTGAGAAAGTAGAAATTAAGTACACGTGCCTTATATATATTATCAATTACTACAAATTTATCCTTATATTAACATTAAATATTAGGGATAAATGATATGAATTTTAAAATTTCTTTGGAAAAATAATTAATATTTTATTAAGTGGTAACTTTATCACTTTCTAAAGACTAGGGTACTATAAAAAAAGTATTATATAAGAGGGTTGAAGTCTCAATAATGATTTATTTGTACCCATTGTCCATAGGATGTAGTTACATCTCTATTTTAAGTTATTTATGTTTATACTGTGTAAATAAAGTATATGAACTAAAACATAATTTTTTTGAAGTTTTAAGTATGCTCATATTTGTGTTTTTAAACTCTTGAATGTGAGGTGAAATAAAACCTTTTGCACTATATTATTTATGTTATTATTAAGAGAATTCTATTAATTATATATTGATATTATAAATGGGTTATGAGATCCCCATTATATAATTAAACTAGTTCTTATCTTTAGTCTTGTTTGGAGTTATAAACTCATTATGATCCTTCAAGCTATTCTAAATTTTGTAAATGGCTTAGGGACTAAGCCTATATTCTTATATTATAATTCTAATGTGAATCCCTTCACAATATTATTATGGTTACTTAATGAAATTATATATGTATCTTTGTATGAAAATTTCTAGTTATTAACACTCTTTTATATTCTTCATCATGATTTGTAATCCGAGGACTTATAAGCCTAATGTTGTTGAGGATTATATTTACTTATGAATATAACGAGTAGATTGATTGGGCATGGATCTAGTCATGATATTACATAAGATCATTTTAGAACCATCTAATACAAGTTTGAATTTGTTACATTAGTTTTATAAACTCAATTATCTTACTCAAAAGATAGTCTTAGGTATTGATAAATGTCTACAACACTAATTTCATTTGATCTATGTAAAGATGAACTCCTCAATACCAAATTATTTATGTTTAGTTTATATTTTAGATGCTAGTATTATTCATGTTACCCTAGTTGGGTGATCCCTATCTCTTCATGTTAATTCTAATGGAGACTCTATTGACTTGAGATAAGAATAGGTTAAGGAAAGAAGGAGAAACATAACTCACTATTTCACTTGTTAGGATTATAAGAATTTTTTAGATAATTGGTAGATGTAGTCATCACTATACCTTTTGAGGGTTTTAGTAGGTATAAGTTTACTTCTTTGGATATTAACTATCTTATCTTATGTTCTTGATACAAAGGGTGAGGTAAATTATAAGGAGCACCTATATACCTAGGATGAATGAGTAATCTAAGTTATGTTATGCTAATAAAAGTAAAACTAATTATAAAATTAGACAACATGCCCTTATGTATCATTTATATGGTATTTATCCCCAAGATCATGATATTTTAATGAGGATCCAAATCCTTGATTCAATTTTGACTCTACTCTAAAGGTTGATGAAACAAAATTTACTCCACATTTCTTTATTTTAAACTAATATTATAGATGTATAAGAGTATATTAATAATATTCATTTTCAAGAGGTATAGACTTGAATGTGTAATTATCATAAGGGATAATTCATTTTAAGTTTAGGAAATAAGACATGTAATTATTGTAATTATGTGTGAAATATACAAATTTGTACTCTTGTGTGAGGATTTTCTTTATAAATTTCTATTGAAGAGTCATAAATCATATAATAACCTTAAAGGATCCAAGTTAGCAATCTTGTTTAATGTTTTTAATCAACTAACAATAGTTTTAAATGTGGAACAAGATCTTGTATCACTTACCATTCTATTATGAGACTCATTTATAAATAGTCATGAGCTTTAAAACCTAATTGTTATTTAGAATGACTTTAGGTTCACTATCAATCCCTGATGGATTGAATATATGATGACATTTCATGTTTTAGACACTAAAATATAATATTAGACACCTAAAAATTTGAATATTAACATATCCTTACATTGCATGACTTGTGCATAAATTTATGGATCTTAAACCCATTCTATACTATCCACTTTCCTTATCTAGGCCTAACCTTCCCAATTTACTATAAATCACCTATAATAATTCCAATTTATATGCTTAATCTAGTTAATATCATACTTAAACTATCTCCAACCCACTAGATCAATATTTTTTTTTATAGACACCTTCAACCATACTCATATGCCTCCAAATTTCCATAGCCATCTAGCCTTGCTAGATGTATTCCCATAATAAATAATGGTCACTTAAAAAATTTAAATTATCTTAATTGGTAATATTTTACATTTATCATGTTAGTATTTGAGAAGTTACCCAAGGATTCATATATAAATAAACAATAAGTATAAAACTATTTGCTATCCAACATTATCAATTAAGCACTAAGCAAGCATGATATTTCACTTACACATTAAGAGGGCTGCCCTAAACTTCCCAAATAATAAATTAGTCATAAGTATCATTCCTATATAAGTTTTAAGCACTCAATCCAAGTGAAATTTCCATTATCAATATTTAAAATATAGATTACATGATGCATTCATACTAGTGGAACATGATTGCACACATTCACTTAAAGGAATATAACTACATGTGGTTTCATTTACCTACTCATACTATTAGATAAATAGTAAAATATTATCCATTCATTATGGTGTGGGTGTGTTAGTGAAATTGATCACTTTCCCCAACTTTTAAAGGTTAATCTAGTTTTGAAATTAGAGGTACGATTTTGAAGTGAAAGATACATGATTTATGGATTTGTACACATAGAGAGATGTTAATATCACATATGAAGATGATTTACAAGTAGGTATAATGATTTTTTCTAAAATAGTGAGGCATAAATTAATAAGATGACTCTAATATAAGGAAGATGAATTTATTTAATGTAGGCATCAAGTTCTTTGTGCAGTTGTTGAATTGATCTAGTTACCTAAACTCCTCATCTATGAAGATCTTGATGTGGTGATGAGGTTATAATAAGTGAAATTTAGTGACCATTGATAAAAAAAATTAGGGCATATTTTAAGAGACATTATATTCCACCTATTACTCAAATTATGGACCTTGATCAGTTAAAGGAATGTGAACAAGAGCATTCCAAGCCTAAGATTTGAAGAATTAATAATAAAAAACATCATAGTAAGAGTTGTAAGGATGATATGAAAAGAAAAATGTAATATAATATACTATACATAAAATAATTTCTATGTGTTATAAAGGATAATCTTTTCATATATAGGTAGGGACAAACAATAAGTTAGTCAAAATAACTAATGTGAGATAAACCACAAAAGGACAAAGATAAAAATAATCTATATAACCTAAAAAACATGAGAAACAACTCTAAAACCCACCCTAAAGTGAATATAGGCACTAAAATATCCAAAAAACAAAGTGGAATATCCATAGTAGGAGTCTGAGCAAAAAGGCTTGATTAGGTACTCATGTACAATATATCTATGAAATGGAGAAAGGAAGAAAACTTGTAGGAATAAAACTCCCACCAAAATGATGTAAAAGAGAGAAAAGAATGAAAGGAAGTAAGGAAGGAGTTAATTCATGTGGAATCCCCCTAAGGACAACTTCCTTCACCCCTCACAAATATCAATACTATATATCTTGCATGGATGGAAAGGATGTATGGAACCATCTACATAGGTAATGAGATAATCCCAAATATAAAATGTTCTTCCCATTAATGCACCTTCTTCCTAAGTGATGCAAATAAGATGTCCCAAATAAACATCACCTCAAAAAATATAGATGAGAATAGGAAATACAATACCCTATAAGAGTTTTCCAAGATCTCCATGAGTGTATCCCATAGAGTGAAGTATGCAAGATCCAAATCCAAGAGTATATTTCTCAAAGGAACAAATCATATAAGTAGGTGGATATAAAGTGAGAAAAGAAACACATGTGGTATCAGGAGTACCAATAAGCTCAAAAATATAACATGCAATAATAATAGGTTCCTCCTAGAAAACACTATCTAAACACATATCCTCACAAACAAGAGGAGTAGGTGATGAAGGAACAACAACTATGGCACAATAAAATTAATCCTTAGGAAGTCATGATGGTGTCTCATACATGACATCAAAAAGTGATGGTGAAGGTACCACATCCTCAAGAATAATTTCCTCTTGATAAATTAATGAATAAGAGGAGTATAAACTATATGAGGAGAAATAGGTGCCTCAAGCAAACCATCATCAAAAGATAAGTCCTCAATAACAACTAAATAAGGAGGAATAGTGAGAGGTGTAGGATGTAAGAATGCCTCATCCAGATCACCATCAAGAAGTATGTCCTCAAAAAATGAAGAGGAATCTTGATTCATGTCACTAGTCAAGAGTGAATCCTCACTAGATCAATCAGAATAAAGACATGCCACATTCAATGAAAGAATGTCCATAAGAAGTAGAACATAATTCTCAATAAGTTTACTCTCATTGAAACTAGTAGAGTCATATAAAGTGATAATTTGTGGTGGCTAAACATCCTACATAGGAATAAAGGTAGGTTCTATAAATAGATATCCCAAATCTAGCAGGAACTCATCTTATAGAGGTGGATTGACAAAAAGAAAAGCAATGTCCCTTAGGTATGTGTCATCACAATGAACTATAGTAGGAGGAGAGAGTACATCATCAGAAGAAAACTTCACTGATAGGAGGAAAATAAGATGGAGAAGAATCATCCATGTCACTATCAAAAGATAAATCCACTCTAATAGGAAGACAAAGAGGAAGTGCCAATAGTGCCTTGCCCATGTCACTGTCAAGACTCAAATATTAAATAACATCAGTGTCATCATCAAAATATATATCCTTTCTAACATGAGGAGAGGAAATTGGAACATAATGAGGTGGATTAAAAGAGGGTGAAAAGACATAAAAGACTTAGTATCTTTCTCAAATAAGGTTGTAATAACATCCCAAGCTTTATTTGGTGATGTGTCACATGTGACAAAGAAATAAAAAATATTTTAAACATGAAGGAAAATTAAACGCATAGCCTCATCTTGCATGGATGAAATCCATGCAATATCTTTCTCATATGTAAAGTGGAAAATGTCACTAAGCATAACCCCATGCCTTTCAGCTGTAAGTCAATTTCTATTTTGATCTTATAAATAATGTTGTTTGAGGTGTTTAGGGTATCAAATAAATAAGAATACATTGTCAAAAAATAAGGAGAAATTCAAGAATAAGAACACTCTAAAAAAGATAAATCCCTCGTGACAATTTAACATCTCTTGACAAAATTAATGAACACCCCCAAAAACTGTAAGAGCCACCCCCCCCCCCAACCAAATTTATAAATTTTAATTGATTTATTTTTTTAAAATATATAAACCCAATGGATAGAAAATAAAAAAACATACACTTTAAAAAAAAATAGTACTCAATTTTGAGTCACGGTTCAAAAGTTATAGTCTTTACACATTTTTCATCATTAAAATGGGTTGAATAAGTAAACATTACACAAAATTAAATGAAATAAGGAAAACAATGATTTAAAAATTCATGAATATGTAAAAAATAATAAAAATTATTTCTAATAATTTATTTAGTAGAAACCAAACATAGGTGGTCAAAAAATGGTGAAATCCACCTTCAGGAAGATTCTTTTCAAGATCTAGAAAAATTGGCTAAATGGGTCCTATTGTGATGTCCCAAAAAGTGTTACATCTTGATGAACATGATTCATACATATTATATGAATAAATTAGACCCAAATACTATCTTATCCAAGAATCAGATCTAAAATTTTAGATCATACAGGCACAAACCAAAAGAAAATTGATCGACTATCAAGATGATGAAGATAGATTATTATAGTAATGTTTAAGATGCCAAAAAATATATACGACCTAATAAAAAATGTTTTTAACTTATATTTTAGCAATTATGGGACTATTAGATAACTAGAATAGGTTTAATATCTGAAAAATTAGATTTGTATGTCCTGTGGTGAGATAAAATTGAACTAATGGTCGATATCTACCAACAGACCAATGATCAAGTTTTTGATAAGAAATGATGTAAAACTTGATATATTGAGATTATAAAAAAAATTATAAGTCATAAAACTCATATTTATATGACCCTATATTTTTATATTTGGGTTTTGATGCATGTATGGCCTAAAATCATCAAAAAATATGCACAAATTGCCTTAAAAACTTCCAAAACAAACTTAAACATGGGTCTAGAAAAATAAGTATCTAATGATAATTCCAATGATATATATGGCCTAATAAATGGAAAAAAATAAATAGATCTAATATCCATACAAGGTACCTCCACTCTACTAAGAATAAATTTTGATAAATAGACAAACCCTTGTAGCAACAAACTCACAAATGTATGGATGCAACACCTCTAACTCTAATACCATGAAAGGAATGTCAACCAGATCATTTAAATATCTATATATACATAATTAAATAATAAAATCACAAGAATAGTTTTAATATCTACAAGGATGATATGTAAAGACAAAGGTAATATCATATAATAGCCATAAAATAACTTCTATGTGTTACAAAGGAGAAGCCTTGCATATATAGGTAAGGACAAATAAGAAGTAAGTCAAACTAACCAATGTGGGATAAATCAATAAAGGAGAAACTAATAAAAAGACAAAAAATATCCATATAACCTAGGAAACATGAGAACTAACTCTAGCATCCCAATTTACTATCAATCACCTATAAGAATTCTAACTTCTTAAACTCTTTTTCTACTATCCACTGCCTTATATACGCCCAACCTTCCCAATATACTATCAATTGCCTATAATAATTCCAATTTTTATGCCTAATATATTTAATATCATACTTAAACTATATCCAAGTTGCTAGATCAATATTCCTTTTTTCTAGACATTCCAGTCATACTCAAATGCCTCCAGATTTACATAGCCATCTAGCCTTGCTAGACTCATTCCCACAAAAATTAATGGTCACCTTAAAAATTCAAATTATCTTAATGGGTCATATTTTACATTTAACATGTTAGTGGTTGATAATTTACCTAAATATTCATATATAAATAAACAATAGGTCTAAAACTATTCACTATTTAGCATTATAAAATAAGCACTAAGAAAGCCCACTCTTTCACTTGCACATTGAGAGGGATGCCCTAAAATTACCAGACCATAAATTAGTCACATTTAACATTACCTATCTAAGCTAAAATAACTTTATCCAAGTGAAATTTCCATTATCAATATTGAAAATATAGATTACATGATGCATTCATACTAGTGGAACATGATTGCACACATTCACTTGAAAGAAAGAACTACACATGGTTTCACTTCCCTCTTTGTAGTATTGGATAAATAGGTAAATATTATCCATTAATTAAAATGTGGGTGGATTAGCTCAACTAATCACTTTCCCCAATTTTTAAAGGTTAATCTAGTTTTGAAATTGGAGATAGGGTTTTAAAGTGAAAGATACATGATTTATGGATTTGCACATATAGAGAGATGTTAATATCACATAGGAAGATTATTTACAAGTATTCACAATGAATTTTTAAAAAATAGTGAGGCATAAATTAATAATATGACTCTAATAAAGGAATATGATTTAATTTTATGTAGGCATTGAGTTCTTGGTGGAGTTGTCCAATTGATCTAGATACCTAGATTCCTCATCTCAGAAGATATTAATGTGGTGATGAGGTTATAATAAGTGAGATTCAATGATCATTGAGAAAAACCAAATTAGGGAAGGGTTTAAGAGACATCAGATTCCACCTCTTACTCAAATTTTGGACCTTGATCAGATCCTATTATCCAAGTGTATTCAGTTACAACATGAGCATGTAGTTTTATAAAAATGAGTGGAAATAAAAGGATAACGAGAGGAGGATTTGGTCCCACTTTCATTGATGATAAGGTGATAGTGGGGATTTTCATTCATGAGATCCATTTTTAATTGAGATATATGTATATATATTTGTATCTAGTGAGGAGGAAATTATTGAGAGAATTTGGCTATTTTGTACTCATACCATGTTTAAATAACACACACACACACACACACACACACACACAGAGAGAGAGAGAGAGAGAGAGAGAGAGAGAGAGAGAGAGAGAGAGAGAGAGAGAGAGAGAGAGAGAGAGAGAGAGAGAGAGAGAGGCAAACACACACGTATGCACATATGCATGCATGTACCCACACTCACACACATTTATGTGTAATTTATTATATTGTGCTTATGTGGAATGGAAATTACATAAGTTTTAAGAGTTAATTAATTTGACTATTGAGATAATGTGATGGAATTATTGCTTAGTATTTTTATATATTTATTTATGTTATTGTATATGAAAAATATGTTAATTATATAATGTTTTCATTTGTGACACATATATAATCGATTTAATTGAGAATTATAGAATGAGTTGACCACCTTGATAGAAATAAAAATTGTGAACCACATTGATTCATATTTAAAACTATGTATTGATAGTGAATATAAGGCTTTGAATTCTTAGATATAATCACACCTATATTAGATACCTATGATACTTGTGGTTGGTATTTTTTATTCCTTTTTTATATCTTTGAAGTCTATATTGCATGCCCATATTTTGTATTTGAAGTTTTATATTATTTTTTGGTACTCATGTCTTTGTAATTCAAGATTAAATTTATTATGGACCATGGTATCCTTAATTTTTATTTATTTTAATGTTAATACCTTAAAAATTAAAAGACAAAATTGTATTATCATTATTCATTATTGCATTCATTTGTTGTAACCATGGTTGTCCCAAAACTACATTTCCTTGTCGAATAGTATGTTTTACAATCAATAATGTTTTCATTATTTTGAGTACCAAGGTAATAAGTAAAATAATATGTCTGATATCAGATCCTTGTGTATATTAAAAAAAAAATCTCCTTGGATCCCACACCTTGAATTTTTTTTATTGTACATGTATTATGTTATTGCATATTATCTACAACAATAATTTATTTTTATGTGCTATTGATGAGAGCTTAAATAAACATTGATTTATATTAGAAGTATTTTTGGTCATCTTGGTACTTGTAGAGGAATATGTGGGAGTGTATTTTTCTATCCTATTGTCCATTTTTAAAAATGTGCTAATCCCTTTATCTCCTAGTTGTGATATCTTTTCATGTAATACATGGCAATCATTATCTCGATGTTTGTTTATATAGTGATAAGCATATAATGGATTGAATTTTAAATACTCAAGATTATGAGGAGGATGATAAAAATTAGGAATAAGGGTGATTAACGTATTATAAAAAAGTCCATAAAGTATCATGTGGTAAATCTTTGAATCCTTCAAACTAAAGTGATATATTTCAAAATTATTTATATATTTTGAGGTTAGAGAAATATTATCAAAATATCATATATCATTAACCATGTCGAAAGGATAATTTTTAATATCATATGCATCTAAATTTTCTATATAAAAATAGGGAATAAGACCCATTCATATTATTTTCCATTTTTATGCAAGGGCTATGCTTATGTAGGTTATATTGATGAATGTGTAGTGTAGTAGCAAATTTAATAAGTAAACTAGATGTGATAATGATTAATGCACCACATTAAAATCACTATGAGATATTAAGGAAAAGAAGATATTCACTATTAGTATTATTTTATTGTAAATTATGAACGTAGGAATACAAGGGAGGAATTTAAGAAAGTAGTTTTTCAATTCTAAATTATTGTGCTCATTTCATTGTTGTTATATTTTTTGCTATTGTACCATTCAAATTGATTTTTGCTAGTTTCAATATAATCATAATCATAGTAATATCTATCACAATAATATTATTCATTGATATAATAAGAATAAGTAATTTTAGAAGTGTGATCATTAGTCCATTCAGTATCATAAGGTATAAAATTGTTAGAGAGAAGGAAATACAAAGGATGAACACCATTAGAGATTTCATTTTTAGAAGCCATTTTATATTTTTGACCCAAAAAAAAAAAAATATGACAAAATGTGAGCTTATTTATCATAAAAAACTAATCATTTATATCAATAAAGGATACTAAAGGATGTGACTAGGCAAGTAGTGTTTAATTTGTAGGCTCTTAGATATACTGATCCCAAGCATAAATAGTGAACAAAGCCCAAAGGGAAATAAGTACATAGTATTACACCATATTTAAGCTGCACTATCCCATATCTAGGGTGTGCTGAGATTTAATTCATAGGCTAACTACTTTCTTGTACATATGAAGACAAACGATCAAAAGTATTCCTACAAATAAAAATAAAAAACCCTATGTGTTTATGATACACCATTAGGTATGTGTAAACTAAAATCCATATATAGTGTTTCCTAATGGATTGAGTGTGTGTATATATATATATATATATATATATATATATATATAAAACACCTCACATCATATATATGGTAAAACTTAAGATCTCTTTGCCTAGAATGATAACTCCTATGATTTTTAAAACTACTAGAACACAATTTATAGAAAGCAAGAAAACAAAGAAAACAAAACTTGAAAAATAAAAAAAGAAATTTTTTATTTTTATGAATCAAATTAAAGAAATAAATTTTAATCCCTAAATTCAAAAATAAATCCTATAGTATCATTCAATCAAATCTAGTAAAGGACAATTAAATTTATCTTTAGTGTTTGGAAGTCAAGAATTCAACAAAAAGACTAGAAAAAAATAGAATTTTTAAAACAATGTTCACAAAAAAATGAGTTAAACAATATGTTTTACAACAAATTTTTAATTTATAAAATCTAATAAGCATAAAATGATTTACAAGTAGGTATAATGATTTTTTCTAAAATAGTGAGGCATAAATTAATAAGATGACTCTAATATAAGGAAGATGAATTTATTTAATGTAGGCATCAAGTTCTTTGTGCAGTTGTTGAATTGATCTAGTTACCTAAACTCCTCATCTATGAAGATCTTGATGTGGTGATGAGGTTATAATAAGTGAAATTTAGTGACCATTGATAAAAAAAATTAGGGCATATTTTAAGAGACATTATATTCCACCTATTACTCAAATTATGGACCTTGATCAGTTAAAGGAATGTGAACAAGAGCATTCCAAGCCTAAGATTTGAAGAATTAATAATAAAAAACATCATAGTAAGAGTTGTAAGGATGATATGAAAAGAAAAATGTAATATAATATACTATACATAAAATAATTTCTATGTGTTATAAAGGATAATCTTTTCATATATAGGTAGGGACAAACAATAAGTTAGTCAAAATAACTAATGTGAGATAAACCACAAAAGGACAAAGATAAAAATAATCTATATAACCTAAAAAACATGAGAAACAACTCTAAAACCCACCCTAAAGTGAATATAGGCACTAAAATATCCAAAAAACAAAGTGGAATATCCATAGTAGGAGTCTGAGCAAAAAGGCTTGATTAGGTACTCATGTACAATATATCTATGAAATGGAGAAAGGAAGAAAACTTGTAGGAATAAAACTCCCACCAAAATGATGTAAAAGAGAGAAAAGAATGAAAGGAAGTAAGGAAGGAGTTAATTCATGTGGAATCCCCCTAAGGACAACTTCCTTCACCCCTCACAAATATCAATACTATATATCTTGCATGGATGGAAAGGATGTATGGAACCATCTACATAGGTAATGAGATAATCCCAAATATAAAATGTTCTTCCCATTAATGCACCTTCTTCCTAAGTGATGCAAATAAGATGTCCCAAATAAACATCACCTCAAAAAATATAGATGAGAATAGGAAATACAATACCCTATAAGAGTTTTCCAAGATCTCCATGAGTGTATCCCATAGAGTGAAGTATGCAAGATCCAAATCCAAGAGTATATTTCTCAAAGGAACAAATCATATAAGTAGGTGGATATAAAGTGAGAAAAGAAACACATGTGGTATCAGGAGTACCAATAAGCTCAAAAATATAACATGCAATAATAATAGGTTCCTCCTAGAAAACACTATCTAAACACATATCCTCACAAACAAGAGGAGTAGGTGATGAAGGAACAACAACTATGGCACAATAAAATTAATCCTTAGGAAGTCATGATGGTGTCTCATACATGACATCAAAAAGTGATGGTGAAGGTACCACATCCTCAAGAATAATTTCCTCTTGATAAATTAATGAATAAGAGGAGTATAAACTATATGAGGAGAAATAGGTGCCTCAAGCAAACCATCATCAAAAGATAAGTCCTCAATAACAACTAAATAAGGAGGAATAGTGAGAGGTGTAGGATGTAAGAATGCCTCATCCAGATCACCATCAAGAAGTATGTCCTCAAAAAATGAAGAGGAATCTTGATTCATGTCACTAGTCAAGAGTGAATCCTCACTAGATCAATCAGAATAAAGACATGCCACATTCAATGAAAGAATGTCCATAAGAAGTAGAACATAATTCTCAATAAGTTTACTCTCATTGAAACTAGTAGAGTCATATAAAGTGATAATTTGTGGTGGCTAAACATCCTACATAGGAATAAAGGTAGGTTCTATAAATAGATATCCCAAATCTAGCAGGAACTCATCTTATAGAGGTGGATTGACAAAAAGAAAAGCAATGTCCCTTAGGTATGTGTCATCACAATGAACTATAGTAGGAGGAGAGAGTACATCATCAGAAGAAAACTTCACTGATAGGAGGAAAATAAGATGGAGAAGAATCATCCATGTCACTATCAAAAGATAAATCCACTCTAATAGGAAGACAAAGAGGAAGTGCCAATAGTGCCTTGCCCATGTCACTGTCAAGACTCAAATATTAAATAACATCAGTGTCATCATCAAAATATATATCCTTTCTAACATGAGGAGAGGAAATTGGAACATAATGAGGTGGATTAAAAGAGGGTGAAAAGACATAAAAGACTTAGTATCTTTCTCAAATAAGGTTGTAATAACATCCCAAGCTTTATTTGGTGATGTGTCACATGTGACAAAGAAATAAAAAATATTTTAAACATGAAGGAAAATTAAACGCATAGCCTCATCTTGCATGGATGAAATCCATGCAATATCTTTCTCATATGTAAAGTGGAAAATGTCACTAAGCATAACCCCATGCCTTTCAGCTGTAAGTCAATTTCTATTTTGATCTTATAAATAATGTTGTTTGAGGTGTTTAGGGTATCAAATAAATAAGAATACATTGTCAAAAAATAAGGAGAAATTCAAGAATAAGAACACTCTAAAAAAGATAAATCCCTCGTGACAATTTAACATCTCTTGACAAAATTAATGAACACCCCCAAAAACTGTAAGAGCCACCCCCCCCCCCAACCAAATTTATAAATTTTAATTGATTTATTTTTTTAAAATATATAAACCCAATGGATAGAAAATAAAAAAACATACACTTTAAAAAAAAATAGTACTCAATTTTGAGTCACGGTTCAAAAGTTATAGTCTTTACACATTTTTCATCATTAAAATGGGTTGAATAAGTAAACATTACACAAAATTAAATGAAATAAGGAAAACAATGATTTAAAAATTCATGAATATGTAAAAAATAATAAAAATTATTTCTAATAATTTATTTAGTAGAAACCAAACATAGGTGGTCAAAAAATGGTGAAATCCACCTTCAGGAAGATTCTTTTCAAGATCTAGAAAAATTGGCTAAATGGGTCCTATTGTGATGTCCCAAAAAGTGTTACATCTTGATGAACATGATTCATACATATTATATGAATAAATTAGACCCAAATACTATCTTATCCAAGAATCAGATCTAAAATTTTAGATCATACAGGCACAAACCAAAAGAAAATTGATCGACTATCAAGATGATGAAGATAGATTATTATAGTAATGTTTAAGATGCCAAAAAATATATACGACCTAATAAAAAATGTTTTTAACTTATATTTTAGCAATTATGGGACTATTAGATAACTAGAATAGGTTTAATATCTGAAAAATTAGATTTGTATGTCCTGTGGTGAGATAAAATTGAACTAATGGTCGATATCTACCAACAGACCAATGATCAAGTTTTTGATAAGAAATGATGTAAAACTTGATATATTGAGATTATAAAAAAAATTATAAGTCATAAAACTCATATTTATATGACCCTATATTTTTATATTTGGGTTTTGATGCATGTATGGCCTAAAATCATCAAAAAATATGCACAAATTGCCTTAAAAACTTCCAAAACAAACTTAAACATGGGTCTAGAAAAATAAGTATCTAATGATAATTCCAATGATATATATGGCCTAATAAATGGAAAAAAATAAATAGATCTAATATCCATACAAGGTACCTCCACTCTACTAAGAATAAATTTTGATAAATAGACAAACCCTTGTAGCAACAAACTCACAAATGTATGGATGCAACACCTCTAACTCTAATACCATGAAAGGAATGTCAACCAGATCATTTAAATATCTATATATACATAATTAAATAATAAAATCACAAGAATAGTTTTAATATCTACAAGGATGATATGTAAAGACAAAGGTAATATCATATAATAGCCATAAAATAACTTCTATGTGTTACAAAGGAGAAGCCTTGCATATATAGGTAAGGACAAATAAGAAGTAAGTCAAACTAACCAATGTGGGATAAATCAATAAAGGAGAAACTAATAAAAAGACAAAAAATATCCATATAACCTAGGAAACATGAGAACTAACTCTAGCATCCCAATTTACTATCAATCACCTATAAGAATTCTAACTTCTTAAACTCTTTTTCTACTATCCACTGCCTTATATACGCCCAACCTTCCCAATATACTATCAATTGCCTATAATAATTCCAATTTTTATGCCTAATATATTTAATATCATACTTAAACTATATCCAAGTTGCTAGATCAATATTCCTTTTTTCTAGACATTCCAGTCATACTCAAATGCCTCCAGATTTACATAGCCATCTAGCCTTGCTAGACTCATTCCCACAAAAATTAATGGTCACCTTAAAAATTCAAATTATCTTAATGGGTCATATTTTACATTTAACATGTTAGTGGTTGATAATTTACCTAAATATTCATATATAAATAAACAATAGGTCTAAAACTATTCACTATTTAGCATTATAAAATAAGCACTAAGAAAGCCCACTCTTTCACTTGCACATTGAGAGGGATGCCCTAAAATTACCAGACCATAAATTAGTCACATTTAACATTACCTATCTAAGCTAAAATAACTTTATCCAAGTGAAATTTCCATTATCAATATTGAAAATATAGATTACATGATGCATTCATACTAGTGGAACATGATTGCACACATTCACTTGAAAGAAAGAACTACACATGGTTTCACTTCCCTCTTTGTAGTATTGGATAAATAGGTAAATATTATCCATTAATTAAAATGTGGGTGGATTAGCTCAACTAATCACTTTCCCCAATTTTTAAAGGTTAATCTAGTTTTGAAATTGGAGATAGGGTTTTAAAGTGAAAGATACATGATTTATGGATTTGCACATATAGAGAGATGTTAATATCACATAGGAAGATTATTTACAAGTATTCACAATGAATTTTTAAAAAATAGTGAGGCATAAATTAATAATATGACTCTAATAAAGGAATATGATTTAATTTTATGTAGGCATTGAGTTCTTGGTGGAGTTGTCCAATTGATCTAGATACCTAGATTCCTCATCTCAGAAGATATTAATGTGGTGATGAGGTTATAATAAGTGAGATTCAATGATCATTGAGAAAAACCAAATTAGGGAAGGGTTTAAGAGACATCAGATTCCACCTCTTACTCAAATTTTGGACCTTGATCAGATCCTATTATCCAAGTGTATTCAGTTACAACATGAGCATGTAGTTTTATAAAAATGAGTGGAAATAAAAGGATAACGAGAGGAGGATTTGGTCCCACTTTCATTGATGATAAGGTGATAGTGGGGATTTTCATTCATGAGATCCATTTTTAATTGAGATATATGTATATATATTTGTATCTAGTGAGGAGGAAATTATTGAGAGAATTTGGCTATTTTGTACTCATACCATGTTTAAATAACACACACACACACACACACACACACACACAGAGAGAGAGAGAGAGAGAGAGAGAGAGAGAGAGAGAGAGAGAGAGAGAGAGAGAGAGAGAGAGAGAGAGAGAGAGAGGCAAACACACACGTATGCACATATGCATGCATGTACCCACACTCACACACATTTATGTGTAATTTATTATATTGTGCTTATGTGGAATGGAAATTACATAAGTTTTAAGAGTTAATTAATTTGACTATTGAGATAATGTGATGGAATTATTGCTTAGTATTTTTATATATTTATTTATGTTATTGTATATGAAAAATATGTTAATTATATAATGTTTTCATTTGTGACACATATATAATCGATTTAATTGAGAATTATAGAATGAGTTGACCACCTTGATAGAAATAAAAATTGTGAACCACATTGATTCATATTTAAAACTATGTATTGATAGTGAATATAAGGCTTTGAATTCTTAGATATAATCACACCTATATTAGATACCTATGATACTTGTGGTTGGTATTTTTTATTCCTTTTTTATATCTTTGAAGTCTATATTGCATGCCCATATTTTGTATTTGAAGTTTTATATTATTTTTTGGTACTCATGTCTTTGTAATTCAAGATTAAATTTATTATGGACCATGGTATCCTTAATTTTTATTTATTTTAATGTTAATACCTTAAAAATTAAAAGACAAAATTGTATTATCATTATTCATTATTGCATTCATTTGTTGTAACCATGGTTGTCCCAAAACTACATTTCCTTGTCGAATAGTATGTTTTACAATCAATAATGTTTTCATTATTTTGAGTACCAAGGTAATAAGTAAAATAATATGTCTGATATCAGATCCTTGTGTATATTAAAAAAAAAATCTCCTTGGATCCCACACCTTGAATTTTTTTTATTGTACATGTATTATGTTATTGCATATTATCTACAACAATAATTTATTTTTATGTGCTATTGATGAGAGCTTAAATAAACATTGATTTATATTAGAAGTATTTTTGGTCATCTTGGTACTTGTAGAGGAATATGTGGGAGTGTATTTTTCTATCCTATTGTCCATTTTTAAAAATGTGCTAATCCCTTTATCTCCTAGTTGTGATATCTTTTCATGTAATACATGGCAATCATTATCTCGATGTTTGTTTATATAGTGATAAGCATATAATGGATTGAATTTTAAATACTCAAGATTATGAGGAGGATGATAAAAATTAGGAATAAGGGTGATTAACGTATTATAAAAAAGTCCATAAAGTATCATGTGGTAAATCTTTGAATCCTTCAAACTAAAGTGATATATTTCAAAATTATTTATATATTTTGAGGTTAGAGAAATATTATCAAAATATCATATATCATTAACCATGTCGAAAGGATAATTTTTAATATCATATGCATCTAAATTTTCTATATAAAAATAGGGAATAAGACCCATTCATATTATTTTCCATTTTTATGCAAGGGCTATGCTTATGTAGGTTATATTGATGAATGTGTAGTGTAGTAGCAAATTTAATAAGTAAACTAGATGTGATAATGATTAATGCACCACATTAAAATCACTATGAGATATTAAGGAAAAGAAGATATTCACTATTAGTATTATTTTATTGTAAATTATGAACGTAGGAATACAAGGGAGGAATTTAAGAAAGTAGTTTTTCAATTCTAAATTATTGTGCTCATTTCATTGTTGTTATATTTTTTGCTATTGTACCATTCAAATTGATTTTTGCTAGTTTCAATATAATCATAATCATAGTAATATCTATCACAATAATATTATTCATTGATATAATAAGAATAAGTAATTTTAGAAGTGTGATCATTAGTCCATTCAGTATCATAAGGTATAAAATTGTTAGAGAGAAGGAAATACAAAGGATGAACACCATTAGAGATTTCATTTTTAGAAGCCATTTTATATTTTTGACCCAAAAAAAAAAAAATATGACAAAATGTGAGCTTATTTATCATAAAAAACTAATCATTTATATCAATAAAGGATACTAAAGGATGTGACTAGGCAAGTAGTGTTTAATTTGTAGGCTCTTAGATATACTGATCCCAAGCATAAATAGTGAACAAAGCCCAAAGGGAAATAAGTACATAGTATTACACCATATTTAAGCTGCACTATCCCATATCTAGGGTGTGCTGAGATTTAATTCATAGGCTAACTACTTTCTTGTACATATGAAGACAAACGATCAAAAGTATTCCTACAAATAAAAATAAAAAACCCTATGTGTTTATGATACACCATTAGGTATGTGTAAACTAAAATCCATATATAGTGTTTCCTAATGGATTGAGTGTGTGTATATATATATATATATATATATATATATATATAAAACACCTCACATCATATATATGGTAAAACTTAAGATCTCTTTGCCTAGAATGATAACTCCTATGATTTTTAAAACTACTAGAACACAATTTATAGAAAGCAAGAAAACAAAGAAAACAAAACTTGAAAAATAAAAAAAGAAATTTTTTATTTTTATGAATCAAATTAAAGAAATAAATTTTAATCCCTAAATTCAAAAATAAATCCTATAGTATCATTCAATCAAATCTAGTAAAGGACAATTAAATTTATCTTTAGTGTTTGGAAGTCAAGAATTCAACAAAAAGACTAGAAAAAAATAGAATTTTTAAAACAATGTTCACAAAAAAATGAGTTAAACAATATGTTTTACAACAAATTTTTAATTTATAAAATCTAATAAGCATAAAATGATTTACAAGTAGGTATAATGATTTTTTCTAAAATAGTGAGGCATAAATTAATAAGATGACTCTAATATAAGGAAGATGAATTTATTTAATGTAGGCATCAAGTTCTTTGTGCAGTTGTTGAATTGATCTAGTTACCTAAACTCCTCATCTATGAAGATCTTGATGTGGTGATGAGGTTATAATAAGTGAAATTTAGTGACCATTGATAAAAAAAATTAGGGCATATTTTAAGAGACATTATATTCCACCTATTACTCAAATTATGGACCTTGATCAGTTAAAGGAATGTGAACAAGAGCATTCCAAGCCTAAGATTTGAAGAATTAATAATAAAAAACATCATAGTAAGAGTTGTAAGGATGATATGAAAAGAAAAATGTAATATAATATACTATACATAAAATAATTTCTATGTGTTATAAAGGATAATCTTTTCATATATAGGTAGGGACAAACAATAAGTTAGTCAAAATAACTAATGTGAGATAAACCACAAAAGGACAAAGATAAAAATAATCTATATAACCTAAAAAACATGAGAAACAACTCTAAAACCCACCCTAAAGTGAATATAGGCACTAAAATATCCAAAAAACAAAGTGGAATATCCATAGTAGGAGTCTGAGCAAAAAGGCTTGATTAGGTACTCATGTACAATATATCTATGAAATGGAGAAAGGAAGAAAACTTGTAGGAATAAAACTCCCACCAAAATGATGTAAAAGAGAGAAAAGAATGAAAGGAAGTAAGGAAGGAGTTAATTCATGTGGAATCCCCCTAAGGACAACTTCCTTCACCCCTCACAAATATCAATACTATATATCTTGCATGGATGGAAAGGATGTATGGAACCATCTACATAGGTAATGAGATAATCCCAAATATAAAATGTTCTTCCCATTAATGCACCTTCTTCCTAAGTGATGCAAATAAGATGTCCCAAATAAACATCACCTCAAAAAATATAGATGAGAATAGGAAATACAATACCCTATAAGAGTTTTCCAAGATCTCCATGAGTGTATCCCATAGAGTGAAGTATGCAAGATCCAAATCCAAGAGTATATTTCTCAAAGGAACAAATCATATAAGTAGGTGGATATAAAGTGAGAAAAGAAACACATGTGGTATCAGGAGTACCAATAAGCTCAAAAATATAACATGCAATAATAATAGGTTCCTCCTAGAAAACACTATCTAAACACATATCCTCACAAACAAGAGGAGTAGGTGATGAAGGAACAACAACTATGGCACAATAAAATTAATCCTTAGGAAGTCATGATGGTGTCTCATACATGACATCAAAAAGTGATGGTGAAGGTACCACATCCTCAAGAATAATTTCCTCTTGATAAATTAATGAATAAGAGGAGTATAAACTATATGAGGAGAAATAGGTGCCTCAAGCAAACCATCATCAAAAGATAAGTCCTCAATAACAACTAAATAAGGAGGAATAGTGAGAGGTGTAGGATGTAAGAATGCCTCATCCAGATCACCATCAAGAAGTATGTCCTCAAAAAATGAAGAGGAATCTTGATTCATGTCACTAGTCAAGAGTGAATCCTCACTAGATCAATCAGAATAAAGACATGCCACATTCAATGAAAGAATGTCCATAAGAAGTAGAACATAATTCTCAATAAGTTTACTCTCATTGAAACTAGTAGAGTCATATAAAGTGATAATTTGTGGTGGCTAAACATCCTACATAGGAATAAAGGTAGGTTCTATAAATAGATATCCCAAATCTAGCAGGAACTCATCTTATAGAGGTGGATTGACAAAAAGAAAAGCAATGTCCCTTAGGTATGTGTCATCACAATGAACTATAGTAGGAGGAGAGAGTACATCATCAGAAGAAAACTTCACTGATAGGAGGAAAATAAGATGGAGAAGAATCATCCATGTCACTATCAAAAGATAAATCCACTCTAATAGGAAGACAAAGAGGAAGTGCCAATAGTGCCTTGCCCATGTCACTGTCAAGACTCAAATATTAAATAACATCAGTGTCATCATCAAAATATATATCCTTTCTAACATGAGGAGAGGAAATTGGAACATAATGAGGTGGATTAAAAGAGGGTGAAAAGACATAAAAGACTTAGTATCTTTCTCAAATAAGGTTGTAATAACATCCCAAGCTTTATTTGGTGATGTGTCACATGTGACAAAGAAATAAAAAATATTTTAAACATGAAGGAAAATTAAACGCATAGCCTCATCTTGCATGGATGAAATCCATGCAATATCTTTCTCATATGTAAAGTGGAAAATGTCACTAAGCATAACCCCATGCCTTTCAGCTGTAAGTCAATTTCTATTTTGATCTTATAAATAATGTTGTTTGAGGTGTTTAGGGTATCAAATAAATAAGAATACATTGTCAAAAAATAAGGAGAAATTCAAGAATAAGAACACTCTAAAAAAGATAAATCCCTCGTGACAATTTAACATCTCTTGACAAAATTAATGAACACCCCCAAAAACTGTAAGAGCCACCCCCCCCCCAACCAAATTTATAAATTTTAATTGATTTATTTTTTTAAAATATATAAACCCAATGGATAGAAAATAAAAAAACATACACTTTAAAAAAAAATAGTACTCAATTTTGAGTCACGGTTCAAAAGTTATAGTCTTTACACATTTTTCATCATTAAAATGGGTTGAATAAGTAAACATTACACAAAATTAAATGAAATAAGGAAAACAATGATTTAAAAATTCATGAATATGTAAAAAATAATAAAAATTATTTCTAATAATTTATTTAGTAGAAACCAAACATAGGTGGTCAAAAAATGGTGAAATCCACCTTCAGGAAGATTCTTTTCAAGATCTAGAAAAATTGGCTAAATGGGTCCTATTGTGATGTCCCAAAAAGTGTTACATCTTGATGAACATGATTCATACATATTATATGAATAAATTAGACCCAAATACTATCTTATCCAAGAATCAGATCTAAAATTTTAGATCATACAGGCACAAACCAAAAGAAAATTGATCGACTATCAAGATGATGAAGATAGATTATTATAGTAATGTTTAAGATGCCAAAAAATATATACGACCTAATAAAAAATGTTTTTAACTTATATTTTAGCAATTATGGGACTATTAGATAACTAGAATAGGTTTAATATCTGAAAAATTAGATTTGTATGTCCTGTGGTGAGATAAAATTGAACTAATGGTCGATATCTACCAACAGACCAATGATCAAGTTTTTGATAAGAAATGATGTAAAACTTGATATATTGAGATTATAAAAAAAATTATAAGTCATAAAACTCATATTTATATGACCCTATATTTTTATATTTGGGTTTTGATGCATGTATGGCCTAAAATCATCAAAAAATATGCACAAATTGCCTTAAAAACTTCCAAAACAAACTTAAACATGGGTCTAGAAAAATAAGTATCTAATGATAATTCCAATGATATATATGGCCTAATAAATGGAAAAAAATAAATAGATCTAATATCCATACAAGGTACCTCCACTCTACTAAGAATAAATTTTGATAAATAGACAAACCCTTGTAGCAACAAACTCACAAATGTATGGATGCAACACCTCTAACTCTAATACCATGAAAGGAATGTCAACCAGATCATTTAAATATCTATATATACATAATTAAATAATAAAATCACAAGAATAGTTTTAATATCTACAAGGATGATATGTAAAGACAAAGGTAATATCATATAATAGCCATAAAATAACTTCTATGTGTTACAAAGGAGAAGCCTTGCATATATAGGTAAGGACAAATAAGAAGTAAGTCAAACTAACCAATGTGGGATAAATCAATAAAGGAGAAACTAATAAAAAGACAAAAAATATCCATATAACCTAGGAAACATGAGAACTAACTCTAGCATCCCAATTTACTATCAATCACCTATAAGAATTCTAACTTCTTAAACTCTTTTTCTACTATCCACTGCCTTATATACGCCCAACCTTCCCAATATACTATCAATTGCCTATAATAATTCCAATTTTTATGCCTAATATATTTAATATCATACTTAAACTATATCCAAGTTGCTAGATCAATATTCCTTTTTTCTAGACATTCCAGTCATACTCAAATGCCTCCAGATTTACATAGCCATCTAGCCTTGCTAGACTCATTCCCACAAAAATTAATGGTCACCTTAAAAATTCAAATTATCTTAATGGGTCATATTTTACATTTAACATGTTAGTGGTTGATAATTTACCTAAATATTCATATATAAATAAACAATAGGTCTAAAACTATTCACTATTTAGCATTATAAAATAAGCACTAAGAAAGCCCACTCTTTCACTTGCACATTGAGAGGGATGCCCTAAAATTACCAGACCATAAATTAGTCACATTTAACATTACCTATCTAAGCTAAAATAACTTTATCCAAGTGAAATTTCCATTATCAATATTGAAAATATAGATTACATGATGCATTCATACTAGTGGAACATGATTGCACACATTCACTTGAAAGAAAGAACTACACATGGTTTCACTTCCCTCTTTGTAGTATTGGATAAATAGGTAAATATTATCCATTAATTAAAATGTGGGTGGATTAGCTCAACTAATCACTTTCCCCAATTTTTAAAGGTTAATCTAGTTTTGAAATTGGAGATAGGGTTTTAAAGTGAAAGATACATGATTTATGGATTTGCACATATAGAGAGATGTTAATATCACATAGGAAGATTATTTACAAGTATTCACAATGAATTTTTAAAAAATAGTGAGGCATAAATTAATAATATGACTCTAATAAAGGAATATGATTTAATTTTATGTAGGCATTGAGTTCTTGGTGGAGTTGTCCAATTGATCTAGATACCTAGATTCCTCATCTCAGAAGATATTAATGTGGTGATGAGGTTATAATAAGTGAGATTCAATGATCATTGAGAAAAACCAAATTAGGGAAGGGTTTAAGAGACATCAGATTCCACCTCTTACTCAAATTTTGGACCTTGATCAGATCCTATTATCCAAGTGTATTCAGTTACAACATGAGCATGTAGTTTTATAAAAATGAGTGGAAATAAAAGGATAACGAGAGGAGGATTTGGTCCCACTTTCATTGATGATAAGGTGATAGTGGGGATTTTCATTCATGAGATCCATTTTTAATTGAGATATATGTATATATATTTGTATCTAGTGAGGAGGAAATTATTGAGAGAATTTGGCTATTTTGTACTCATACCATGTTTAAATAACACACACACACACACACACACACACACACAGAGAGAGAGAGAGAGAGAGAGAGAGAGAGAGAGAGAGAGAGAGAGAGAGAGAGAGAGAGAGAGAGAGAGAGAGAGAGAGAGAGAGAGAGAGAGAGGCAAACACACACGTATGCACATATGCATGCATGTACCCACACTCACACACATTTATGTGTAATTTATTATATTGTGCTTATGTGGAATGGAAATTACATAAGTTTTAAGAGTTAATTAATTTGACTATTGAGATAATGTGATGGAATTATTGCTTAGTATTTTTATATATTTATTTATGTTATTGTATATGAAAAATATGTTAATTATATAATGTTTTCATTTGTGACACATATATAATCGATTTAATTGAGAATTATAGAATGAGTTGACCACCTTGATAGAAATAAAAATTGTGAACCACATTGATTCATATTTAAAACTATGTATTGATAGTGAATATAAGGCTTTGAATTCTTAGATATAATCACACCTATATTAGATACCTATGATACTTGTGGTTGGTATTTTTTATTCCTTTTTTATATCTTTGAAGTCTATATTGCATGCCCATATTTTGTATTTGAAGTTTTATATTATTTTTTGGTACTCATGTCTTTGTAATTCAAGATTAAATTTATTATGGACCATGGTATCCTTAATTTTTATTTATTTTAATGTTAATACCTTAAAAATTAAAAGACAAAATTGTATTATCATTATTCATTATTGCATTCATTTGTTGTAACCATGGTTGTCCCAAAACTACATTTCCTTGTCGAATAGTATGTTTTACAATCAATAATGTTTTCATTATTTTGAGTACCAAGGTAATAAGTAAAATAATATGTCTGATATCAGATCCTTGTGTATATTAAAAAAAAAATCTCCTTGGATCCCACACCTTGAATTTTTTTTATTGTACATGTATTATGTTATTGCATATTATCTACAACAATAATTTATTTTTATGTGCTATTGATGAGAGCTTAAATAAACATTGATTTATATTAGAAGTATTTTTGGTCATCTTGGTACTTGTAGAGGAATATGTGGGAGTGTATTTTTCTATCCTATTGTCCATTTTTAAAAATGTGCTAATCCCTTTATCTCCTAGTTGTGATATCTTTTCATGTAATACATGGCAATCATTATCTCGATGTTTGTTTATATAGTGATAAGCATATAATGGATTGAATTTTAAATACTCAAGATTATGAGGAGGATGATAAAAATTAGGAATAAGGGTGATTAACGTATTATAAAAAAGTCCATAAAGTATCATGTGGTAAATCTTTGAATCCTTCAAACTAAAGTGATATATTTCAAAATTATTTATATATTTTGAGGTTAGAGAAATATTATCAAAATATCATATATCATTAACCATGTCGAAAGGATAATTTTTAATATCATATGCATCTAAATTTTCTATATAAAAATAGGGAATAAGACCCATTCATATTATTTTCCATTTTTATGCAAGGGCTATGCTTATGTAGGTTATATTGATGAATGTGTAGTGTAGTAGCAAATTTAATAAGTAAACTAGATGTGATAATGATTAATGCACCACATTAAAATCACTATGAGATATTAAGGAAAAGAAGATATTCACTATTAGTATTATTTTATTGTAAATTATGAACGTAGGAATACAAGGGAGGAATTTAAGAAAGTAGTTTTTCAATTCTAAATTATTGTGCTCATTTCATTGTTGTTATATTTTTTGCTATTGTACCATTCAAATTGATTTTTGCTAGTTTCAATATAATCATAATCATAGTAATATCTATCACAATAATATTATTCATTGATATAATAAGAATAAGTAATTTTAGAAGTGTGATCATTAGTCCATTCAGTATCATAAGGTATAAAATTGTTAGAGAGAAGGAAATACAAAGGATGAACACCATTAGAGATTTCATTTTTAGAAGCCATTTTATATTTTTGACCCAAAAAAAAAAAAATATGACAAAATGTGAGCTTATTTATCATAAAAAACTAATCATTTATATCAATAAAGGATACTAAAGGATGTGACTAGGCAAGTAGTGTTTAATTTGTAGGCTCTTAGATATACTGATCCCAAGCATAAATAGTGAACAAAGCCCAAAGGGAAATAAGTACATAGTATTACACCATATTTAAGCTGCACTATCCCATATCTAGGGTGTGCTGAGATTTAATTCATAGGCTAACTACTTTCTTGTACATATGAAGACAAACGATCAAAAGTATTCCTACAAATAAAAATAAAAAACCCTATGTGTTTATGATACACCATTAGGTATGTGTAAACTAAAATCCATATATAGTGTTTCCTAATGGATTGAGTGTGTGTATATATATATATATATATATATATATATATATATATATATATATATATAAAACACCTCACATCATATATATGGTAAAACTTAAGATCTCTTTGCCTAGAATGATAACTCCTATGATTTTTAAAACTACTAGAACACAATTTATAGAAAGCAAGAAAACAAAGAAAACAAAACTTGAAAAATAAAAAAAGAAATTTTTTATTTTTATGAATCAAATTAAAGAAATAAATTTTAATCCCTAAATTCAAAAATAAATCCTATAGTATCATTCAATCAAATCTAGTAAAGGACAATTAAATTTATCTTTAGTGTTTGGAAGTCAAGAATTCAACAAAAAGACTAGAAAAAAATAGAATTTTTAAAACAATGTTCACAAAAAAATGAGTTAAACAATATGTTTTACAACAAATTTTTAATTTATAAAATCTAATAAGCATAAAATTATTGGATAAATCAAATTAATAAATATGTATAGTTCACCAGTAAATTCTAATTGTAGCTTGCTAAATATAGAAGTATGTTATTTTTGGAAAACACTAAGAAAGAATGTACTTAACTCATTTATAAAATTTTTGTTGAATATTTATGATGTTTAACAATGGGAAGAATAAAAATGAAGGATTTTGACTATTCATGATTATAGGTAGAATCTAAAACTACTCCTAGACATGTCTATTCTCTATGGACAACATAATTTGGTCACATCCTAATGAACCCTGACCTTAGACTGCTCTGTAACCATCAGCAAGCTTATACAGACCTATCTAGATCATTCATTCCTTGTAGCCCTATTTTCCTTGTTTATTGGCCATAACTCTTTGTCAATTAATTCAATCATGAAAGTAAAACTATTTATGGATACCCATTAATCCCTTCTATAACATATTGAAATATCTCTTGAGGTTACTTTGTATGGAATTGTACTTTCTTCTTTAAGCCCTATTCCAATTAGCCCTCCTTTAGTGCAAAACCCCTTGTCCAGAGTGATGTACGGACTTTATAAGCAAAAAAAATTATCATTCCAGATACCCATTATTTTTTTATAGGTTAATAAATTATTTTTTAGTGCACTTCTTTGGAGAAATTCACTTTTCCTATATTGGCCTATGCTCTTCCCTTCACATGCACCTAGGTCTCACTTGGCAATTGTTCTTTTCCGTACTTCTCCATACTGTGGCACCTTGGAATCACTTCCAACAGTTTTATAACATCATCAAGGGTCAAATTACAAAGTTCAAGAGTTTTAAAGCTTTAAAACTCATTTTGAGGGTTTGAACCTAATTCAGAATTTTCCCATGACAATCACAAGCCGAGAGCTTATTATTTTTGCTGGGAGTTTTTTAGCTTGTTTCAAAGGTTCAAATAAATTGTCTAGGGTCTGTGTTAGTTCCCTACACCTTCTCCAATCATCCTCTAGGTTATATCAACCTTCTAATCTTGCCAATACTCAACAACTCAGTGTCTTTTGACTGTATTTTTATAACAGTCAACAGGGTTCTTAGTTTCTTTTCTATTTCAAGAATCAATAGGCTCTCAAGAGGATATAAAAACATGTAAACCTATAAATTACTTCCCAATTCATATTATATATCAAATATGACCAGATCAATCCATTTTCTAAGCAAAATATGCAAATCTCTTGACTTTTCCTATACACTGTCACCTACAGGCCTGAATTCCAATTGTGGAGTTTTAAGATATCAAAAGAGATTTTTAAAGCCTATTTATTCTTGATTTAGGTTCATGCTTGCCTTATAGACATATTTACATGCATTATAATATTTATTCAAACATTCTCACGTTGGTTTTCACTTAAGACAGTGGGCTGTAGTTTTGAATTCCTGAATATCCTATTTAGGCCTGTTTAGGCTTCTTATGACATTCAAAGCTCTTTAAAACCTCTTGTTCACAAAATATTAGTTTAAACTCATTCTCAACATGCCAAATAACTAGGTTACATGTAATTTCCTCAATTCTCTATAGAAAACCATCATTCATACACATTCACATATACACACACAGGCCTGTTACCAGAATTTCAATAAAAAAGCCTTAACAATATCATATGAAACAAAACATTCATTCTCCTTAGATCAATTAAGAAACTTACAATTCAATATCAATGTCCATGGATTTCAAAGCCTTGCTTTCTCCTTCATACATTCTTTACTGCTCCTTCTCTTTCCTTCAACATTTCTTGAGTGAGGTCCTCCCTCACTAATTCTCCTCTCTCTTCTTCATTCCATTCTTCTTTCCATTGAATGAGAGGACTCTTCCTCTCTATTATTATTCAATTCTACGCCCCTCTCATCCTCCTTATCTTCTCATCCTCTCTCCTTAATTAATTATCTCTTTTTTTTTTTGTCTTTTCAAGAATCTCTCTCCTAACTTCTATGCCCAAATTGGGCTTAAGGCAACAAAAGATTGTTTTAAAGTTTTAACAATTTACTAAGGTTGAAAATAGTTTCAACCATTTCCCCTTTATTTTCTCAACAATCTAACAATCAATTTTCACCATTTTACTTTCACTTTTTGAATATTAAATTTACCTTGAAGGTGAAATTTTGAAATCTCACAATTTGGAGGGAAAACCAAAATTTGAATTTTTACACTAGAATTTGAAACTTTTGTAGATGCTCCTGCATCATACTCTCCCTCTAGAAAAGATTTGAACCTTAGTTCAAATGTCATGCTTCCTCCTCACTTTAGTCTTCAATTGTATACCTAGATCCCACGGTCTTGTTGTCAATACCAATGCTTGTCTTTGGTAGTCTTTGTCTTTCATATTGCTTTTCTTCCTCTTTTGGTATGTTCTTCTCCTCATCTCTTTCTCAGCTACCGACTCCTGCTTCCATGCTTCTTCATTTTCATTCATGTCTTCTAGATCTTGTTGTTCTTCTTGTTTCATGAGCTTCTCCAATGGCTCATGTATGTCATCTACTTCAGCAACCTTCATACCCGCATACAAAACATTCAAAGCCACCTTAGAATAAAAATCTTAAGGCCATGAAGCCTCTTGGCTGTCTTCACATGCTTGCTCTTTGACCAAAACTGCCTTTGTCTCTTTGCTCTGCTCTTGTCTTGCTCCACTCTTCCCAATGCTACCTTCACCATGGCTTGTACCTTCCTTTATCTCTCTTGAATCACCCAATAGCTCCTCTAACATCTTCAACTCTTCCTTTAGTGAGATCTCATCTATCTCACCATTCTCTTCATCAAATTTGGGCTAATCACACACAAGGCTTACTTGCCCTTTACCTCTTATCTCATCTTTTCTTAGCTTGTCTTCACAATAACCAACTTCTTCATCAACATCAATATACTTATCAAATACAATTGAAGCACTCTTACCTTCTATCTCTTTGCTTTCTTCAATCTCTACTTGAAGCCATCTTGTTTGTTATGCTATATACTTTCTCCTTTCCTCATCCTCCATCCATTTGGAATTCTCTCCTTGCTGCATATTAGTCCATACATCCACTTTCCATCTTTCATTCCTCATGAAAACATTATTGAAGGATTCAAAAACATCATTACAAATAATTTGTTTACCTTTCATCCTTGCATCCTCATGCTCTACCTCATTATCCTTTGAAAAGTTTTCTTTCTTACCTTCATTCTCTTGGCTGCTGGAATCACCTTCAATCCTTTCTTTTCTCTTTGCCTCTTTAACATGCATATCAATAGTTTCATGCTTATAAGAAAAATCAATTTTTAAACTCACCTTTACCTCCTTAATGGGCTGCTCCATTAGTTCTTTGACTTGCACAGCTTCATGATTATCTATCCTTTCTTCTTCCTTTGTGCTTGGCTATTCTCTTGCCTCTTCTTGGCATTCAATGGCATCATGAAATTTAGCTTCATCTTCTACCTCTTCTCTTGCTTGTATGGGTTCTTCAACACCTCCCTTATGCATTGACCAATGCATCTCTTCTTCTTCCTTATCAACAACAACAAACTTACTTCTCTCTCTTACACATTCACTTGTGTACTTGGTGTCTTCTCCTGCACCAATCTCTTCACTCTCCAAGGCCCTTCTCTTGACCTTCATAAGGCTGCTCATACCTACATTTACCCACTCAAAAACAACATTAAATACAAAAACAAGAGACCATAATGTCTCCATGAGTATCCTCTTAATGGACATTCTCATCTTTCCAAGTGATCTTCCTGGCACTTCATCTTTTCTTTCTTTTCTTCTCTTGTCCTCCTCAACGAGAACCTTCTTCACAACTTCTTCCTCTTGCTGCTCACTTGGCAACCTTCTTATCTTCTTGCCTCTTTGGGCTTCCCTCTTCATGGCAATCTTCTTTTCCCTTCTTCTCCTTTTCACTAGGAGATCTATTGGCCACTTTATCCTCTTCTTTATTGGCCATACCCATGCTTTCCTATTCAGCTGCATCCAAGACTCATACTCATCTTTAATCTTAGCTAACTCTTTCTTCAAACTAGCAATTTCTTTATCAAAATCAACATTAGTCATACCTTTGATGCTTGCTTTCCTCTTGCTGCCCTCATATACCTTACTGCTTTGTAGTGCCTTCAACAACACTTTTATCTCTGAGATCTTCACCCAAGCCTTTTCCACCTTGGTCTCTTAATCCCTTGTCTCACTCAATCCTTTTCTCCTTGACTAGTCTTTTGACAATCTCATTGATCTCACTATTTCCAAATGATATTCACTTTTCACATTCAAGAAAGGGAAAATGAGAAACTAAAAGAAAAGATGAGGGTTTGTACGTACCCAAATTGTAGACGTGCGCACCAAAATTAGACGATAGCAGGAACTCCTCTTTGGTTGTGGAGGATGACACCTAAAAGAGAAAGACACTAAAACATGAAAAATGTTAGATGACAAAAGGGTGGACTGCCAAACAAAAGCTTGGTCCTAGAAGTGCAAAGGCTTCTTGGAGGATGACAGTCCACTGTTAAAAATAGAATGTTGATAGAAATAGAAATGAGAAGTGATAAAAGACTAAAAAGGAAGTACTGAAAGCAAATGCATACCTATTTAATAGCAATCTGCTTTGTACAGTCACCGACGCCGGTGGTATTACCAGCATCGGTCAAGGAAGGTCGTCGATGTCAGTTAGTCTACCGACGTCGATAGGGGCAATGGTCGAGGTCGGTTAGGGTAATGGCCAGGGATGGGTTACAGGTCTAGTTTCTGGTCTGCAGAGTGGTCTGAGGCTTCGTCTAAGGGTCTGATGGTCTATTTTGAATGGTTTGTGTAGAGGACAGAGAGTCTATTGGGAGGTCTAAGAATCTGTTGTAGGAGTGTGGGACAATGGATAGAATGTAAAAAAAGGGCAAAGGGGTAGAAGAAGCCTTTCAGCTTCTCTGAGAAGGATAGGTTGGGACTGTGGTCTGGTTGACAGTGTGGCTCAGAAGCAATAAATAGAAAATTGATTATAGAGACATTCTAAGCTATTGAAATGACATAAAAGAAAGATACTTATCTGTGGCCTGCTAAAGAAGAAGTGTTGCAGACTAGTTGTACCTATTACTGATGCTATGGAAGACCTATTACAAGATGAAATGACTGATGCAGAGCACCTATACCTGGTGCTATTGCTGTACGAGGGGGAGAGAAAGGGAAAACAGAGTGCCAAGTGCCAAAGAAAATTCACGTTCATGGGGGGGGGGGAGCAACGGATGCAGAGATGTAGTTTTGAAGGTTGTCGATGCCAGCAAAACCACTGATATCAGTAGCATAATGACCAATGTCGGTGGCAAGAGAATGGGGACAGAGGCTAAAATTAGCCTCTGTCCATTCTTGCATACTGCCGGGTCAAAGGGCCATGGGGAAAACGGTCAAGGAAGGCATAAATAGACGCGAGAGGAAGGATAAAGGGGAGATTTGGGCAATAAAGGCTAGGAGAGAGGTGGGGGCATCTAAGGAGGAGATCTAAGGTGGCATGGGTGAGGTGGAAAGGGGCTAAATGTTTAATTATTTTAATTTGATAATGGAGGGGACTAAGATAAGGGCTAGGACATGGACCAAGGGGGCCAAGGGGAAGAGTTGGTTGCCCCAGGTATGGGATGAGAATGTTTCCAAACAATATTCACTTTTCACATTCAAGAAAGGGAAAATGAGGAACTAAAAGAAAGGATGAGGGTTTGTACGTACCCAGATTGTAGACGTGTGCACCAGAATTTAGATGATAGCAGGAACTCCTCTTTAGTTGTGGAGGATGACACCTGAAAGAGAAAGACACTTAAAACAAGAAAAACATTAGATGAGAAGAAGGTGGACTGCCAAGCCAAAGCTTGGTCATAGAAGCGCAAGGACTTCTTGGAGGATGACAGTTCACTATTAAAAATAGAATGTTAATAGAAACAAAAATGGGAAATGATAAAAGAACTAGAAAGAAAGTACTAAAAGTAAATGCATACCTATTTGGCAATAATCTGCTTTGTACAGTCATTGATGTCGGTGGTATTACCGGTGTCGGTCAAGGAAGGTCACCAACATTAGTTAGTCTACCGATGTCGGTAGGGACAATGGTCAAGGTCGGTTGGGGTAATGGCCAGGGATGGGTTACAGGTCTAATTTCTAGTCCGCAGAGTGGTCTAAGGCTTCATCTGAGGGTCTGAAGGTCTGTTTTGAATGGTTTGTGCAGAGGATAGAGAGTCTATTGGGAGGTCTGAGAATCTGTTGTAGGAGTGTGGGACAATGGATAGAATGTAAAAAAAGGGCAAAGGGGTAGAAGAAGCCTTTCAGCTTCTCTGAGAAGGATAGGTCGAGACTGTAGTCTAGTTGACAGTGTGGCTCAAAAGAAATAAATAGAAAATTGATTATAGAGACATTCTAAGCTATTGAAATGACATAAAAGAAAGATACTTATCTGTGGCCTGCTGAAGAAGAAGTGTTGCAGACTAGTTGTACCTACTGTTGATGCTATGGAAGACCTATTACAAGATGAAATGACTGATCCAGAGTACCTGTACCTAGTTCTATTGCTGTATGAGGGGGAGAGAAAGGGAAAATAGAGTGCCAAGTGCCAAAGAAAATTCACGTTCATGGGGGGGGGGAGCAACAGATGCAAAGATGTAGTTTTGAAGGCTGTCGATGCCGGCAAAACCGCTGACATCAGCTGCATAATGACTGACGTCGGTGGCAAGAGAATGGGGATAGAGGCTAAAATTACCCTCTGTCCATTCTTGCATACTTCCAGGTCAAAGGGCCATGGGGAAAATGGTCGAGGAAGGCATAAATAGACGCGAGAGGAAGGATAAAGGGGAGATTTGGGCAATAAAGGCTAGGAGAGAGGTGGGGGCATCCAAGGAGGGGATCCAAGGTGGCATGGGTAAGGTGGAAAGGGGATAAATGTTTAATTATTTTAATTTGATAATGGAGGGGACTAAGATAAGGGCTAGGACATGGACCAAGGGGGCCAAGGGGAAGAGTTGGTTGCCCCTTTTTGTCTTGTTGGTTGTTCTTGATGAGTTGCAAGACAAAAACAAGAGTTGGTTGCCCTAGGTATGGGATGAGAATGTTTCCAAACAATATTCACTTTTCACATTCAAGAAAGGGAAAATGAGAAACTAAAAGAAAGGATGAGGGTTTGTACGTACCCAGATTATAGACGTGTGCACCAAAATTCAGATGATAGCAGGAACTCCTCTTTAGTTGTGGAGGATGACACCTGAAAGAGAAAGACACTTAAAATAAGAAAAACATTAGATGAGAAGAAGGTGGATTGCCAAGCCAAAGCTTGGTCCTAGAAGCGCAAGGACTTCTTAGAGGATGACAGTCCACTGTTAAAAATAGAATGTTGATAGAAACAAAAATGGGAAATGATAAAAGAACTAGAAAGAAAGTACTAAAAGTAAATGCGTACCTATTTAGCAATAATCTGCTTTGTACAGTCGCCGATGTTGGTGGTATTATCGACGTCGGTCAAGGAAGGTCACCGACATTGGTTAGTCTACCGACGTCGGTAGGGGCAATGGTCGAGGTCGGTCGGGGTAATGGCCAGGGACGGGTTACAGGTCTAATTTCTAGTTTATAGAGTGGTCTAAGGCTTCATCTGAGGGTCTGAAGGTCTATTTTGAATGGTTTGTGTAGAGGACAGAGAGTCTATGGGGAGGTCTGAGAATCTATTGTAGGAGTGTGGGACAATGGACAGAATGTAAAAAAAGGGCAAAGGGGTAGAAGAAGCCTTTCAACTTCTCTGAGAAGGACAGGTCAGGACTGTGGTCTAGTTGACAGTGTGGCTCAGAAGCAATAAATAGAAAATTGATTATAGAGACATTTTAAGCTATTAAAATGACATAAAAGAAAGATACTTATCTATGGCCTACTGAAGAAGAAGTGTTGCAAACTGGTTGTACTTGCTGCTGATGTTGTGGAAGACCTGTTGTAAGATGAAATGACTGATGCAGAGTACCTGTACCTGGTGTTATTACTGTATGAGGGGGAGAGAAATGGAAAATAGAGTGCCAAGCACCAAAGAAAATTCACGTTCACAGGGGGGGAAGCAATGGATGCAGAGATGCAATTTTAAAGGCTACCGATGCTGGCAGAATTATCGACATCAGCCGCATAATGACCGACGTCAGTGGTAAGAGAATGGGGATAGAGGCTAAAATTAGCCTCTATCTATTCTTGCACGCTGCTGGGTCAAAGGGCCATGGGGAAAATGGTCGAGGAAGGCATAAATGGATGCAGAAGGAATGATAAAGGGGAGATTTGGGCAATAAAGGCTATAAGAGAGGTAAGGGCATCCAAGGAGGGGATTCAACGTAGCATGGGTGAGGTGGAAAGGGGCTAAATGTTTAATTATTTTAATTTGATAATGGAGGGGACTAGGATAAGGGCTAGGACATGGGCCAAGGGGGCCAAGGGGAAGAGACGACCACGGTGTAGACATGATTTTGGTGTCTATATTTGCCCCTTTTTGTCTTACTGGTTATTCTTGACGATCTACAAGACAAAAATAGGAGTTGGTTACCCTAGGTATGGGATGAGGTTTTCCCCCCTCAAAGTGGGAGTCGAGGGAAGGGAACCTGAGATCGAGTGGTGATTTGACAGAGAGATGGATGGAGAGGGTGAAGATCGAGTGTGGATGCTGTAAAGGGTGAGATTACATGTATACCACACCACACAGTAGGGAGGTCAAATTGTCATGGTCAAAGGGTCGAGGAGTGCCATAATCAAAATAACTGGGCCCCAGCATTTAGTCGTAGCTGATTGGGTTATTTGGTCTAAGTTGTAGCTCTAAAGGGTCATCATTCTCCAGGTATCCCAGGCTCAAGAAGTGCTCCTAGAAAACATGAAAAAAGCACAAGTATGAGGATCAACATGCTCGCGATCTGATACTGGTGAGGGTCAGGTGACAATTGGCCAACTAGGTGTGAGGTAGTAAAGGCAATCAAAATAACCAAGGCAGAGTTGTCTCGAAAGGGGTCAGAGGAGATAGTCATGATCTCCAAGGTTTGGCGATCGAGGGATGGAGGCGAAAGTGGTTTCAATGGTGCCCCAGGGGGCTAAGATGACTAGGTTTAGAGAACTGACTGATTGGGGGCTTGGTGTTAGGGTAATGTGATGAAAAAAGAGGTTGGAAGACCATTGATGTCAGTGATAAAACTAACGTCAGTGGCCCAAAGGGACCAACGTCGGTAGAAATTAATCGACGTCGGTGGCCTAGGGCACGCTGATGCCGATGTCGGCGTCCTGCCAAGTCTGACAAAAGTGGATTGACAGCCCACCAAAAGTCATTTGCTATTTTTTGACTAGAGAGAAAAGAGGCTCTCGAGCTAAGTGAGTAAAAGTGACACGAAGTTGATCGAGTCACAGTGTGAGGTGGTAGAGCGAGATTGGTGGAGAGAGGGAGTCGATTGGAGGCTACAGAGACGCATGTGGGCCAGGAGGAGCTTACAAAGATTTGGGCACTGATGAGATGGTAGAGGGGAGTAGAGGACTGGTGGGAGGTCCACCACTAGTGGCACCCATCGTGCCACCATGCTAGTGATGCTAGGACGAGGTAGGAGGGTCTCTGAACCCTATTTGGTGAATTTTTGTTTTGATTTAGTTTTTGAATTTTTGAGTGTTTTAGGCAAAAATTGAGGGGGGAGGGTAGCTAGGAGGGTGGGTAGGGGGTTTAGGATAGGTTAGGATTAATTTAGGAGGGTCTTGGGGGTTAGGGGGAGCCAAAATGGGGAATCCCTAAGTTTAGGGCTCACCTCGTTCGGCCCTAGGGCCGAACCAATCACTGATGTCGGTGGTCTTTGCCGACATCGGCCGACTAGTAACCAACGTCAGTTGACCAATGACCGACGTCGATCACTCACCCACTGACATCGATCACTAAGTGACTGATGTTGATTAGGTGAGTGCCATCACTGGCACACTAACTGATGTTGGTGGCTGCTTGGTCAAAAAGGAGTGAGGAAAAAGGTCAAGTCAAGGGGTTGAAGTTACACCAAGGGCTTCTCAGGGGTCGAGTTAGGTGTAGATGGTTAGATAAATAGGAAGAGTAGATATGTTGAACTTGAGATTGACTTGGGTTTGGTTGTAGGTGAGGCAGATGCTGATGTTGTGGGATCACCTCCTGACCTTGCTGATGCGGATGCACAGAGGCATGATGATCAAGGAGTGGGCATAAATGAGTACAGTTGGATTAGGCAGACTAAGATGCTATTATAGAGTGGTGTGGGATGTGAGCCTAATGGTGGCATTGATTGAGTGGTGGGACCATGCCACTAACACCTTCCACCTACCCATAGGGGAGCTAATGGTCATAGTCGAGGATGTGTACCAAATTTTGTGACTACCGATACACAGGGCTGACATCTATGCGTGCTTGTGAGAGGTGCATGACATCCATATGGTCACACTATTTGGGGAGCACATCACTGAGATGAGCTACCACTTAGCCAACTTTGCCTATGAGCCTCTATACACAGTGGATGAGGACAGACATTGGCTAGCCATCCTGATGATGATCGGCATCACAGTTTATGCGTTGCCAGATATGAAGGGAGGCAGGTTCTTGATCACCATGATCGGGGTTTTGATAGAGATGATGGAGAAGTAGATGGTGTTCACTTGGGCACCAGTATTTTTGGCCCAAGTTTACAGGGAGTTATGGGGCATCAATCAGTGGCGGTGATATAGCTTGTGCATGGGCCACCTGCTACACTACTAGGCGTATGAGCATATCATGGTGACACAACCTCTCAGCCTCTTAGTGGCTATCCAGGCTGGCTTCAGGGTTGGATTCAGATGATGGCAGGAGGTCATGGCATAGACATGGGTAGACAGAGTAGTCAAGGACATTGACTACTATCAAGGGGTACTGGAGGCCCTGATCCCAGTAGATATCATCTAGAGACTGTACCTGGTGTACCTAGCATTCAAGGATCAGGTAGAGTAGCTAGTTGGGACCCAGAGTATCAGATGGGTCAGGGGCAGGTGAGCCGGCAAGGTCGAGTGGATATCGATAGAGAGAGTGCAGTGCCAGTATGGGCTATAATAGGATGTACCACCCACCTTCCCATAGTATAGGTGGGATGACATTGAGGCACTACTCCCGCTACTAGAGGAGATAGAGGGGCTAGATTTTGAGGAGTTATCAGTAGGACCTAGGGTAGTCGACCCAAGGTGCATAGGGGCTTATGTGGCATGGTGGGTAGGGCATTATACAGGGATACAGGCAGGGCCACAGTTGAATCTGTAGGCTGTTACTAGAGAGAGGAATATAGCCCGTGAGGAGAGAGATATAGTGAGGTAGGAGAGAGATGCTGTGATTCAGGAGAGGGATGCAGCACAGGCCCAAATGACCATTTTGTAGGGGCAGGTCACAATTTTATAGGGGCAGCTGGCGGGGTTGACAGGGTAGGTGACCATTTTGACAGGGCAGGTCATGGTATTATAGGGACAACTAGCCACAGTCCAGGCACAGGCAGTGGTAGGATAGGTATTTGGGGGGCAGGGCCCACTACAATAGCCAACATTTTCACAGGGGGCATGACCATCAGCGTTGGTGCAACTGACATTTTCATAGCTATAGGGGTTAGTGCAGGGGACAATAACGGGTTAGATGGGTCCATCACAGACTATATTGATTGCTAGGTATAGGACTGCTGCGCTCGACAAAATTACATATTACGAGGGAGCTATCAGAGAGTTCCCTTAGCTATAGCGATACTTGGAGATGAGGGATGAGCAGAGCCGATAGAGGTTTGCATCACGAGTGACGACTTTGGGTGCACATAGATGGCACAGGTTAGAGAGTGGTGATGACACAACTTCATCCAGGCTGTGACCACCACTGCCACAGCCACAACTGTGAGGCCCTGATTTTTGAAATGATTATGTTATTTTGATATATATATTGGCTTGCGAGCTGAAGGCAAGAGATGTATTATATGAGAGAGAGAGACAGACACAGATTGTGTCTTATTGTATAAAACATTTTGATATATATGATGAGATTTTGGATCAGTGACCTGTGTTATGGATGTTTTTATAAATTTGTTTAATGTTTATTGCATTTTGATGTGATGCATGTGTTGATATTATGTTTTATATTTATGATGCTTATGTGATGATGAATGTGATAATGCTATGTTTATGATGATGATGACTAAATGTGATGATGGACGTGATGTTGTGTTTTATGTTTATGAGGAGGATTAATGATATTGATGATAATGATGTTTAATAAAATGGTTACATGATGATGATTAATGATATTGATGTTGATGTAAATGCTATTGATATGAATGGTTATGATTTTAGATTAGATGATGATGGATGCTTAATGATTATAGATGTTGAATGTTTAACTTGCAGATTATATGATGTGGATGTTTAATGATTTATGATGGTGATATTTATGACTAATGACTATGATGGTATGATGAAAATGATTATGCTAATGATTATGAGAATATGAGATTGACTATGATGTGATTGACAGGGGACGAGCGAGTGGGATGGGAGAAAGTGATGAAGAGGATGGCTGAGCTAACCCCAGAAAACCCCATGTCAACTGGGTGCTACCTACATAGCCCTTGTCTTAAGGGCCTCAGGCCAATGTAGTTCTCCCAACAAAAGGGAGGAAGAGGGTCGAAATGATTGATTGCTTGTGGTCTAGGTCAAGTCATAGGTTAGAAGAGGATAGGGTTTGTCCATCGAATAGACGAATAAATGAGGGTGGTCAAGCTAACCCCATAAGACAGTCATGTCATCTGGGTGCTGCCTACATAGCCCAAATTGGAAGGGGCCTCAGACCAATGTAGTTCAGACTAGGAGACAAAGTAGTTGAAGGTTGGTCTGAGAATGGGAATGGTCTAGCATGTCCCATATGTCTGAGAGAACATGCTTGAAATGATGAGGGGAAGGCAAGGTTTTTCACCCCTAGCAATTGGCCATATTAGGTGATGGACATATGCTAAAAGTGAAATGAGTCTATTTATGCTTTAGCAAGTAATGGTTTATGCTTGGCATAAATTGAGTAGTCCATAGTTTCCATGTGTATTGGTGTCTATAGAAACTAGTGTAAATGGGTTAGGTGAGTGGTCTGAAAAGAGGGTTGAGTTGATTTGATGAATGACAAATGATTGAATGTGACCAAAGCGTAAAGAAAGCGAAAGGCATAATCGCCCTTTCATTGACAAGGACCAGAATGACAGCATAGATAGGGGTTGTTAGAACTAAGAGCCCCATTCATGCGTTACGTCACTGACCAGAGGTTGTGTTAGAGCGGTAATCGAATCACCTTGACATTAAAGTGATCTCAAAGTCCCTTGAGCAGGTGTTATGATAGGAGGAGGATAGGGTACCCCTTTTTAGAGTAGAGATAACCTTGCCCTTTTTTATAGGAGACCCTGAGACGACTACAAGCCAAGTCCATGACCCATTTTTTTTTTGGCATAGACTAATCAATACAAGAAGTCTACATAGAGATGTCATTTTGCTTGGTGGTCATTTGTGAAGCTGATCAATGCGAGAAGCTTCTAGAAAGGTGCTATTTTATAGCAAGATTTAGTCATGCCATCCTTCAAGGGAGTGGTCTATATTTTGGCTTTATATATAAGGGCTTTTGAATAGCTATCCTTTGAGGGAGCAGTCTATTAGCTACAGTAATGATAGTATAGCTATCCTTCGAGGGAGCAGTCTGATTTTTTTATTTTGATTTTGTGACCTTGGATATATTGACATCTTAATTTATTTTTGACAAAATTTGAGTCATGGACAAGACTATAAAATTTCAAGGGCTCCCTTTTATTAAGAAAAAGCATCCATACGTCATAAAAGGGTTATATAGGATTTGTTAAGGGGAATAGGGTTGAAAGGAATGAGGACTAAGAGGACAGGGATTGCTTAAGGGACAAGCTCAAGTTAAATGTCAAGTGGATGAGTACTTGACTAACAGTAGAATGGTCATAGATACAACGCATTAAGAGGCTCAGGTTTTGGCTGTTCATCGAGAGAAGATAGGTGATAAGTCCCTAATCCATACTTGTGCGTGATGATGAAAGGTCTGAGCCAATTAGGGGCAAACTTACCTCATTTAATTCATTCCATATTGGTCACATGCTGATTCTCTTTGAGGATGAGGTCTCTGATGTTGAAATCTCGCTCTCACAAATTTTTGTCATAGGCTCGCTTGATGTGATTTTGATAGACATGGAGATGATTGAGGGCAGCAAGACGGTGCTCGTTAAGTAACTCAAGTTGAGCTAAACGATCTTGATGAAAGTCATCATTAGAGAGAATGTCATGAAAAGAGATGCAGAGAGATGGGATCTGTACTTTGAGAGTTAAGACAGCCTCTGTTCCGTACACTAGAGAGAAAGGGGTAGCACCCGTAGAGGTTCAGATGCTAGTGCGATAGGCCCATAAAGTGAAGGGAATGTGAATGTGCCAGTCCCTTCCTGTGTCGTTGACCACCTTCATGAGAATTTTAGTTAGAGTTTTGTTGGAAGCCTCGGCTTGCCCATTTGCTTGTGGGTAGTAAGGTGAAGAGAAACTGAGCTTGATGCCAAATGAGTCACATAGCTTTTGGATGGTCTTTTTTTTGAAAGACTTGCCGTTGTTGGTGATGATTTTATGAGGAACACCAAAACAGAAGATGATGTGGGTGCTGATAAAGTTGATAATCTTGTTGGCTTTTGTGGAGACAAGAGGAATGGCTTCCACCCACTTGGTAAAATACTCAGTGGCAGTGATGATGGATTGATGACAAAGAGATGAGTGAGGGTTAATCTCACCGATGAGATCTAAGCCCCACTAAGAAAAAGGCTAGAAATCTTGAGTGACTTGTAAGGCATGGCTAGGGAGATGAAGCAAGTTAGAGTGCCGCTGACACTTGATGCAACACCAGACATAGTCTCTACAGTCTTGATGAAGGGTGGGCCAATAATAGCCTAAGCAAAGGATGCACTTGGCAACTGAATTCCCACTGAAGTGTCCACCACAAATCCCATCGTGGACTTGCTTAATGGCGTGAGAGGCTTTAGTGGAGGTTAGATAGTGAAGAAGGAGGTTGTCGAAGCCTCGCTTATAGAGAATACCCCCAAGCATGGTATAGCGAGCCATGCATTTGATGAAAGCTCACTGTGTATTGCTAGAGAGGTTGGGAGGAATGACAGAAAGAGATAAGTAGTCCACAAGTTGCCTATACCAATCATCTCGTGGACTAGAATTTATGATGTTGATATAATTGATGTGAGGAGAGATGTAGGAAGGCAACAACACATGATGCACTGTGACAAAGAGTCTAGATGAAGATGATGAAGACAGAATATGCGAGGTAAGAGAAGCCATGGTGTCAGCAAACTTATTCGTGGATCGAGGAATAATCTATAAGAGGTAATGGTCGAAAGAAGCCAAAAAAATGTTAGCATGGTTTTTGTACCTTTACAAAATTTCATTTTTGTAGAGGTATAAACCTTTGACCTGATTGATGACAAGTTGTGAGTCACCGAAGATGCTGATGGACTTGATGCTGAGAGAAAGGGCAGTTTGAAGTCCCAAAATTAAGGCCTCGTATTCAGCCATATTATTGGTACAATCAAAGTCGAGCTTGAAAGACAGAGGCATGGGCTTCCCTTTGAGTGAGATGAGGATAACACCCACACCTCCACCGAGTTGACATTGGGAGCTGTTAAAAAACATGGTCATTTGATAGACGGTGTCGTCAGTGGAAAGCGCGGTGATAGACTCATCAGGGAATTTGCACTATGAAGGTTGATTGTCAAGAAGAGAGGCATCTGCCAGTTGGTCAGCAATGGTTTGCCCCTTGATAGATTTTTGCTGGATGAATTCAAGGTCAAACTCAGCAAGCAGCATGAGCCACCAAGCCATACATTGATTTTGATATGGCTTGGAGTGCATATACTTGAGAGGGTCGGTGTGAGTGATGACAAAGGTTTTATGGTTAAGAAGATAATGGCAGAGCTTGGTAGTGGTAAAGACTAATGCCAAACAAAGTTTCTCGGTATGTGTATATCAAGTTTCATAGTCAACCAGTGTTTAGCTGATATAGTAGATCACTTGCTCACAGTGATGCTCGTCTCGGTTCGTGATCATGGCACCTAACAAATGGTTGGTGGCAGAAATATAAAGGTAGAAGGGTTGGTCATCTTTAGGTGGAATGAGGACTAGTGGGGAGACCAGATAGTGTTTAAGGGATTCAAAAGCCTCTTGATAGTCCTTATCCCATTTAAAGGAGATGTCCTTCTTAAGGAGATGATGAAAAGGTTGGCAGCAGTCAAAAAGCTGTGAGATGAAATGGTGAATGGACTGGAGCTTCCCTTGTAGACTGTGAAGCTGCTTGAGATTGGTCAGGGGTGGCATCTCGAGGATAGCATGGATCTTGGCAGGATCTATCTCGATGCCACGGAAAGAAATGATGAAGCCAAGGAGCTTGCCTGAGAGAACCCCAAAAATGTATTTTTTGGGGTTAAGGCAGACATTGTATTGAAGAAGACGAGAGAAGATGATCTTGAGAATAGTCAAATGGTCATGACGAAGCTTAGACTTACTGAACAGGTCATCCACATAGTCCTCCATGATTTTGTGGAGGAGATCATGGAAAATGTAGGTCATGGCACGCTGATATGTGGCACCTGTGTTCTTCAAACTAAAAGGCATGACCCGATAGTAGAAAGTCCCCCATGGGGTGATGAAGGTAGTCTTGTGCTGATCTTTCGATGCAATCAGGATCTGATTGTATCCTAAAAACCCATCCATGAGAGATAACATCTCATGGCCTACCATGAGATCAACAAGCTGGTCAATATTAGGAAGAGATAAGTCATCTTTGGGATAAGCTAGGTTAAGGTTGCGATAGTCTATGCAGATCTGAATCCCCCCAGTCACCTTGGTGATTGGGACGATGTTAGAGACCCACTATGGATAATCAATGGGTTAGATGAAGGAGACAGAAAGAAGGCGCTGAAGCTCTTCTTTAACCAGGAGTGCAACATGAGAATGCATCTTTTGAAGCTTTTGCCTAACAGGCTTAGCCTCTAGTTTGGTGACAATGTTATGGGTAGCAATGGTGGGGTCGATGCCAGGCATGTCACTGTAGGTCCAGGCAAAGGCCTTGCTATGGTCTGAGAGGAATTGGGTGTAGTCAAGCTGCTCTTGGGCGTCTAGAGATTGGCCAATCTTCAAGACGTGAGGAACATCAGAAGAGGGAAGGTTGATGTCAATGGTTGATTCATTTAACATAACCTGGGTCTTAGAAGGGAGGGAGCACTGGATGAAAGAGTCATCGATGCCCATGTAGGAAAGAATGGCATCATCATCTACGCAATGGATAGTGTGAATGGTCATCGACTCATCTTCTATCATGCTGGGATAAATGAGAGGGAGAGACCTGGACACCCCATTTAGCTGATAGGTCAGGGGTTCTAGGTAGATGGTGTTTATGAAAAAAAAACTAGGAGGGATGGAAACCACCGACTTTGTAGGTGAAGGGGGAGAAATGGGCGAGCTTGGAGGAGATTGGTCAATGGTGGGCTCGGGACAGAGGTCTGGAGAGGCCTGAGTGGGGTTGTGGTATCCCAGGCCATACTGTTTCTTGGCATCATCATCATTGAGCAGCTCGATGGGCTGATGGGAGCCCTGCTCATAACGTCTGAAACCAAAACCCTTCCATGCACGCCTATAAAGGTAAGTGTGTGCAAAGGCAGGGTTGCCAAGAAATGAGAAGTCTGATGTGAAAGGTTGAGGTGAAGAGAGGGGATTGCCATCAGTGGGAGCTTGATTGAGCCCCCCGTAGAAAAGATTGGTTCAGAGGTGAGGAGGACCATAAGGCACGACCATCCCGATCCGATGGTTGTAACTGGGGCTGAGGTGAAGGCGTCCATACTCTTGCATAATTTGGAACATGTCTAAGGCTAGCAAGTGATATTCCCCCAGTGAAAGTTGTTGGAAGATGTCTTCCATGGGGTCTTTGGTCGTCGCTTGAAGAGGAGGGGTGAGGGCGACTGCTGATTGTGAACTGGTTGAAGCTTCTGTAAATGGAGGCGGTGCTGGGGTTGATGGCTTGATAGGAATAAGAACGTCATTTAGACGGTAGGTTGTGTTACAAGTTTTGAAGGGTGATGGGTGAGAGAGAATGGTGTGGACTTGCCCATCATGCTCAAATTTCACACAATGGTGCAGGGTGGAGGGAACACAGGCCATGGCACGGATCTAGGGTCGGCCCAGCAACATGTTGTATTGAAACTCTCCTTTGATGATATAGAAGAACTTTGGGACTATGTATGGACTAATGCAAATGTGAAGGATGACTGTGCCAATGGTCGTGGCAGTGGTGTCATTGAAGGAGTGCAAGATTGCGTTGGTTTTGGACACATAATTCTTGGGAAGAGCCAATTGATCAAAGGCATGTGTGGAGATAATGTTGATGCTAGCACCTCCGTCGATCATAATGCATTTAATGTGTGTTCGATCAACATAGGCAGTGATGAAGAGGGCGGCATCCTAATCTTTTGTGTTGGATGTGGGAATCTCAGAATCACTGAATGTGATGGAGGCAATAGGGGCTAAAGAGTGGACAAGGGCAGTGAGTGGTTGGGGGTCCTCAGGTTGGACCTCCACTGCTTGCAAGGCTTGGATGAGGGCTTGATGATGCTGGGGTGAGGTTTGGATGAGGTCATAAAGGGACATCTTCATGGGCGTCTGGTGAAGTTGTTTTAACATGGAGTCATGAATCGCCCCAGAAGAGGAAGAAGAAGAGGGCTGGGAGGCACCAAGGATAAAAATCTTAGGCTTTGGCACTAGAGGTGGCTTGATGAAAGGGTAGGTCCAAAGAATGGCAGATTTTTCTTTCACCTTGTCCTTTTGTGACCTAGTGGTTATGTGGATGGCATTGATTTCAAAGATAGGGGTGAAGAAGGGGTCATGGCCTGCTGATGAGATGTTGATGTGGTTGAAGAGGTTAGAGGGATATGGGAAGGTGTCAAGGGTCGGTCAAGAGTGTCCTCAAGGAGAAGAGTGTCCTTCACCATATAGCGGTGAATGATGGCCTTGAGGGCACAACAAGTTTCGGTATCATGTCTTGGCGTATGATGATATAGGCAAATCTTTGTATCGTCAAACTAGGAGGGCTTAGACCCGAGAGGTTGGAAGGGCCTGATGGGTGAAAGGGTTATGCTGGAAGTCTGCAAAAGTTAGTGCAATATCAAAGAGTATGAACCCACTTAAGGGTCCATGCTCGTTGATGTGTGCGATGCTGGTGACTTTTGCTTGGGTAGAGTTGGAGGAGGCTTCCGTACCACCTTTTGGGTTGATGGTGCGGCGACAGGCAGAGACGACACTTTCTTCGTGAGAGGTGCCACCTTTTTGGGAGAAGATAGGCTGGTGGTAGGTAAAGGAAGTAGAGGAGGTAACTTGATTTTATTAGAAGTTGGAGTGGGAAGGGCTCTGGTCAGGGTCAAAGGATGGGGGCCCAAAATGGAAGGCAATGGTGACGGAGGAGGAGGCATTCACCTTTGTGGTTTGGCAGTCTTTTTTGATTTGGTTGGAAGACTGCTATTGGTTGAGGTCTGGTCTAAGTCCACCTTCACTTGTGGGTGAGTGAGGTTGAGGACAGGGCGAACGTCGAGTGACTTGATAGGTTTTGATGGGGTAGATGTGGGTTTTGGTCTTGATGGGGTTGATTGAGGTTTAGGAGTGAGAGTCTGGTCTTTGTTGAGAGTCTTGGGAGATTCTGCCATGGGAGGATTGGTAGCATGAGATGAGAGGGCACGGCATGCTGAAGAGCTTTGAGATGCTCCCACAATACCTGATGCTCTACTTTCCTTGAAGGGAGAAGTCTGATTTTCTCCACTAATCAGGAAAATGGTTGAGAAGATGTTGGATGAGGTTTGGGTCCTTGAGAGGATGTTGACGGTTGTGGGGCCGAAGATGAGACTGGTGTAGCAGTTTCAGTCCCCAAGCATGATGAAGTTGTGACAGGTTCATCTTTGGTTGGAGATGAAGGAGAGACAGGTTCTTCCCTGGGTGGAGAAGAAACTAGAGAATGAGGCTCCTCAAGAGGGTAAAGGGCAAGGATGATTACGCCCTCCACTTGCGGTTGAGGAGTAGGAAGGGTCGGGTCCTCCATAGGTAGCAAGAAGGAGGATGGTGAGACCGGTGGTGCTAGTAAGGTTGAGGCATCCTCCAATATGAGAGAGGTTGATGGAGAACTAACCGGAGAAGGAGGTTCATCCACATGTGATGGGCTGCTGGATGGACTAACCTCTTGAGTTTGTGAGGGAGGTAGTCGGGGATGAAGGGCGAGACTGTATTGACTGTTCGTATGTTATGTTTGTGAGTGTCGTCAGTCAGGGTCTGGACATTATTTTGGGTCAGAGGATGATTGGGAAATGGTTGCTTGAAGATGTCGATGCCCTAATTAGGTGGTGCATTGGGATTGTCTAGGATGAGGTCACCCTTTTCAAGCATGTCTTGGATTATATTTTTAAGGGTCTTGCAGTTTCCTATGTCATGTCCTTTAACACGGTGGTAGTTGTAGAAGTCATTTTCCCTATACCACACAGGGATGGCGCGTGAGGGATCAAATTGTGGAGGTGGTCGGATCTAGGGGAGATTGAGAACCCCCTGTTTGACAAGTTTTTCTAGCACAGACGTGTATGACTCTCTGAGTGGAGTATACTATTGTTGCACATATCTCTGTTAGAATTGGTGGGTGACGCTTTGGGATGTGGATGGCTCAGGCTGGTTGGTTGAAGGTGAAGAGGATGAAGGTCTAACGACTACAGTGTTTGCTAAAGCTTTAGACTTAGGATTGGATGAAGAGGGTTTAGAAGAAGAGGAGTCATTGGTCTTGGAGTTGGGATTCTTACTCTGCAACTTGACTTTATTCTCTTTGATGGCACATAATTCAAGCTTGCGGGCCATCGTGAAGGCTTCGTCCAAGGTGTGAAAGGTCTGAAACCACAAGGTAGAAGAAATATGCTTGGCACAGGCTTGAGAGAAAAGTTTAATAAGTTCAGGTTGGGGTAAGGAAAAGGAGAGTTGATTGATGAGGCCTCTCCAGCAAGCAACGAAATCAGCTATGGATTCATCCTTGAATTGGCAAATAGAATAGAGGTCTGTGATTGAGACCTTTTTAGTGATGTTGATGGAGAAATGATCAAGAAAGAGTTGGGCAACTGTGTGAATGTGAAGAGAGAATGGCTGGCAAGAGAGCTATACCAATCAAGCACAGCACCAGAGAGTGACATAGGAAACATGCATAAAAGCAACGCATCGTCATGGGCAATGAGATTACAGCCATGTCTGAATGCTCCTAGGTGCTGTTGTGGGTCTTCCTTGCTCTGAAAATGAGAAAATTTAGGAAGTTCCCACTGACTGGGATATGGCCTGATCGAGATAGAAGGATGAATGGGCTCATTGCAAATTTTCTCGTATGAGAGGGCATTGCGTGAGCCAAAAATGGAGGTCTCTAGGCTAGACATCTTGTCCATCAGCATTTTGATGATGTCTGCTGACGGATTGGTGGGTGGAGCACCCCCTAGGTTGTGGGGTGCTTGAAAGATGCTAGAGGAGACATACGACATAGTTGGTTGCGCTTGTAAGGGTGCAACATACTGATAACTAGTCATAGGGACAGAAGTAGAGACTAAGGGTGGTTGGGTAGAAGGCATGGCTAGGCTTGATGTTGCCATGGGAGGTTGGATAGTGGTAATAGGGGCCAATGGATAGGTAGCCACCCTAGTGTTGATAGGAGCGAGGGTAGGCGAATAGAGACAACCAGATTTTGGAAAGGGGTAGAAATTGGTTGAATGGGCTGAGGTTGATAGGGGGCTAAACCCCTATGGAAGTGGGCCCAAAGACGGAGGGAGAGGCCACACTTAGAAGGTTGGTCAAAGGCTAGTCATTGGTCGAGGTGATAGCCTGGGTGTCTAAAGGTTGAATTATGGACACTGTCGATACAGTCGCAGTCTCGACAAGAGAGGTTGGCATTCCGTAAATTGGATTGCCCAAGGAGTCTCGCGTTTAGCTCTACATGAGATAATGCTGCAAGGCTTTGACATTGAGGTCTAAGAATCATTCAAAATCTTGGTCCCCTTCTGGGACAATGGGAATCTAGGTCAGGGTTGGTTGAGTAGGAGTTCTTTCAGTCTCTGAGTGGAACTCCATTATGGGACTGGTTATGGATGGGGTAGACGGAAGCAGTTGATGCCTTGCGTGGTCGACAAGGGCCTTGGCTTGACTGCGAGTCAAAACCATTCAAGGCAAGAAAGAACATCCTCACAAGATCAAACAAGTAGATAAGAATAGAAAAGATGAAGAACACAAGCAGACCCTAAACGTTAAATCCCTAGGAATAAATTATTAGGATCATGGTGGCTTATGCCTTAGAAAGTGTGTAGGAAGATTGGCTTTTGAGACGGGTCCTAGAAGAAGTAGTCTATGGATGGTTTTAGGTTTGTTTTCAGTGCTCAAAAGTCTATGTTAGGTTCTGTACTTGGCCTGGTGCTAAGGAGCAAGCTCCCCTCACTTCACGAACCCAGTGATGAGCTGGGCCCACTTAGCCAGTATATACTTCCCCTAGAGATTATCCTCTGCCAGAGAATAGAGTGGGCTTTCCCCTTGGTGATGAAATCCAAGTAGGATCGCCGGGATGGGTAAGGTATCCGCTGGGTGATGAAATCCCAGTCGGGCCTTGTCTCAAGTAAGTTAAGATGTTTGATTTGTGCAAGTGATTTGGTTGTGTAACATAAAGTGGACTATAATTAATTCATGATGCGGTTATTAATTACTAGGTGTGGACTAAGTATGCAATAAAAAAGAAATGAGATGCAGTGTGTTTTAAGCCCAAGTCGAAATGTTAAGTTCGTATGAAGACAAGTGAGAAAAGGTTCAAGAGTATGACTTTTGACTAGTCTAAGATGCAAGAAAAAAAAGAAGAGTTCTTTTTAATCCTGCTAATAGTGTCATTTAGAAGAGAAGAAAGAGGTGAAAAGGGAGAAACCTAATGCACCTATATGAACAAAAAGAAAGAACCCAAGGAAGACCCTAGGGTCCCACCGGGCGTGCCAGAATGTTTCCAAACAATATTCACTTTTCACATTCAAGAAAGGGAAAATGAGAAACTAAAAGAAAGGATGAGGGTTTGTACGTACCCGAATTGTGGATGTGCGCACTAGAATCAGACGATAGCAGGAACTCCTCTTTGGTTGTGGAGGATGACACCTGAAAGAGAAAGACACTAAAACACGAAAAATGTTAGATGACAAAAGGGTGGACTGCCAAGCAAAAGCTTGGTCCTAGAAGTGCAAAGGCTTCTTGGAGGATGACAGTCCACTGTTAAAAATAGAATGTTGACAGAAATAGAAATAAGAAATGATAAAAGACTAAAAAGGAAGTACTGAAAGCAAATGCATACCTATTTAGTAGCAATCTGCTTTGTATAGTCACTGACGTCGGTGGTATTATCGGCGTCGGTCAAGGAAGGTCACCGACGTCGGTTAGTCTGCCGATGTCGGTAGGGGCAATGGTCGAGGTCGGTCAGGGTAATGGCCAGGGATGGGTTACAGGTCTAGTTTTTGGTCCGTAGAGTGGTCTAAGGCTTCATCTGAGGGTCTGAAGGTCTATTTTGAATGGTTTGTGTAGAGGATAGAGAGTCTGTTGGGAGGTTTGAGAATCTGTTGCAGGAGTGTGGGACAATGGATAGAATGTAAAAAAAGGGCAAAGGGGTAGAAGAAGCCTTTCAGCTTCTCTGGGAAGGACAGGTCGGGACTGTGGTCTGGTTGACAGTGTGGCTTAGAAGCAATAAATAGAAAACTGATTACAGAGACATTCTAAGCTATTGAAATGACATAAAAGAAAGATACTTATCTGTGGCTTGCTAAAGAAGAAGTGTTGCAGACTGGTTGTACCTGCTGCTGATGCTGTGGAAGACCTATTGCAAGATGAAATGACTGATGCAGAGTACCTGTACCTGGTGTTATTGTTGTACAAGGGGGAGAGAAAGGGAAAATAGAGTGCCAAGTGCCAAAGAAAATTCACGTTCGTGGGGGGGGGATAACGGATGCAGAGATGCAGTTTTGAAGGCTGCTGATGCCAGCAGAACCACCAACGTCGGCCACATAATGACCGACGTCGACGAGCAAGAGAATGGGGATAGAGGCTAAAATTAGCCTCTGTCCATTCTTGCACACTGCTGGGTTAAAGGGCCATGGGGAAAATGGTCGAGGAAGGCATAAATGGACGCGAGAGGAAGGATAAAGGGGAGATTTGGGCAATAAAGGCTAGGAGAGAGGTGGGGGCATCTAAGGAGGGGATCCAAGGTGGCATGGGTGAGGTGGAAAGGGGCTAAATGTTTAATTATTTTAATTTGATAATGGAGGGGACTAGGATAAGGGCTAGGACATGGGCCAAGGGGGCCAAGGGGAAGAGACGACCACAGTGCAGACACGATTTCGGTGTCTACACTCACTTAGGCCTTTTGCATCCTAGTCTTTTGATCCTCTTCTCTCAATCCTACAGCAACTTGTTATACATCAAACTTAAATCACAAATACAAGCTTACCTTGCTTTGGATCTTCTTCTTGAGAATTCACTTGCTCCCCTACTTTTAAGCTTTCCAAGCTTCTCTTCACAATTCTTCCAACTTCATCCTTTACCTCACCTAAGTCTCTTTCATCTTAGTCTTTTGGCAAACTATCCAAGCTTCTTCCTGGATCTTTACTAAGCCTTCCTTGGCTTCTTCTTCTCTTAAGCCTTAATGTCTTGGCTGCCTTGAACCTAAAACTTCTTCACTTGATTGCTTCTCAACACAATAACTCAAATCAAATAGCAATATTATTCATACCTTTTCTCCCCAGGGTCTTCTAGCACTTGTCCTGTTGATCCTTTTGCCAAATCCTGTAACAACTCATTAGAAATCACAACCAACAACAAGTTACCAATTCCCAAGAGCTTCAATCTCTGATACCAAATGATGAACCCTGACCTTAGACTGCTCTGTAACCATCAGCAAGCTTATACAGACCTATCTAGATCATTCATTCCTTGTAGCCCTATTTTCCCTATTTATTGGCCATAACTCTTTGTAAATTAACTCAATCATTAAAGTAAAACTATTTATGGATACCCATTAATCCCTTCTATAACATACTAAAAAATCTCTTGAGGTTACTTTGTACAAAATTGTACTTTCTTCTTTAAGCCCTATTCTAATTAGCCCTCCTTTAGTGCAAAACCCCTTGTCCAGAGTGATGTATGGACTTTATAAGAAAAAAAATCATCATTACAGATACCCATTATCTTTTTAGAAATGAATCAATAATTTTTTATTTCACTTCTTTGGAGAAATTCACTTTTCCTATATTGGCCTATGCTCTTCCCTTCACATGCACCTATGTCTCACTTGGCAATTGTTCTTTTCCATACTTCTCCATACTGTGGCACCTTGGAATCACTTCCAACAGTTTTATAACATCATCAAGGGTCAAATTACAAAGTTTCAAGAGTTTTAAAGCTTTAAAACTCATTTTGAGGGTTTGAACCTAATTCAGAATTTTCCCATGACAGTCACAGGCCGAGAGCTTATTATTTTTGTTGGGAGTGTTTTAGCTTGTTTCAAAGGTTAAAATAAATTTTATAGGGTCTGTATTAGTTCCCTACACCTTCTCCAATCATCCTCTAGGTTATATAAACCTTCTAAGCTTGCCAATACTCAACAACTCAGTGTCTTTTGACTGTATTTTTATAACAGTCAACAGGGTTCTTAGTTTTTTTTCTATTTCAAGAATCAATCGGCTCTCAAGAGGATATACAAACATGTCAACCTCTAAATGAATTTCCCATTCATATTCTATATCAAATATGACTAGATCAATCCATTTTCTATGCAAAATATGCAAATCTCTTGACTTTTCCTATACATTGTCACCTACAGGCCTGAATTCCAATTGTGGAGTTTTAAGATATCAAAAGAGATTTTTAAAGCCTGTTTCTTCATGATTTAGGTTCACGCTTGCCTTATATACCTATTTCCATGCATTATAAGCTTTATGCAAACATTCTCACATTGGTTTTCACTTAAGACAGTGGGCTGTAGTTTTGAATTCCTGAATATCCTATTTAGGCCTGTTTAGGCTTCTTATGACATTCAAAGCTCTTTAAAACCTCTTGTTCACAGAATATCAGTTTAAAATCATTCTCAACATGCAAAATAACTAGGTTACATGTAATTTCCTCAATGATCTATAGAAAACCATCATTCATACACATTCACATATACACACACAGGCCTGTTACCAGAATTCCAATAAAGAAGCCTTAACAATATCATATGAAACAAAAAATTCATTCTCCTTAGATCAATTAAGAAACTTAAAATTCAATATAAATGTCCATGGATTTCAAAGCCTTTCTTTCTCCTTCATACATTCTTTACTGCTCCTTCTCTTTCCTTCAACATTTCTTAAGTGAGGTCCTCCCTCACTAAGTCTCCTCTCTCTCTTCTTCATTCCATTCTTCTTTCCCTTGAATGAGAGGACTCTTCCTCTCTATTCTTCTTCAATTATACGCCCCTCTCATCCTCCTTCTCTTATCATCCTCTCTCCTTAATTAATTCTCTCTTTTTTTTGTCTTTTCAAGAATCTCTCTCCTAACTTCTATGCCCAAATTGGGCTTAAGGCAACAAAAGACTATTTTTAAGTTTTAACAATTTACTAAGGTCGAAAATAGTTTCAACCATTTCCCCTTTATTTTCTCAACAATCTAAAAATCACTTTTCACCTTTTTACTTTCACTTTTTGATAATTACATTTACCTTGAAGGTGAAATTTTGAAATCTCACAATTTGGAGGGAAAACAAAAATTTGAATTTTTACACTAGAATTTGAAACTTTTGTAGATGCTCCTGCATCACATCTTTTGACTATGCATTTTTTTGCCATCACCATGACTAATAATTGAAAGTGTAAATAATATTAAGACAACTATGAAAACATAGAATTAGGAATAAAATTTGAGGATATTTTGAAAGGTTTACACTTCCTAAACAATAATGTAGGTTGATCACATCCTTTGACTGTAGACTTATCCATGCTAACTATGATGAAACTATGATTATTTTACTACCTATTCTTGCATTAAATAAGATTATTATTACACTTGCATATCTAAAATACTGGGTGGAGGTACATGAAATGTAAAACCTAGTTCTTGTTGGCCAAAATTGGCCTACATACGAAACATTGCTTGGATATGGTGTGAAAAGTTGAGCAAATTTCTGGTTGAGTTAATGATCTAATGTTGGAAGGAGAGGATAGACCTCATAAACCTACCACATGTCACTTAAAATATTTTAAAACACTTTAAGCAATATTTAAGGTGAATTTGGATATTTTGAAGAAGAGGCTTAGAAATAGGTCTAAAATTATAAGTGAAGGATCTAGTAGGTTTCCATGATATTAGAGCATTTAGGGCCATGAAGGAGGTTTGCACAAAATATTAATATTTCATCAGAGCCTTGATGGGTCAAATGAGAGCTATTATAGCCTAAAAAATCTCCATCTAAATCCATGGTTTGAGGATTAAGGAAAGTAATTACTCCCTTCGAGGATTTTGGCTCAATTATCTCTTCTTAATGAGTGCAATCATATAGAAAACCAATAAAGGAATTGGTTTTCATTGATAGGACAATGAGCTAGTTTATAATTGGTGACCTTCAAAGGTCTAAACTCAATCATTTCCTACATTTACATACAAAATCATCTACCATGAATGAGCACCTATAGGTGCTATGGAGAATATAATTGTGTTGAAAAGGATAAATTATTTAGCTTCAAGCTAGTTGGTTTATTGATCAATAGCATATAGTGAGCTTTTTGAGGAGCCTAGGATACACACTACAATTAGTTTATTGATCAAAAATCATAGTAGAAGATATAATATAAAAAAGAATAGAATAATGTCTTGATGTTTCAGCTCTTGGTCCCTTAGATTATTCAGTCTTGTGGATGTCATTAAAATATTTCATTCATTCATTTAATCACTGCATGGTTGAAAGAGATTATTTGAAGAAGATTCAGGTATGAATTGAATTTAGAGATACCAAGTGTCTAAAAATAATTCAGCCATTTAGATCAAGAATATATGATGAAGTCAATATATCAAAGGATCTTAAAATTGAACGTAGGGCTGTCAAGTGTTAAAACCTCATTCGATCAGAACAAAGATCAATGACATATGGGTAATCACATAAAGTCAATAAGTCAAAGTTCCCTAGATCAAGACCAATGGTGTGTATTCCTATGTAAAAATTCTGATTGATGATTTACATTGAAGATTGGGGTTAATAAGTTAAGATAGATATATGACATGCATTCAATCATGCACATGGAAATTTAATGGTAAGCTCAAGGTAACTAGGTTAGAGGATCCTCAAGATGAATGTCAAGGTGATATGTGTCACAATCATAGTGAATTGATAGCATATCAACATCTCTAATTTGATAATATATTTAGATGGATGTCAATGATGCATGTTTGATCATATAGATCAAAAATTGATAGAGCACATTCAACCATGCTAATCAAGATTGATGATGTGAATGAAGTTAATAAGTCAATGATCCTATATTGCATGCAAGGATGAAATATGGTCTAAGATTGTTAAATGGATGGTTACTAATAATAGGGTCCAAAAAATGTGAGGCTTCTAGGTGGCATGATATTGGAAGCTAACATCATAGATTAATGACAATGTTGAAAGTTAGGGCCAAGAGACTCCTGAGGATATCGATAGAGAAATTTTGATCAAGTTTTAGGGAGCAAAAGATGAAGACACATGTTTGAAGTGACAATGGTCATTTTTTAAATTTAAATAAGTAACATGGCAAGGGAGATGCCACATAGGTAGATATGCCAGATCGAAAGATTTTATGGGCCCAAGTATGCAAATGTGTAAATATGAGATCAAAATATGATCTAGGTTACCAAAGAAAACATTTAAAATTATTATTCTACTATTAAATCTTATTTAAACCTCCCAAAATCCCTCAAACATATGAAAAATTCCTAGAATTATTCATTCACTATTCTACGCAAGAAGGGAATTTTAAGACAATCTACATTTCAATACAAAGGTCTACTCAGTTAGGTTATGAAGTATGTCTCAATAAACTAAGTAGTATATCGATCTTTATTGATATTATGACTATATGAAAAATAATAAGGGGATTGGTTTTCATCTATAGTGGATCTATGTCAAGGGTTTGGATTAAGGGCAAAGTTGTGGTTGTGAAAGGGGTGTCAAAAGGGACACCATATGAATGAGTTCAAGTGACTATATAATAAAATAAATAACATGTCAAGATGAAGTATGTGAGGTATTGAAGGTTTTATAAACATTTATTTTATTCATATTCATTCCAAATAAGTTTAGAAGTCTTTTATGGGTTTAGAAGTGGTCTTCAGAGTACCAAATGGACTTGGGAGCACTTTTTAGGGCAGTTGGTTCAAGGTGGATTAAGCTTGTGACCTCCATCAATGGGATCTATAAGAGTTTCAATTTTCATGGAGTTTATTACAGGTTGGAAGAGAAAAGTCAAGTTGAAAATAGAAGCTAACCTCAAAAAGACAAACATGAAACCTAACCTCCAAGGTCAGTTAAGCATTTTATGCCAGGTCAACTAACTACTTACCACAAGCTTATAGAAGTGTAAGTGGAGAATGATGTAGAGGTCCAAAGGAGAGAAGTTTGGAGTTTGGGAAGGCAAGTGGAGAATTCAATGAAGTTTCAAAGTCTTTGGATACTTTTCCCTTTTAGTAGATAATAACATCATCATCCTCAAGAAGGTTTGTCTTCTAATGCATTTCTAAGCCAATGAGAGGGATTGAAGACTAATTGGACTAATGAGGGTTATTTTTTTGAGGAAGGATTTGTTCTAATTGATAAAAAGTTAGTTGAGACTCCATAGAAGTGGGTGTGTCTCATTTATTGAATTCTATTTTCTTGCTTCTTCTTTATCCTTTCTCTTTTTATCTTATATTTCCCAATTCTCCCTCATTTTTTAAAGAGACTCTCATTTGATAAGGAAAAACCCTATCAAAATTTGTAATAAATAAATTTTTAAGTAATAAATATAATTTTTACCTATCTCTTGCTTTTGAATTATGTTTAGCAAGATTTGCATGATGACATTGTGAAGAAGTGTTTTTCCACATTCATTGTCCTTCTTTCTTGCCTATTTTTAGGTATTTTCAAGTTAGTTTCAGGTCTGAAATTGGGCTCTTTTCCATTGATGGAATATTAGTGTGAATTTTTAAATTCCTCTTTTCTTTATGTATTGTGTGGTGAGCCTAGTTTAAGAAATACTTATGCAAATTAGCTAGTTTATGAGATTGTGTGAGAAAGTATTATCTTATGCTACATCAGTGTTTGTTTAAAGCTTATGTGAGTGTCATTTAATTTGGTGAATCACCCCATTTAGTCCTCTTAGTTACACTTTACCCTCTCTCCATCCCTTTTCCAAGTATAATTAGTAGTTTAGGTGATCTACCAAGAGGAAGCTGGCCTTCTACAGAGGTTAAACCTCACTACAAGATACCCACAACCTAAGGTTGTTTCCTTTTTGTGGCTTAATTAGAGAGAGCTTGAATAAAAAACCCTCTTTAAGGGTGAAAATTAATGCCATAATAGTTTCTATCATACCCACTGGGAATCCATTGTTCACTAAGTGAAGATTTTTGGTGTTTTCTTCATCCAATCAACTTTTGGATGCATGTGTGAAAATATCAATGGTGACTTTGTGTATGATCAATTGGTTCTAGTGGTCTAGTCACTCATTCCAAATAAGTTGTATTTAATTTTATTATTTTGATGAGGTTATTATGGCTGAGTTTGAGATGAATTTTAATTTAATGCAATTTGATGAAGTGTCTCATCCCCATGGTTATCCATACTAGCCTTGCTATAACCCTTATCAGTCTTGTCATGATCCATGTTAGTCTTATGACCAACCTTCTCAAGCTCAAGATGTCCCTAGTTACTCCTCAAACCAATCCATTTCAAGTTTGAATAAAATGATCTTAGGCTATAAAAGGTACATGATCGACCTTAATACATAAAGGGGATATGGTCAAGAGATCCCTCATCACATCATTCAAGACATGAGAGATGCATTACAACTAATGAAATAAGAATGAACACCTATTGAAATAGAAAATTGGAAAATCTTCTCAAGTGAGATTATGGATGTAAGTGGTCTCATTAAAGCATTGAGGATAAGCTAAGAAACCATAAAGAACAACAGGTCCAACTCCATCAACCTTATGTGTCTTCATATACACCACCTCAACCCTCATATATGCCACCCATTCTTCCCCAAGAGACCTTAATAAGTGACCTTTCAATTATTCTAAGTCCTTCATGTGTTCCTCAGACCTTCCCTTCTTAGAATTCAATCTAAGAGAGATTTCAAATAAGGGAGGAGATTGTTGTTAAGTAGCCTATTGATAAGACACAATATTCTACTTATTTTTCTCAAAAATCCCTTAATAAGTCTTTCAATATTCTAAGCTAGAATTAAGTGGTGAAGTCATGGAGTGAACAAGGTGAGATAAGTATAGATTGGGGAGTTGAAGTTAAATAAAAACATAAACCTATGCAAGTCTTTCTCATCCCTCTTCAATAATCCTCTTGTATCTCATACCAATCCTCTTATGTTCCTTATCTTTATGAATCCTCTAACCACCTTAAGGAGGAGCTATTCTAAGAGAATATAGATATACAAATCAAAGAGCTAGAGCTAAAGATAAGGAGAAAGAGAACCAAAATCAAGTGGTTGATGTCAATGATATATTTGTGCCTAATCAATACCCATTTCCTTCTCCCCAAGAACCTCTAGATTTTACATCTTAGAGGTCTATCCAAGAATGTTTTCAAAACAAGAAAGAGAATTTAAATGAAAAGGTTAAATATCAATTTGTAGCTATTGAAGAGCCTCAAGAAGGCTATGAGACAAATGAGTCTATTGCTAAAGAAGATGTTCCTTATTTTCTTCAAGAGTCAACCATTCTCAAGGTTTCAAGTTCTAATAAGGTTCCCTTCATCCTCAAGTCCACTCATGAACATAACCATCACCCTCCCACCACATCCCTTCTTGAAGAGGAACCTATCCTATGAGTAGAAAATGAAGAAGAGATTGTAGTTGTAAGTGTGATCAAAATAAAATGTAAAGAAGACAATGCAAGTGTCTATGATGAGGAATTCACCATTGTTACTCCACTTGGTGAAAATAGACACAAATAAATATTTGTAAATGAATAAAAATATGATATTGATGATGTTGTAGTTTCCTATGAAAGGAGTGATAAAGTTGCTATATTGGTCTATAAAAAAGTGGTTAAGGATGTGAAAGAGAGATATATTGATAAAGACATCATGTTGAATAACCTTGTTGAGTAAAATGAGCAAGTTAAAGGAGATTTGAAGAATCTGTGGTAGATCTATTTACATATGTTCAAAGAATATGAAGGTTTTGAGAAGTTGGCACCTCTAGGGGAACAAGGTCAAGTTGATGGAGAATAATGCAAGGTTATTAGTGAGAAAGTATGTTTTATTGACCATAATGAAATAATCTATGATGAGGACATTCTTCAAGACAAGTAATAGATTGGGTTTCAATAACCAACATAGACTAAGGTTGTTGATGCCTTCATAGACCAAGGGAACTTATGGTAGAAGTTTTGTGAAGTGTGTAATAAATTTAAGGTGATTCAAAGGCCTATACCTCTTGCTAGTTAGATTGAGAATGTTCCTGAGGGTGTCTTCCTTATTGAAGGGCAAGGTAACAATCTCCAAGGTATCATGTTTGAAGTTACTCCTATGGACCAAGAGGTGGTCATGTTAGAGATTAACACAAGCATCAATAAACACCATGAGAGGGATATTGAAGTATAAGATGAGTTCACCTTCATAAGTGACATGTTTTTAGTTGTCATCATTGCATTAGAGAGCATTCAAAAATATTAACAATTAAGCAGCTTGGTTCACTAGTTTTGGTGCCTTAAAAATAAGGTATTTTTAATCTTGCTCCATTATAAGTGAATGCTGCTAAATTTTTCCTATTTGATCTAAGAGGAAGGTACTTGTAATTTGCAGCCTTGTATATATTAGAGTATATTTTCTTAGTTTTGTCTAAGTGCCTTGTACAAATCCTTGTTAGTTGTGTGTTTCCCTTCCTTAAATGCCTTGGGCACAATGTTGGTTTTGTTCTTGTCATCCTTATTGCTTCAAGAGGAGTTTTTTTGGAAAGGGACAACCTTGTATCATTTTCATAACAGTTGGGAGGAAAGAATTGTCAAATATCAATGGATCAGATAAGGAAACTAATCTATTACATAGTAGACATGTAATCCCAAGAGGTCGCTAGAAATGTTGTCCTATATTAGCCTACATATAAAACAATGCCTAGATATGGTGTGAAAAATTGAGCAGAGTTCTGGTTGAGTGAGTGATCTAATGGTGGAAGGAGAGGATAGAACTAATGACCCTAACACATGTCACTTACAAGCTTTTGAAACACTTTAAGAAATATTTAAGGTGAATTTAGAGATTTTAAAGAAGAGGCCTAGAAATAGGTCTAAAACTGTAAGTGAAGGATCCAACAGGTTTTCATGGTGTTCAAACATTTAGGGGCATGAAGTAGGTTTGAAAAAAGTATCAATAGTTCATTAGAGCCTTGATGGGTCAAATGAGGGCTAATATAGCCTAAGTAATCTCCATCTATAGCCATGGTTTGAGGATTAGGGAAAGGAATTACTTCCTTTGGGGGTTTTGGCTAAATTGTCTCTTCTTAATAAGTGCAATAATATATAAAACCAATAAAGGAATTGGTCTTCATTGATAAGATAATCAAATAGTTCATAATTGGAAACCTTTAAAGGTTTAAACTTAGTCATTTCCTACATTTACATGCATAATAATCCACCATGAATTGGCACCTATAGGTGTTATGGAGAAGATCATCACATTGAAAAGGAGCAATTTCTTGGCTTCAAGCTAGTTGGTTTATTGATCAATACAATACAATGAGATTTTTGATGAGCCTAGGCTACATAATATAGTTTTTTTGTTGATCAAACTTCATATTTGAAGATTTGATATCAAAAAAAATAGAAGAATGTCTTGATGTTTCAGATCTTGGTCCCTTATACTACTCAGTCTCATGGATATCATTAAAATATTTCATTCATTCAATCACTTCATGGTTAAAAGAGCTTGTTTTAATAATATTTAGGTATGATTGAATGTAGAGCTTTCAAGTGTTAAAACCTCATTCAATCATTTAGATCAAGGATCAATGCTAAATTCAACAGATCAAAGGATCTTAAAATTGAACATAGGGTTGCCAAGTGTCTAAACCTCACTTGATCAGATCAAGGATCAATGACACACATGTAATCACATAAATTTAGTAAGTCAAAGTTATTTAGATCAAGATTGATGGTGCGTATTATTATATACAAATTCCAATTTATGATATGTGTTGAAGAATAGGGTCAATAAGTCAAGATAGATATATGGAACATGTTCAATCATGGAGATGGCTATCTAATGGTGAGCTCAAGGTCAATAGGTCATAATATCTTAGGGATGAACATGATGGTGTCATGTGTCATAATCATAGTTAATTGATAGTAGATCAACAACCCATGTTTTATTGTATATTTAGATGGAGATTAATAATGCATGTTTGATCATGCAGATTAAAGATCAATTGGGCACATTCAATCATGCAGATTGAGATTGATGGTATGAATGAAATCAATAAGCCCAGATTGCATGTAAAGATACCACATGGCATAATAGTATTAACTAGATATATATTGATAGTAGGGTCCATATAAGGTGTGTGGGGTTTCCAAGTGTCATGATCTTGGAGCTAGGATCACAAATCAATGACAATGTTGAAAGTCAAGGCCAGGAAACTGCCAAAGAGATTGACAAAGCAAGTTTGATAAATTTATAGGGGTCACAAGATGATTACACATGTTTGAAGTGATAATGGTAATTTTTTAAATTTAAATAAGTAGCATAGCAAGGGAGATGTCATATAGGTAGATATGTTAGATGAAAATATTTTATGGACCCAGGTATGTGAATGTGTAACTATGAGATCAAAATATGATATGGGTTACCAAAACAAACATTTAAAATTCATATGACACCATTAAATCTCAATTAAACCTCCCAAAATCCCTCAAACATATGAAAAAGACCTATAATTATTCAAATAATCACTATTTTGAGCAAGAAGGGAATTTCAAGACAATCTACATTTCTTTGTAAAGGTGTACTCAGTTAGGTTATGAATTCTATCTCAAGATACAAAGTAGTATGTGGATATTTATTTACATTATGTCTATATGAAAACTAATAAGGGGATTGGTTTTCATTTATATTATACCTATGTTCAGGGTTTGGAGTAAGGGTCGAGTTATGGTTGTGAAAGGAATGTCAAAAGGGACACCAAATGAATGAGTTCAAGTGACTATCTAATAACATAAATAAAATGTCAAGATAAATTATTTGAGGTATTGAAGGTTGTATAAACCTTAATTTTCTTCATATTCATGCCAAATAAGTCTAGAAGTATTTTACATGTCTATAAGTGGTCTTCAGAGTGCTAAATGGCATTGGGAGCACTTTTTAGGGTAGTTGGTTCAAGGTGGCTCAAGTTTGTGACCTCCATCAATGGGGTCTATAAGAGTTTAAATTTTCATGGAGTTTATTGTAGGTTGGAAGATAAAAATCAAGTTCAAAATATAAGCTATCCTCAAAAAGGCAAACATGAAACCCAACCTCCATGGTTAGTTAAACATCTTATGCCAAGTTAATTGACTAGTTGCCACAAGCTTATAGAAGTTCAAGTGGAGGATGGAATAAAGGTCCAAAGGAGAGAATTTTTGAGGTTAGGAAGGAAAATGGATCATTTAATGAATTTTCAAAGTCTTTGGAGACTTTTGTCTTTTAGTAGATCATGACATCATCATCCTTGAGAAGTTTTATCTTCTAGTGCATTTCTAAGCAAATGAGAGGGCTTGAAGACTATTTAGACTAATGAGGGTTATTTTTTTGAGGAAGTATTAGTGATAATAAAAATGTGGTTGAGATTCCATGGAAGTGGGTGTGTCTCATTTATTAAATTATGTTTTCTTGATTCTTCTCGCTTCCTTCTCCTTTTCTCTTATATCTCTCATTTCTTCCTCATTTTTTAAAGAGATTCTCATTTGATAAGGAAAAACCCTATCAAAATTTGTAATAAATACATTTTTAAGAAATAAAGATAATTTTTACCTATCTCTTACCTCTAAATTGTGTTTAGCAAGCTTGTGCATGATGACATTGTGAAGAAGTGTTCTTCCATGTCCATTGTCCTTCTTTCTTACCTATTTTTAGGTGTTTTTAATTTAATTTAAGGTCTGAAATTGAGATATTTATTCCATTTATGGATGATTGGTGTGAATGTTTAAATCCCTCTTTGCTTCATGCATTTTTTGGTGAGCCTAGTTTAAGAAATACTTGTGCAAATTAGCTAGTTTGTGAGATTATGTGAGCAAGGATCATATTATGCTAATTTAGTGTTTATTTAAAGTTTATGTGAGTGTAAATTAATCTATTTAATCACCCCATTTATATCTCTTATTTACCCTAGACCCTCTCTCAATCCCTTTTCCAAGAAAAAATAGTAGTTTAGGTGATCTACCAAGAAGAAGTCAGCCTTCTCTAGAGGTTCAACTTCACTACATGATACCCACAAACTAAGGTTGTTCCAATTTTGTGGATTAATTTGAGAAAGACTAAATAAACCTCTCTAATGGTGAAAATTAATTCCACAATAGTTCCTTCACATAAGTCAAATGGATATCAAATTATGGGGCTGTTAGGTGAATGAGATTGAGTTGGACTGACTTTATTTAATCCTTTTTAAATGATCAATCACTCCCTTACATTTATAATAATATGAAAAGGGATAAAAATATAATGTATGTATCCCACTAATGTATATGTGTGAAAAATTTAATGCAATTATGGATGCTCTTTATCCTATTTTACCCTTGGCACAAGCATGCCCATGTGAATTTAGCCTTTATAAAATTTAAATCTATCTTAAATAATTCTAGATATAACATGTATATTGAGTGATTGGAGTGTCATCCTTAATTACTTTGAGTATCTTAGTATTTATATGGATTTTTAATGCAAATTTAGGAAAATTATTGGCACTCAAAATCTAGCTCAATAAGATCAAATGGAAAAATAAAGGATTAAAATGAAACATGACCTGAAATAAAATTTGAAAATTACACATGGACAAGTCTTCTCTTCATATACAAATATGTGATATTGGACATATCTTGAAACAATGGACTTGTTTATAAATATATCAGACACTAGAATTAGGGATTCTTGTGATAAATTGGAAAGATGAATAAAAAATAGACAAATATATGAACTATATAAAAGAGAACCAAACAAAATGCACCAATATATACTTCACTCAAATATATTTTTACCTTAATTTTGATTTTATCAAATCTAATAAGCATAAAAATGTTGAATAAATAAAAGTTTTTAAGATGCATAACTTATTATTAAGTCTGATTACAACTTGATAAACATGGGAATATGGTATTTTTAGAAAATATTAAGGGGTGTAATTATCTCTTATCTAGGATTTATACTAATTTTTTATGCCTGATAGTGAGAATCAACTCAAGGTAGGACTGTGACTATGCATGATCACATGAAGGATTGGAAAATGATCTTGGATAAATTTTCACTCTTTGGATAATAATGTAGGATAATTACATCCTTTGACTTCAAATTTATTTACATTGAATGCAACTGATAACTAACATTGAAATCTAAATCAAGAAATAAGTGTGAAAAATTAAAATTAGGAACATAATATGAATATGTTTTCAAATAGGTTTGCACTCCCTAGACAATAGCATAGTTTGGTCATGTCTTTTATTGTGGACCTTTCTACACTGACTATGATGAAACTATGATTATTTCTCCATCTATACTTTTGTTGATTGAGATTTTTAATGCACTTCCACATCTTAAATACTATGTGGATATACTTACAATTTAAAACCCTAGTTATTGCACATAAGCCAAATTCATGTCAAATAAAGGGGGGTTTGGTAAAAAGGTATTAAGTTGGAGTGACCTTCGTAAATAATTATTGAATGAAAAATCATGACTATAAATTTAAAATAATTAGAAGAGGGATAAAAATCAAATGTATTTCTCCCACCAACATTTATGTGTGAAATTATGAATTCAACTCTAGATGCTACTTCTCTTATTTTACATTTGGAATAAGCATGAAAATGTCAATTAAACATTTGTAAAATTTAAATCTACCTTAAATAATTATATAGAGAGAACATTTAAATTTTTGTCTAGAATTTAAGAATGTGGGGTATCATACTTCATGTCTTGAAGTAGATTTGTATTTATAAGGGTTTGACTTTCAATTTAGGAAACCTATTGGGTGGAAAAATGACCCAACAAGACCTAATAGATTAAAAAGGATTGAAATGAAATCTAATCTGAATGAAAAATCCATAAATTAGACTTGCACAAGTTTTCTCCTCATGAATAGTTCAACAAGACCTAATATATTTATATATAAAAGACTTGTCTATAAAGATAATAGATTTAAATTATTGATCCCTATGCAAAATTATAAATATGAATAAAAAATAGATAAATGTATGTGTTGTCACCAAATATTTCACCCTAGAGGAATTTTTTCAAGTCTCCTCCAGATTTGGGCAATGTGGGAATACTTCTAGGTATGTGGGTTTACCTATAGTAGAAGTAGACCTCTAGGTTTAAGGGCTAGCTCCCTGAATTTACCTTGAAATGGTTATCATTTATTTAACTAATTGATTGTGGGAAAGGGGATAAATTTTTTAATGAAATGAAACTAATCTAAGGGGGTGATACACTAGATGAATTTCCACAAAAACATCATACTTATTTCACTAAGAGATAAGACCTAAAAACTAGCTTTAAAGTCTTAGGAGATTATAACATAAGTGTTTCAATATAAAGGTGATATGAATAATAAAACTCAAAGTAAATGAATTAGAGGGAATATTTCACACTATAAGGACAATTTTACACTTGAAAATGAGCTTAACACACTAGCTACACTCTATAAGACCTATTAGAATAAAAACTCTTGCATAAAACTGAAAGGATAAGGAGAGGCAATGATAGAATATTATCACTTAACATCACCATACATCACTTTGCACACTTATAAAAATATTCATGAATTCAAAATTAGATTGAATTTATTGTTCAAATGCAAATTACAATGTCAAAACCAATAGGGCTTTGCCATATATGGTGTGGTATTAGCCTATAAAAGCCAAAATGGCTACTACTTATATAGTTTGAGAGAGGAAAGAAGAGAATGAAGTCTAAGAGTCACTAGAACATGTGTAAAGATAAAGGGAAGAGTTAAATATACCTAATAATGGAATATGGAGCATACCATGCAAGTTCTCATAGGACAAATGTCCCTTAAAGCATGAAACTCCTAAAATGTGGCATAGGATTCTTACCTAGAAACTGCCTTCATCATTTGGCCTCTTTAGAATGATCTATAGATGACTAGTGACAAATGAGATGATTTAATTGAGAGGGAGGGGTTATAAATGATCCCTAACATGTAGTGGTTGTGTCCCTCATCACTAACATTCTTCTAGAGATGATTTATCACTACTTGTAGTCATAATCACCACTCTTTCACTCACCTCTCACACTTGGCACCAAATTTTCCTCTACTTTTCCAATAAAATACATATAATGGAGTGTATGAAACTTTTAAAGGGACATTATGTATTTATATTCATTATATAGACCTTAAAAGGCCTCTCATTTAGAGTTTTCACTTTCTCACTTGGTAGTCATTCCTTGTTCACTATGTCAGTCTGGACTAGCTGAGATGAAGTTAATTACAAAGATGATTGTGATTTTATATGATGAAATAAATGGATGTGATAGGTTAGCTTAGGTCCCTATTAAATGTATTGCATCCTTTAAAACCTTTTTATACCTATAAAACACTAAAAACTATCAAAAAATCCATTTTACACTGTATCTATATAAGTAAGGTACAACTAAATCTATTGGGGAGGATCCCTAGAGAGTCCTCTACAATATTAAATTCATTTCATAGTAAAAATATCCCCATGATATGTTTTTAATTCTTAATCTTTATCATTAGGTCACTACTAAGGGTTTTGGAGGGTTTCGAGATGTTTTAACCCTTAAATATTGTTCGTATAATCTTGACATCTAATCTTCTAAAAAATGCCACTAGAAATTTTTTTGTGACCCTCCCTAATATCTCATATCTCTTCATACCCCCATTATAAGCATCCATGTTGATGTGAGCTTCTCAAGTTAGCCTCTCAAGCTTTACCTTCCATTCTATGTAGGCTTGAGTTAGTTTGAGCCAAAATGTGGCTTCCTTATGGTCTCCTCAACATTACAAAAGTCTAAAACACATAATAACCCCTAATGAACATGTTAAATTTCATTTTAATTCTCATCTAGTGTCAAAAGTGATAGCATAACCCTTTGATGGCTTTAGGCCATGACTAGACCTAATAGGTCTTCTTGCATACTAGAAAATTTAGGCCACCCTATTAGGATTCAAAAAAATGTGATAACTTTATCATTTTTTTCATGTCTAAAATAACTCTATACATCATTTTTTAAGGTATAATAAACCTCTAACTCACCCTCTCATCACTTCAATGACCCACCTACATGTTTTAGCCTTCTTAGGAGTACCCTCTATCTAAGATAGATAGAGGGTATCTCCTCTAATTTAACAAGAAAAAATAATACATGAGAGACTTGGTTATGTCATTAGGATGTTATATACCAAGTTATAGGGTTATAAAACATCAATTTCCCATTCAAAAATTATAAGACCTAAGACAGACTTCTAGCATGATGATTGTGTGCATGATTTTAAGCATCAGTTGTAGGTTTTTGTGTAGGGATTCACCCATGCTCTATATCCATGTATTTATAATTTAATATGGTGGAAAACACTTTCAATAATCTCTATATCATGTCAACACTCTTTTTTTCCCAACTTCTCAACATATAGCTCCCTCTTAACTAGATAATATTGACAAGTTGTAACTATATTTTATGTTTCACCTACTTATAGGTGGTACACATAGGTTTAGATCTTGTATCATTGTCATAATACCTTATTTAATTCATATATATCATCCCATAGTCATTTACATGAATTTATACCATGTCCATGCTATGCCAACATCAATATCATCATGTTCTAGCTCACTATCAAACTAAAGTCAAATGTAGTTGACCACTGTTGGAGTAATAAGGGTCTTGTAGGTTGAATTTTAACTCCTTAAAACATATGTCACATGGTTTAGTATCCTTTTTAGGTCTTTTAATGAATTTTTTAACTTTGGTATTGTTTATGCTTTCATACTTCCATACCTAAGTTTGTACCATGGACCTATAAATACCTACAGCCATGCTATAGATGAACTTATTGAGGACAAGGCCACCTGTAGGTGGTGATGCAAGTCAAAATATTGTAATTCAACCTCTCTCAATATCATTTAATCATTAGTGTGTACCTTTCTTCAATGGAATCACTAAACAATGAAATCATGCTCTTGTTATGCTACTTTGAGATGTAAAGCTACTTAAAAGTTTAATATCCTATAGTACACACTAAAAAGTTACAATAAACAATTGTGTAACTTTTAATCCTCTATTACATCACTTGTGGGACCAAACACCCACTCTTATTTTACAAGCTAGTAACCCTTCACGAAGGATACAATACGGTTGCATTTGGATTCATCTAGACTCCTTACTACATTGTTTCATGATGGATACAAAAGTGCAGAGGGCTCTATTTTGGGGTTTTTAGGGAAACAAGTTCCTAAACTTAGAGTTATTCATTTGAAGTGACTTATCAAATTTTATTGCCAATAAATGACCTTAAATATGGTTATCAAGGCACCTTAAACATTCTAAACCCTTATGATGATCTCAAAACATGTTTGAACATCCTTATAAAACAATCTCAAGTCTTTTTTAGTGCTACCTTTAGGCAGACATTTCAATATACAAGGTAGTGGGGTTGAAATACTTAATTTCTATGGTGTATGGGCCTAAAAATAGTTATAAACCTTCTCAAAGGTGTTCAAATGAATTTTTACAACATTGAAATGCTTCAAACAAGATTAAATTTCCTTATTCAAACCTAGTTGACTTCTTATAGGTACACACCAATGGTGTATGATTATGCATATGGCTTGAATTAGTTATCATAGTAAGTTGTATGCCATTTAGAGGGCTTAGATTATTGGCTTATGTTCCAAAAAAAATTCACCTCCTTGAAACTCTTCATACACCTCCATGAATATCCTAAGAGATTCACACACCATGGCAATGAATGAAGGTAAGTAGAGAGTTGACTGTGTACTATGCTCCTTGATTACAACTCCATGAATGATAACCATTTATACTAAACATAGAAGGAGAGGGGTTTAATAAGACATTGGATACATGAAATACAACACCTCACATTGATTTCAAACCACTGTAGAGAAAGAAACCTTTTATAATTTATGGACATGTCTGTAACCTCACTAACATAATCCAACTTCAACCTAAGAGTTTTAAACTCATAAAATCACTTCCAATCATGAAAAAAAAGATATGATCCATGATATAAGGATTCCCACAATGTTTGGAAGCAATTTCATGAACTATATTGTATGGACATGCTCAAACAAAAGTAAGATTTACATGGTATGGGGATTAGTATGCATAAAAAGGTAGTCAACTTCTTAAGAATGGTTCATAAAGTATATGCAACCATTATTTTAAATCCTATCATGAAAATTAATTAGACCAAGTTTACTATCCAAAAAAATAATAATTTGACATGAAAGCTCTCCTACTGGTCATACCATCAAAAGACTTATTGACTAGTTTTATATGCCTAGTGGATCAATGGATAAGAGAAATGGTTTTGGCCTATTTTTGGCTCTTAAAAAGTAGATAAATCATGGAAATGGAGTTAAGGAAGCTTTTCCCATGTGTTAATCTCCTTTATAGACCATATACCTACTAAACTACTTTCTTTTTCACTTATTTTCTTGATTTTAGTTATGAACCTACAAGTTTTAGTTAGTAATAGCATTCTTGACAAGGTATATGACATATTGGACATTCAAATAGATATTATAACACTTTTACACCTTATAAAATTGTACCACCTTCCTTTATGGCTCTAAAATAACTTCTAAGTGACATCAAATGACATAAGGACTAAATAGGACTATGACCAAGGCTATAAACATATGAATGACATAAAATAAATTATGACACACCCTATAGCATGTTAATAAACCCATTTAAAAGTTTTAGACTATATGGGGTTGACCTATTTTGATTTGTGTTCAAAATATTCAACATTCTTGGCAATTTCCCAAGGGTGGTATGCTTGCTATGCCAAGACCAGTAGCCTAATCCTATCCATTGAGTCATGGAGTCACCTATACATAATTTTGACACATAATTTTCCTTTGAAATCACACCAAAAAATAATAAGGACACACAAAAAAAGACACACCAAAGGGAAACAAACATGTGTTTAACTAGAACACTTACAAAACACAACACAGCTGAAAGAAAAGCACACACACCTAATCTACTATTTACAAGACCTCACTCTTGAGGTGAAATACAAATTACCATACTTAAAATAGGGTCAAATATGGTTCCTCTTAAATCTTTTTCACTCCATTAATGCAATCTAACATGAGAATCATGCTCATCATCAGCTACTTGCATATGAAGATGATCAAGAAGCCCAATAACTCTATATTTTCTTAGGCCTACACGTGAACTATTTGGATCCTTCATGAACTCTATTTATTCTTATCTAAGAGAATTTATTATATTTTTAATCCTCTTTATCATTATCATATTTGATATGCCTTTTTCAAATTGTAGAATAGGAGTGATGACAACTACCTCATCTTTATAATCTTCTAGGTAAGCATGTGCTTGATACATGGAATCATCAAGCTCTTCTTGTTTATGCTCAAACACCTCTGAATGTGTCCCAACATCAAATAGAGATATTAACTATTATTGAAGCACAAAATTTTATATCTTGACTCTACTAGGCCTTGTAGGACTATAAGCTTTTGATCAATAGTAAGAATCTTACTTTCATGCTTGATGAACATTTCTTTTCCTTGCTCAATAGAACACTTAACATCATGTTTGTTAGGATCATTAGAAAAATCATTAGATATTCACTTCTTAGAAGGGGAAGGAGTCTTACTTAATTGATCCAATTTTTGACATATGGCATTGAACCTTAGCCATAAATCCTCCTCTTCTTCCTCATATGTATCATCATCAAGGGTAGATTCATCAATAGTAGGCAAAAATATATCATTCTTCCCACTATGGTGATCAATCATATTCTTCAATACATCATCATCATATACATGAATCAAGTATTTACTCTCATCAACTTATGAGAAATAATATTTAAGAGTTACGTCAACTCCATCAAATGGTTGTTCATGGATGATGTAGGTTTCAAGGTTAGTTTGCTCCAAGCATGCATAAGGATCATGCTCATAAGCATCTACACCATATCCATCTAGAAACAAGTTAGATATGAACTCAATTTTAGAATCACCATCGTCCACATTAGACTCCTCCTCATTGATTACACAATTCAAATTTGAACTTGCCTTTACATAAGGCTCAATGTGAAATCTAGCAAGAGGCTAAGTTATTGTAGTCACCTTGGTTCCATACCTTATCCTAAAGGCCAAGAAGGACCAATCAGCTAAGAGGTAGCCACCTATCTTATCTATAAACTCTCTTGAAAGACAGATTGAAAAATGAGTAGGAAGGTCTATGATAACAATGTCTTGAAGGATGGGAAAACTAGGGCAGTCATCAAGGAAAACCTTCAAGTTTTTTTTATCAAACCTATTATTTTAGCAGGTTTACCATCTATCTCAAGCACTCTTTTGTTATGGGTTTCATATTTTAGGCCCAATTTATTAGCTAGAAATTTGGGCATGATTGATGTATAGGCACCACTATCAACTATGCAATTATGTACTAGTTTGTCCCCCACCACTATGAGAGTGAGGTAGAAAGGTGAAGGATTCTCAACTTTAGTAGATGGTCTAATAATTTTGGTAGGGATATTTTAAAGAGATACAAGACCATGAATTTTAATTTAATTTGGAGGACTAGTATGGATATTGGACAACTATTTTTATAAGATCTCTTTTTGGCCAAGCATATGTAGGACATCCCATAAAGAGATAGATGATTTAGAATTATTCAATGAATCCAATATGTTTAGAGTAGAAGTGTTTACCTTATATTGAGTCCTTGGAGGTAAATAATTTTTTTTTTAACTTGAGGAATTGAATCACTTTGAGTAGAACTTACCACATTTTGATTTGGAGGAGGTGTAGGAGTGTTTGCGATTGCCATGTTTGTATTCATGCCTTATTTACTTGTAGAAGGATTGAATGAGCTTATAGGCACCTTAATATCACCTCATAAAGCCTTCTTCTTAGCTCTAATGTTGTGTACAACATAATTTCCTTGATTGATTACAAAGGTGTCATCAACTAGGAAGTTGGTGAAGCTTTCTACTTGAGGCTACCGATATTCAATTGCTTGCATCATGACTTCATCCTCAGCTGATAGGAGAGGAGAGACTTTTCCTTGAGAAACTAAATCTTTCTCTCCACACTCATTATCTTCCATGAATCAGCCTTGTTGTTAATCTTCCCATTCCACCAAGTTTTTATGCACCAATACCATCTCTCTTATGTTAGATGTAGAATTAGGATTGTACACATTAGTAGGCCTGTTGAAGTTAGGCTACCCTTTACCCCTTCCTCTCCCATATTATTGGCAATATTGATATTGATAGGGATAGTGGTTTTTATTCACACCTCTTTACATTCTCTCTTACTTGAGCTAATATTCTAAGGTTTGAATTATTGAATATGGATCAAGTTCATCTACCTTCTTAAGAGCAATCCTAAGCTTATCATTTGCATTAGGAACTTGGGAAATGTTTTGAACAATAGTAGGAATATTAGGAAAAATGGTCATAGACACCTTAGGAGGAAAATTTCCTACTTGAATGAGGCCATTCTAAGCTCTAATGGCAAGTTCATATGCTTTGAGAAGAGTGAGACCACCCATGGATTAAATCATGATAGAAATATTAGTACCAATGGCTCTCAAATATGTAGGGAACACACAGCTAGCTGGTGGTCTCATGGGAGGAGACAATCTATACCAAGTCTTTTGAAACCTCTCATTGAAGTCATGGATTATTTATTTGAAGACTCTTTGTATCACATTGAGCTGATGTATGAGAGAAGTATGGTCACTTTCATATTCAAACCTTGAAGTTAGAAACATTCTAAAGTCATCCCATCATGTGATGCATCCACTGAGTAATGTCCTATACCAATCAAGTGATTTCCCTCTAAGGGACATCAAAAGGATTCTAATGCTAATATTATCTTTAGTGACATTATAAAAACTATAAAAATTAGAGATATCCCTGATGTGTTCACTATAGACATCTAATTCTTAACATCATTTATGTTTTAGATTGAGGTAAAAATAGGTTTTGAAGGGACCCCAAAACCCTATGATAGAATTAAAAAAGATAGAGCAATTACAAGCACCAGGATAAGCAATCCTTAAGCCTACTAAAAACTAGCAGCAAAAATAGGAAAAATAGGGGAAACATCATTATCCATTTTATATTCCGCCCCCTAAAATTCCAAATAAAGATTTTCTAACTATTTTTGAGGGGTAAAATCTAGAATAGTTGCCTGCCTGCCATCAACAATAGTCTGCTTACTTTCTAGCTCTCTATTTTTCTTTGTGGATCTTCTTCCTGGTCTATCTAGAGAGCTAACATCCAGTTTCACTTTTAAAAGTTGTTCATCTCCTTTTCCAGATTTATCCATAGTAGAAGCCAGATGTTTCACCTTCATTTTATGGTCTTTTTTGTTGCTTCTTGTTTCAACGCCCTTTGTAATGGTCTTTTTTATCAACGCTTTTCTTTGGTTTAGAAAGTGCTTTATGTTTTCTCCATTATCATTTATGTTTAGCTCCTTCAGAGGGGAAGCATTCTCAGGTTGAATCTCCCTGGACTGAGAAATAAGAGGATCTCCTTCCTCTAATTTATTTTCAACTCCATCCAAGAATTTTCCTTCCTCCAGCTCAGTTTTGTCTTTTACATCTCTCCATCGGTCTTCTATCTTTTGACAGCCAACGATCTGTTTTGATAAATCTGTCAAATCATCTATTCTTTGTTTAGGAATTATGGTTTTTGATTGCAACCCATATCCTTCTTGCTCAGAATTTTCATTCTCATCAACAAACTCTTCATCTGCCTCTGATTATGGAACTTTGGGATCTTCACTAGAAATCTCTTTCTCCTCCTCAGCATGTAAAACTTTATTATCTTCATTGTTCTTTAGTTCTTGTTGATTATTTTCTTTGGGTATCCATACTTTCTTGTGCTTAACCTTGGTCTTTCTGTCATCCAAAACACTGCTTGAATAATTTTTTCTTTTGTAAGCACAGTTTCTGGCCCAATGCCCCTATTTTTTACAAACATAGCAAGAATTGGGTAGATCTTCAAAAACAAACCTTTGAGTTTTTTTGCCATGCTTAGAAATTAAATCCACTTTTTCTGGGAGATTATTCAAATCTGCTACTTTAACATAAAGTCTGGCATGTTGAAGTTTGGATCTGGTAGCCATTGCATTATCCAAAGCCACTAGTTCACCAAAAGAGCTGGCTATACCTTTAAAAATGTCCTCGTGCCAAAACTCTAAAGGGAGGCTATGAAGTCTTACCCAAATGGGAGTGTTTAAAAAGAAAGAATCTGAAAGATCCATGTTAGGCTCCCATTTTTTAATAGTTAAAGAACATTTGCCAAAAGACCACGGTCCTCCACACAGAACCATATTCATGTCCTCTTTACAGTTGAAATTAAACAAGAAGAAACCATTCAACATTGGAGCCATTTCAACCTCTCCTCAAATGACCCATTTCCTTTTAACCATTTTAGTAAGGGATTCTATATCTGGTCTTGCCCCTAAAAATTTACCCACTAGGGTGAATTCCAAAGAAGACACAGAAAAATCTATTAAAGGATTTGGGATAAATACTTGAAACTCACCTTTCTCCCTAAAAATTTATGTTAAAATTGTCAATCTTACTCAAATTGCACTCAAATGCAAATTGTAGGTCAAAATCCATAAAATGCACTAAATGGTTCAAACTTGTCATTTAAAAGTGCCAATTTAGGTCAAAGTATACCTATATGTGGAAATAAAATTTATGGGTTAGCTAACTTTGATCAATTCATTTTGAGTCAAAATGATGATTTCACCTTTTGTGCTCTGGATCACTCTTTTCTCCTAAATTCATTGGTATACACCACGTACCTTTGTTATTTTATGTTGGAAACATCCTAAATTGAAATATATTTTCAACACATCTAATTTCACCTTATAATTCTTCTTAAGTCAAATTACAACTCAATAATATGACTTTTTGAACATTTTGATTAATTGAGGGCCAATTTTCAAATAATTGCACAAATGTTGATTAACCTTGTTTAAGGCTAATTAATCCAAATAAAGAGCTTAAGTGTATTTTTCATGAGAGTTATTAAATATTTATTTTTGAAAATTGATTCCTATTAACTACATCATCAAGTGACATCATTTCTTGGGAAGACATCCCTAGGCCATAAATGCCACAAATATTAGGATTATGAGTCACCCATGCCTAGTTAATGACTCCCATGCCTCTTTAATGTCCCTTATTCAAAGGTCATGATGAAGATAATTATGGATTTAATTCTAAAAATTAAGATTATCCATGGACACACATCTCAATCTTGAGATGGATGGTCATTGTTGATCCTAACCAATTTTAAAAATCTATAAATAGAGAGTCCATGGACATGAAATTTAAGCTTCAATATTACAAAGTTATAATGTTAAATTGTTTCCATAATCCTTTGCATTTTATCATTGATTTTGTTTTCAAGCTTCATTGATAGGATAGTTTAGTGATTTAGAAGCATGAGCCTAGGTTTTATAGAGTGTTCTTGAGACATTGAAGGAGTTTTCCACCTTTGTTGACAAAGACAAGGATGCTTGATCAAGGGAGAACATGCTTTTTAGACACATGGGTATGGTGAATCCATTTGGTAAGGTAATATGATGTTGCTTTATTTCATTTGTTTCTTGCTTTCTTTTGTAATTCCCATAGGAATAAATAGGCTTAGTTAGTTAGTTAGTTAGTTATTTATGCATTTTTCATGATTTATGGACTAATGTTTGACAAACTTGCTTTGTAATCCTCTTTATAGTCATTAGGTGTGACATGACCTTCACCATTAAATTTAGGCACACTCTTTATACCATTAGGGGGAATGTCATGATATGCATCAAGATGGATTAGATTCTCATTATTAGAGGTAGGGAAAGCATGTTGGCTATCCATTATTGATTGGATTTCTTCAAGTTTACTTTATTGTCTAGCAAAATCTTCTTTGTTTTCAAAGGGTAGATTAGGCTGAGGGTATTAAACTTCAAGAGGATGTTTAGGCTAAATAGGTGGATTGATATGATTGAGAAATATGCTAGAGGATGACCTAGTAAGGACCATGAAGTATGAGAGCAAATTTATAACAAAATAATGGTATACAAATAGATTTTACCTTAAATGGAGTTGCCAAATGCTGAGTAGAACACTAATTTATAGTTGATGTAGTCAAGACCAACATTCACCTTGACAATTTGTCTTGAGGATAATATGTGCCATCGAGTGTGATAGAACTATTGTCACCAAATATTTCATGCTAGGGGAGGTTTTCTAAGCCTCCTCTATATTTGGGAAATATGGTAATACTTTTAGGTATGTGGGTTTACCTATAGTAGAAGTAGACCTCTAAGTTTAAGGGTTAGCTCCCTAAATTTACCTTGAAATGCTTATCACCTACTTAAATGATTACTTATGGGAAAAGGGATATAATTTTGCATGAAATGAAACTAAGATATGGGGGTGATACACCACATGTATTTCCACAATACCATCATAATTATTTCACTAAGAGATAAGACCTACAAACCAACTTCAAAGTCCTAAGAGATTCTAACATAGTGTTTCAATATAGAGGTGATATGCATAATACAACTCAAGGTAAGTCAACCAGATAGAATATTTCACACTCTAAGGACAATTTTACACTTGGAAAGGATATTTAAAAACTATCTACACTCTATATGACCTATTAGAATAAGAAATCTTTCATAAACATGAAATGATAAGGAGAGGTAAGGATAAAAGATTATCACTTAACATCACCATACATCACTTTACACACCTAGACAAATGTCCATGAACTGAAAACAAGATTTTATTTATTATTCAAAGTTAAATTAAAATGTCAAAACTAGTATGGCTTCACCAGACATGGTGTGGTATTAGCCTACAAGAGCCAAAATGGATACTTCATATAGACATTGAGAGAGGAAAGAAGAGAATGAAGTCCAAGAATCACTAGAACATGTGTCAAGATGAGAGGAGGAGTTACATATACATGAGAATGGAATATGGAAAATACCAAGAAAGGTCTCATATGACAAATGTCCCTCAAAGAATGGAATTATTGAAATGTGGCATAGGATTCTTCATATGCTTGCCTAGAGATTGCCTTCATCATTTGGCCTCCTTGGGACACTCCACACTATAATAGGGATAGATGATATGATTGAAATAATATATAGGGATTATAAACTAGACCCAAAATGCATTGGTTGTGTCCCTAGTCACTAACATTCTTTTGGAGATGAGTTATCACTACCTACAGTCATAATCATCCCTCTTTCACTCAACTCTCACACTTGGCACAAAATTTGTCTTCAACTTTCCAATCCAATCCATAAAATGGAGTGTATTATACTTTTAAAGGGTATTTATGTCTCTAGCTTCATTAGTTATACCTTAAAAGTCCTCTCACTTAGAGTTTTCATCTTCTCGCTTGGTAGTCATTCCTTGTTCACTATGTCAGTTTGGATTGGCTGAGATGGAGGTACTTATAGAGATATTTGTGATTTTATATGATGAAATAAATAGACATGAGAGGTTATTTTAGGTCCAAATATTCCCCAAAAAGTGGATTTCATCCTTTGAAACCTTTATATACCTACAAGACACTAAAAAATATCAAGAAAAGCCATTTTCCACTTTATATGTACAAGTCAGGTACAACTTAGTCTAGTGGGGAGGAGTCTTGGAGAGTAATCTAAAAGATTAAATTAATTTAAAAATAAAAATATCCCTCATATATGCTTTTCCTTCTTCACTTTTTTCCATTGGGTCACTACCAAGGGTTTTAGAGGGTTTAGAGATGTTTTGGCCCTTAAGGATTGCTCATACAATCCTAACATCCAATATTATAAAAAATGCCACTAGAAAATTGTTTTTGACCCTCAATAAAATCTCATATCTCCTTAGACCCCCATGCTAAGCACCCGTGTTGATGTGATATTCTCAAGTTAGCTACTTCAACTTCTCCTTCCATTTTATGCAAGCCTGAGTTGGTTTGACCCAAAATGTGGAGTCCCTATGGTATCCTTTGAATTATAAAATATTTAACACACCTAAAATCCCATAATAAACATTTTTAAATTCATTTTAATTCTCATCCAATGTCAAAAGTGATAACAGACCTCTTTGAGGGCTTTAGGCCTAGACTAGACCTAGTAGGTATGCCTACATACTAGTGAATTTAGGCCACCCTATTGGTATGTAGACACCTGTGAGACCTTTATCATGTTTTTTAATGTCTAAACTAACTTTTTAGATCATTATGTAAGGTCTCATCAACCTCTAACTCACCCTCTCATTACTTTCATGATCTGCCTGTAGGGTTTAGCCTTCTTGGGAGTACCCTTTGTCTAAGATAGAACATAGGGTATCTCCTCTATTTTTAACAAAAAAAACAAGAGATTAGAGGCTTTTTTATATGGTTATCATGTTTTATACCAATTTACAGGGTTATAACACATCAATTTCCCATCCAAAACTCACAAGACCTAAGGCATACTTCTAGCATGATGAATGTATGCAAGATTCTAAGCATCAATTGTAGGTTGTTGTGTAGGGATTAACCCATGATTTGTATCCATGTATTTAGAATTTAATATGTTAGAATTTTTTTTTAATAATATCTATATCATGTCAACACTCTTTGTTATTTTCCAACTTCTCAAGATATAACTCCCTTTTAACTAGATAATGTTGATAGGATGTAACTATGTTCTATGTTTCACCTACCTGCAGGTGGTACCTACATGTTTAGAGATTATATAATTTCAAAAATACCTTATATAATTAATCATTATCATACCATAGTAATTTTTATGACTTCATACCATGTCCATGCTATGCCAACATCAAGACCATCATGTTCTAGCTCACTGCCAAACTATAGTCAACTGTAGTTGACCATTGTTGGAGTAATAAGGGTCTTATAGGTTGAATTTTAACTCCTTGAAATATTTGTCACATGGTTTAGGATTATTTTGAGGTATTTTGAGGCATTTATGAAATTTTCAAGTGTTTATGCTTACATAATTCCATGCTTTAGTTCCCACCATGGACCTACAAATACCTACATCAAGGTTATAGATTAACTTTTTGAGGACAAGGCCACCTATAGGTTGTGATGCAAGTCAAAATACTATAATTCAACCTATATCAAACTCCTTTAATTATTAGTGTATACATTAATTCAATGGAATCACTAAATAATTAAAGCATGTTCTTGTTATACTATTTTGAGATGTAAATCTACTTGAAAGTTTAATATCTTGTAGCAAGCACTAAAAATTTACAATGAACAATTATGTAACTTTGAAGCCTCCATTACATCACTTTTGGGACCAAACACCCACTCTCCTCTTACAAGCTAATACCCATTCATGAAGGATAAAATATGGGTGTATTTTGATTCATATAGACTCTTTGCTACACTATTTCATGATGGCTCCAAAAGCACATAGGGCTCTATTTTATGGTTTTTAGGGAAACAAGTCTTTGAACTCATATTATTCATTTGAAGTGACTTCTCAAATTTTCCTACCAATAAATGACCTCAAACATGGTTTTAAAGGCACCTTAAACATTCTCAACCCTAAATATGATCTCAAAACATGTTTGAACATCCTTATACAATAATCTCAAGTCTGTGTAATTGCCACTTATAGGTGGAATTTTTAGTATCCAGGGTAGTGGGGTTGAGACAATCAATTTGTATGGTGTATACACCTATAAATAATTCCAAACCTTCTCACAAGTGTTCAAATGAATGTGTAAAACCTTTACATGCTTCAAAAAAGATCAAGTGTCCTTATTCCAACCTAGTTGACTTCTTATAGGTGCACATCAATGGTGTATGACTGTGTATATGGCTTAAATTAGTTGTCACAATCAGTTGTATGTAATTTATAGGGCTTGTATTATTGGATTATGTTTTACTAATGTGTTATCCAAATTGAAAATCTTAATACATCTCCATGAACATCCTCAAAGCTTCATACACCATGGATGTGAACTAAGGTAAGCAGAGAGCTAATTGTGTACTATGCTCCTTGATTGTAACTCCATAAATGTTAACCATTGAGATTAAACCTAGAAGGAGAGAGGGTCAAGAAGATATTGAGTACATGAAACACAACACCTTAAATTTATTTTAAACTATTGAATAAAAATAAACCTTCTACAATTTAAGGACATGTTTGTAACCTCACTATCATACTCCACCTGTAACCTAAGAGGTTTAAACTCATCAAATCACTTCCAATCATGAAAATAAAGATAAGAGCCATGAGAGAAGAATTTCCAGATACTCTATAAGAAATCCCACTAACTAGATTGTATAAAGATTCTCAAACAAAATCAAAACTTGTAGGGTGTGTGGACTAGTATGTAGAAAAGGATAGTCAACTTCCTAAGAATGGTTCATAAAGTATAGGAAAACATTCTTACAAATACTACCATGAAAATGAAGTAGATAAAGTTTAATATCCATGACTGATATAATTTGAATTGAAAGCTCTCCTACTGGTCGTACTGTCAAAATACCTATTGATCAGTTTCATATGCCTAGTGGAGTGATGGAGAAGAGAAATTGTTTTGGTCCATTTTTGGAACTTCTAAAGTAGATCAAGGATGGAAATAGAGTCAATTAAGCTGAAGGGTCATTGGATAATCTTTTCATACATGCCACTCTCCTTTATAGACCATATAATTGCCAAAACTCCTTTTTTCTTGATTTTAGTTAGGAATCTATAAGTTTTAGTTAGTACTAACATTATTGGAAAGGGATATGACATATTGGATGTTTTAAGATAGCTTATAACACTTGTACACCTTGGAAAATTGTACCACCTTCCTTTATGTCTCTAAAATGACCTCTAAGTGACATCAAATGACATAAGGAATAAATTATACTATGACCAAGGATAGAAACATATTAAATGACATAAAATAAATCATGACACACCCTATATCATTTTAATAGACTATTTACAAGTTTTGGACTATAAGGGTTTGACCTATTTTGACTCGTGGTAAAATAGTCAATAGTATGAACTATATAGTAGAGACCTAAAAAATCACCAATAGATACTTTATTTATCATCAATAGTATATATATTCAAATTTAAAATAAAATACATTAAATATGGGCATGTAAAATTTTTGGAGGTCTACATTTTCTAAGAGAAAAATTTGATTGGTATAAAAATACAAATATTCACATCTTAAATAAAATTTTCCTTCACCCTAAAAACAAATTATAACCATTTTTATGGAAAATGAATAATCCCATTTTAAATCAATATGTTCAATCATATCTAGTCTAATTACTCTCCATATACCTAAAAAATAACACCTTGTAACATAAAGCAGAAAATAATAGAAATTGATAATTTTGTGAGATCAACTCAATGATCTAGCCAATATAATTATACAAATATCATTTTTCCTCTCTTAAAACATTGATTTACCTTAAACATAAAAGTAGATCAAATATAACCCTAAAATTTAAACGTATATCAAATTTAGCCTTATATTGTAAAAGCAAAGAACATATATCATACCTTATACGTAAAGCCATGTGAAAAATGTAGAGCATCAACTTATTATTAAAAGTATAACTTTTAAATTTAAAAGTATAACTTTTAAATTTAAAAGTTTTATATTAAAATATGATTCTTCCTTTAATAAGACAACACAAAAAAAATTTACTTTACTGAGATCAACGTTGGTGACTAATATAAGAACAATATAATTCAAAACAATCTATTTAACTCATTCATTTAATCCTTCAATATGTAATATAAGAAAGAACAAGGTAAGGAGTGTGTCTTATTAATTTAGTCAACATAAAATATATTTTAATGTGCTTAGAGATGAAATCACTCCTCAACCTTATCTTCTACCGTTAATTAGACAAAGATATCTAAAATATTTATATGAAAACATATATTATCTCAAATGTATACATTAGACTGTAATTTGGAAAATTAATCAACACACATTATATATTTATTGTCATGACCATAATAATTTTTTACTCTAATAAATAACCATTGGTATATATTATCAATTGGTAGTGAACAATGAAAATCATCCATTTAAATAATTTATTTTAAATAGTCACAAACCTCTCTTTAAAAGTATGGGAAGTAATTTAAGTGTAAAAACAAGTGTAAGATCAACTACTACATTATTTCTACCAAATTCAACTTATATTATTACTAGAGAGAAGAGAAAACATGACTCATTAAGATAATACCTAATACAAGTTAATTAACCTACCCCCTCAACACTCTAGAATTTACAAACATCCCAAATAAATTTACTAAAACATAGTCATTGTAATGTCTATTTATTTTTAACATTTTAAGTAATTATAATATAATACTCCTTTACAATAAGAGTATTTTAACATGTAGACAATAACATATGCACTTATTACAGAGCTTAATCTCTCATTTTTTGGTCATAACATGATCATGTTACAATACTAGCTCTAAAATGATTTGGTATTGTGATCCATTTAATGACATTCATATGTTTGCACATAGTTCATAAGGTAAAACTTAGGAATCGACCTCACTTATCTATCCTCTATTGTTATATATGCTCTTTTATACTTTTAATTACTCAATTCAAATTGTGAATGGTGTATCATTTGTTGTTTTGACCCATGGATTGCTTGTCATGGCCTCCTTCTCTTGCAATTTCTTACTTTCTCTTCTCATTGTGGTTGAATTTGGTCTTACTTGTATTTATGCTTATTTTAGGTGATTATGTTTTGTGTGATTTCTCGCATACACATTAATTTTTATGACTCCCATTTTCCTTGTGGAATTATCAATTTCCACTATGATATTTGTTTCATTTTTCATGGCTTCACTTATTCAAGCTGGTCATAATAAAATTATGATTTAAAATTATCATTCTCTTTGGTGATGACAAATCCTTTGGACTTATCCTTTTATTTTATAATTTGAGACCATTTTTACATTATAATAGAATGACATGCTTTCACCTTGTTGTTATATAGTTTTATGGTCTTAAATCCCTTATATTTATTGGCCTCATTTACCACCTTTATTACATGTGGATTATCATTCATATTTAACATAATGTCCACTTATGTTCATGTCATCACATCATAAAAAAATTATTATCAATGTAGCTAATTGCAACACATAATCTATTGCACAAAAGGTGATTCTAATTAGAAATCAAATTTTGGGATTTATTCTTAACGTATATTTCCTTGTTAGAGCTCCCACTTGTGTTGCATTAAATTGGATGACAACCTAATATACTAAATGAAAAACCTCACCAAATCATCTCATCATAGGTGTAAGATAAAAACCCATTTGGAATTTACATTAACCATATGATTAATCATTATAACAATAAGAAATATTTATTTCTATTGATCCTATATAATATCATTAAATTATTTAATATAAAGCATGGTCATAGTCATATATAGTTGGCATATCAATGCATCCAATCCTAATTAGTATTAACCATGTCCCTAAGCCAAAGTGAGGTTAGGTGGGGCATTATAGCGAAAATCTACTCTTCATGATGATTTTAACTCTCTTTAATTTATAATTATCATACTAGAGTCTTGAAGACCTTAAACTAGTTCCATTAGGCTTAAATAGTTGGTTATCTGGTATATTATAAAAAGTCATACACATGATAGTTACATTATCTCTTGATAGAAGATTCTATTATTCCTAGTTTTATCTTAAAATGCATTAATGTTTAGATTTATCCATTCTATGATTATTATTCTTTCTCAAATTTTTGTAGAACTTTGAATGTTGAAAGTGTTTCAATAATTCAGTTGTGAGGGAATATCTAACATAAATATATTTTTGATGTCTTAAAACTATTTAGCTTATATGGACAATGCATTTATAACTTTTATTCTGATCTCACTTTTTATTCAGGTTGAGGATACTTATTTATATTGTTAAGAAGAATATGTCTAATACATTTGCCACCTATAAACATACTTTTCTCATTCTAATCATAATTTGTATATGTTCCTATTCCCAATATTAAGTTTAGAGTCTATATAAACAAGATTAATGCCTTCATCTCTTTCATGGTAAGTTTTCCCATTGGACTAGTAAGTTACTATGATGATATGAAACTTATTGTTATAATCTGAATGTTAATCCCTCTAGGTAACCCATGTGTAATTCTAAAGAAGTATATATTTAATTTAAAAAATATACAAAAATAATGTGTATATTTTTTTTTAAAATGTTGTGATAGTTCAAAGTTCCTTAAATGGATTTCATAAATTGTTATATTTGATGATTTGATAGATTGACTCTTAAAAACTTATATATAAGGTTATTAAACTATTTTTTATTGACACAAATTGATTATCCTACTTTAATATTATGAAATCATAAGTTTATTAATGAATGAAACTACATTAGAATAATCAATACCAATTGAAATTGTAAAATTAAGGTTAGGGCATGGAACTAAGAATGATCATAAGAAAATTATGTTGTGATAAATATTGTGTAAAAAATCTAAACTACTCCTACAATAAATTATCTCGTGAAAAACATTTTGATGAAAAATTGGAATGAATAATAATTAATAAGTCCATTTAATCTTATCTATCTATATAAATAAATATAAATAAGGCATGTTAACTCATAATTTTATATATATATATATACATACATACATACATATATATATATATATATATATATATATATATATATATATATATATATATATATATATATATATATATATATATATATATGTATATATATACATATATATATACATATATATATATATATATACATATATATATACATATATGCATATATATATATATATATATACATATATATATATATATATATATACATATATATATATACATATATATACATATATATACATATATATATATATATATACATATACATATATATATATACATATACATATATATATATATATATATATATATATATATATATATATATATATATATATATATATATATACATATATATATACACACACACACACACACACACACACACACACACACACACACATATTAACTCTCATAATTAAAATTAGAAACCACTTTAATATTTATTCTTTTCCACCTTATTATGTTATATCAATACTCTTTTTTGTCTTAACATTGTATAGCTTTAAGTTCTTTAATTAAAATTTATCTTATTTTCATCATATCATATTTTGTTTGTTTAATCAATTAGATTTAATTTAAACTTCATCATATTTTGACCTCTTAAATCTAAGGTAAAACAATACCCCCCACCCCCCTCAAACAAAAAAAAGAAAAAAAAATTGAAAGTTTTAATTCTGCTTGATTCCTTCTCCTGATCCCAATGTGTTTTTTAAGGCATGCATCTTTATTTTATAGATAAATTCTTAGTTTTTATCATTACATCATTAATTTTTTTCTCTAATCAAAAGGATGGCGTAGTTAGTGGCATGTCTATAAGTAATGTTTTTGGTTTAAAAAAATGTCTAGATAGAATATTCTATATAAATTTTTAGTATTAATGAGGGCACAACCCATGTGATAAATAAATTTATAACCTCCTTCAGTAATGTAATTTGTCTAGAATGGATTTTATTTTTCCACTTAATATTAATTGTTTTAGAAATACAATACAATGGAGTTAAATACTTAAATTTATTTTAAATATTTATTTTGTGAAATGTATAAACATTTGTTGGATAAAGTTAAATAATCTCCATTAAATATTCATGTTAAATTATTATATGGTTCATATATTAAGAAAATGAGGAATAGAATAAATATTATATTTTAATATCAAAATTAATTAGTATCCTTATTTTGACATAACCATTTCTCATGAAGAGGATTGAAAGCTTAGAAATATGTACAACCCATGTTTTTTTGGGCCATTATAGTTTTTTTTTTTAGTTTACTAATTAAAATTTATATTTTAGTAGCTTTAATAAATATTTTTAACATTGGAAACATAATCACATGGTTTGGCTATAACAGTTATCTCAACATTTCAAGGAGAATAAGTTTCTATGATAACTAGGACCTAACTCATTCTACAAAAAACTTATACTATAAAATAATGTTTTTGAATTATCATATTAATGATGTTAAGAGTTTACAACCAAGGTAAGTTATTAATACTTGTGTTATATTTTATCTCAATAGAAGAGAAGTCATTTTATGTTGCATAATAAAAAAAATTCACAACATTTCATTTCATCATTACAAAAGGATTGACAAGGCCACAGATGAGAAAGGTTTAGTGTGTGATGTTAATATTTATCTTTGATACTAATGTACATAATATGTGACTGAAAAGGGCAATAAACCAATTGATTTATCTATCCATCCCTAAGGGTATGCATAGTTCACTATCAATAATTTATAAACATGCATTCAACACATTCTCTTTATTTTCCTTTGATATAACATTTATCCATAGCTCCTTAAAGGTAACCTCCCTCTTTTTAAGGGAAAAAAATATTTAAGTGATTAACAAAAATTATTAATAAACCATTCCAAAATATACATCAAATGAAAAATATATAAAATAAAAAAAATTAATTTTGAACATTATAATAGTGCCATTATTATTTGATGTTATCAAAAATAAATTAGTAATTTTAAGTTTACTCATCATTAATGTTCCTAAGCATTTTACATTTGATTGATACATATAAATTAAGTTATCCAATTAATTTTTATAAACATGTTAACTAACATTAAATCAATAAAATATATGACCTTAAAGCACATCAATTTCCTTTGATGTTAAAACTTATTTATATTTGATGTTAATCCAAAATAACATAATAAAACATATTTAACTATACATTTATTTGGTTTAAAACAAAAATAGGAATTATAGGAGTAGTTTTTTAAAGTGATAAGGTTTAAAAAACAAATTTACATAACATGCCATGTCAACACATCATAAATAATTAGTCTATTATAAAAATTGGGTTGACTAATTTTTAATAATTGCATCCCCCATCTAATAAATAGAGTGATTAATTTAAAAATGAGACACTAAATTATTACATATAAAGTAATAAATCACATTAGGTTAGTGTAATTAAATTTTTAGGGATCTACTTTCCATAATTACATCCCCATCTACCCAATCAAGTGATTCATTAAATTTTTCATATAATTAGGGAAAATAAAGCCAAACATCACATAAGGTTGTCACAATAGTTATAACTAGATCAATTTACCCTAATCACATTCCCCATCCATCTAATTTATTTATTGGTTGAATGGGGCACTCAAGTAGGCTAAATACAAGGCCCAAATCATATTTTTTGTTACAGTCAAGTTTTAAGAAATGAAATTTCCCTAATTTCATGCATCATCTAATTCATCAAGTGATAATTTGAAAGCGGCTCTCGATTAAGGAATATCAATATCCAAATCACATTAGATTGTCATAATTAGGTTTTAAGATCTCAATTTTCCCTAAGTTCCATTTATAATTGTTTGAGTGATTGGTTATATGGGGCACTAAATTTAGGAAAATCAACCAAAATCATATTAGGGTTTAATAATTAGGTTTTTAGGATTAATTTTACCTAGTATAGTTCCACATACAACTAATTGAGTAATTGGTTGAATGGGACATTTAATTATGAAAAATTGAACCCAAATCACATCAGGTTATGTACTTGGGTTTTAAGGGATTATTTTTCCATAATTGAAATCTTAATGCAACCACAAGATTTGATTCATTGAATGGGGCACTTAATTAAGGAAAACCAAGCCCTAAAACACATTATTTTTTTCCAATTAGGTTTTAATGACTCATTTTAGCATAATTATGTCCTCCATGCAACCAATCAATTTATTAGTTGAAGGGGCACATAATTAGGTAAAATGAGATTGAAATCACATTAAGTTGTTTCAATTAGTTTTTAAAGGCTGGATTTCACCTAATTTCATTTCATATCCAACCAAATGAGTGATTAGTTGAATGGTGCACTCAAATAGGACAAATTGAGCCCCTAATCACATTAAGATGTCAAAATTAGGTTTTATAAAATTGAATTATCATAATTTAATCTCACTTAAAATAAATCAAGTGATTAGTCGAATGGGGAACTGAATTAGGTTAATCGAGTACTATCATATTAGATTATTATAATTATTTTTAAAGAACTTAGTTTTCCCTAGTTTAGTTCAACATCTAATAAATAAAATAATTGGTTCAATGTGTCTCTTAATTAGGATAAATCAAGCCTAAATAATATTAGGTTATTACAATTAGGTTTTGTGCTTCATTTTACATGATTTAGTGCCATGTCTAACTAATCAGTTGATTTTTTGAATGGGTCCCTCCATTAGGACATGTCAAGAATAAATCACATTAGGCTATATCAACAAGTTTTAGGGGCTCAATTTTTAATATTTATATTCTCCATCTAACCAATAGAGTGATTGGTTAAATAGAGTTCTCAATTAGGAAAAATTGAGCTCCAAATCACATTAGCTTTATTGTAATTATGTTGTTGGGTCTCACTATTCCTTAATTGTGTTTGCCATCCAACTCATTATGTGATTAATTGAAATGAGAATCCAATTTAAGATAAATCAAGTCCCAAATCACATTAAGTTTTTTAAATTCTTTTTGAGAGGATTATTTTTCCTTAATTTCATCTTCCATACAACCAATCATGTTATTAGTTGAATGGGGTATTCAAATAGAGAAAATCCAACCCTAAATCAGATTAGTTTATCACAATAACATTTTTGAAACTTGATTTTTCTTAGTTCCTTCCCCATCCAACTAATAGAGTGATTTATTCAGTGGTTTACTAAATTATGGTAAATGAAGCCTCAAATATCATTAATTTTTCATAATTAGGTGTCAAATAAATTGATTTTCTCAAATTTAATCCCAAATTTGATTAATATAGTGATTAGTTGAATGGGGCACACAAGTAAGGAAAACTAAGTCCAAATCATATTAGGTTTTAGAGGTTAAATTTATAATAATTTATTCCCATATCCAATAAAATGATTAGTTGAATGTGGCACTTACTTAGTAAAAATAGAGTACAAATCAGATTATGGTATCACAATTATATTTTAGGGGCTCAATTTTGATGTAGATGCATCATTATATATAGTTAAATTACATTAATTATATGTCTTAGGGTGTCTTATATAGTTAATAATAATCCATATCTAGGCTTAAAGTGTCATTTAGATGTCATATTATAGGGATTTTGGATTTTCCTATCAAAACTTTGAATTGGTTTTGGCCTATTTAAGGGGTTTAATTAAGTTGCAAGGATCATGATCCTTATGAAGTGATCCTTGGGGTCTAATTATATTATTTATATGTCATTTTTTTTACCATGATTTTAATTGTTAAAAATTATGTTTCTTATCTTGATTAGCTTTATCCAACATAGGATAGAGGCCAAATAAAGCATGTTGATGAGCCTTAGGAGAACTTGAGGAATTATAATGATAAGTGACCAAGTTTAATTAGTTATTTAAATGTGATATAGTTTCAAATATATATGTAAAATATTAATAATGTATAAAAATAAGGACAAATGCTTAATTTAGGTTTGTTATTGGTGAATGAAAATAAAATTTTAGGCCTATGTATATTATTTAGAGAGAACAAAAATGAAAGAAGGGTTTATCATGAGTTATATTGAATCCAAAATTATTAAAAATGAATAAATTCCTTTGGATATTATTAATCTTATTTCACACCTTTATGATGATATGGTTGAATACAAAGGTTCGATGGTGTGTAATTTTGTGATGGTTTTTATAATTTGTGATGGTTTGTAGGGAAAATGGCCTTTTTGAATTGAATGATTTATAATTCATCATCTATGGTATGAAATTAAATGTATTATTATTTTTGAATCATATTAATATTCAATAAGGATATTCAAATCATGTTATAGGCTTAAGAAACACAAAATAGGGGCCATACATTTAAGAACAAGGTTACAATCAACGAAACGCTACTTTTATTCACTTTTTGGATTGTTCAAGGTGTTACTTAAATTTATCTAACAAAATAAATGTATATCTAGCCTTAAATAATAATAAAAAATTCAATATAGGTTATAAAAACTTGAATTTTATTTAGATTGAAGTTCTCAGCGTGTGTATAGACTGTAAACTCTAAAATAAGGGTTTTGAGAATAAAAGCCTCTATACTAGTAGATTTAAACCTATAAATTTAATGAAACTTTGTAAAATACTATGTTAGTATGTTTTCAAGGAATTAAAAATGGTTTTCACAATGTGGACCACCTGCATGGAAGGATATTACAAAAACTTAGTCAAACATGCCTGATACAAGACCTAGAAAACCTTACTTTCTTATTTTCTTGAATTTTCAAATAAAAAAAGGTTAAAATGTATGAAATTAGTTATGATAATATTAATGAACATATGAAATAGTTATTTACAATCAAGGTCTCTTGAATAGTGTAAATTATCTCGTAAGTATATAGCAGACCTAATAGAAAGATTACAAGCCTATTTTAGTAAAGGCAATCAATTGAGTATTTTAGATATTTAAGTCCTTAATTGAAGAGACTATTTCTTGTCAAAAGAAAACATTAGAAAAAAACCAAAGTCTTTGTTATAAGTTCAAATAATCATTTTTGTGTTTAAGGTCAATATAGAATGAGGTTATAAGCTATAACGTATCTTGGTGGAGTCTTTGATTGAGTTAAGGTTAAGAAATATAAGGCTTTATCCCCCGTAAGAACAAGGTAGATTATTATTATTATTATTATTATTATTATTATTATTATTATTATTATTATTAAAATCCCTTTGCATCATTTTTAGTAATATGACATAGTAATATCTCTTAGGAAAAGTATAAAATTCATTGATAGTCAAATAAGAAGATAAAAGAAGGGTTCTTGGAGACTTTGAGAAATAAAATGGAGTTAAGTGGTAATGAATAAGCCCTACAAGCCATTGAGACTTGGAAAGTGAAAAGGAAAGAGTTGGAAAAAACTCAAAAAGAATGTCCTTGGTGAATGAGGACTAGAGGTACCAAAATACTAGGTTTAGAGGAATGTAACCTAGGTGAGGTATCAACAAGTAAGAAAGGTGAGATATACTTCATGAGGAAGAAAAGTCACATTAAGTCCTAAAGTGAGAGATAAAAAAGAAGAGGGAGATCACATTGAGGTTTAAGGGAAATAAAAAAGGATGAGAAAAGAAAGATAAAGGGATAAATTTAAGAAAAATTCCACAAAAAGATGAAACAAGATACCAATAAGAAAGAGATATATATGTAGAAATAGATAACTGAGATAAAATAATTTTTTTAACTCATAATGTAGATGATACAATAATAAGAAAGCTAATGTTATAGATGGAAGTTGAGAATAAAAATAAAGTGGCCTATAGAGATACTAATTGTAAAGGGAGAAGATATAAATTGATATCCTTATAAAATAAGAAAGAAGAAATTGAAGATTATATAGAGGCATGAGGAAAGAGAGATGAAAAAAGGTATAGTAAAAGGAAGAGGCATGATAAATAGTCTTTAGAGGAAGAAAATGTAATCTTCATTTGTGAACCAGAAGAAGGACCAATGTTTGGTGAAGAAGAGATGGATGAGAGACAAATAGAAGACCTAAAAATCTTACTTCAACTTGAAAAATAAATTCCCATCTTAGAGGCATTAATAGGGGTAAATGAGCCTCTAATTTTTCAAACTAATCATTGTAATGTATGTGTGCCTATAGGTATGAATAAAGAGGATGAAAAGGCATAATAAAGTGTCACAAAATAAATAGAAACAAAATTATCTCTTAAAGGTAGAACTAAAATAATTAAGATTCATGGACCCCAAACAAAGGTAAAAGGTAAGCCAAAATATAATCTCAAGATTCTCCAATATGAGTATGATAACAATCAAGTAGTAAGCTTTACATTAGGTCCAAGGGAAACTAAAAATATGTTAAAATATGGAGAGAGGAATATTTCAAATGAAAAGACTATATTATGCATAGAATTATCTTAAGAAGATGGATGTGTAGGTTTTGAAAGGGAAAATAATCATATAAAATTCATGAATTTTAATCAAGGACATAATCATCATGATGGTGATAGCAAGAATAGTTCAATAAATCAACCCCTTTCAACTATAAGGGAACAATATGACAAGGAAATTATGGAAGGTCACTATGAAACATAAAATGAGATGCTAAATAGAGAATATGGCTTAAGGAATTAGGTCCTAAATATTCCATTCAAGGACACATCAGATTAATAAACAAAATAAATGAAGGAAACTATGAATAACATTCCATGGTTACATGTTATTCAAAGAAGAATGGTTAAGAAGAAAGGAAATGAAAAGTTGGATTTGCTAGAATAGGGGTAGGAGATGATTAATCTTGAAAAAGATAGAGGACTAAAGACCATTAGAAATGAAATATATTATCCAAGAAGAGTCTTGAAAAACTATGAAGAAGAAGAACATCAATGAAATAATAATAAGAAGGATGAATGAGACTTTAAACATAAAAATAAAGTCACAGAAGGGGCTATGCAGCCTCATAGATTTTTTCTAACATGTGTTATATCAATGATGATTATGTAGGTACATAACTTAAAGAATAAGAAAAATATTATGAGGATGAGGTGAGGACAAGGAAGGATTCAATTAAGTCCAAGATAGGACAACAAGGAGAATGGAACAATGAATAACTTTAAAACCTAATGAAGTTTGACATCAATGCTAGGATAAAAACAACAAAGGAGTAGAAGTTAGCAAACCTTTATCTTATATCAGTGATGTTGAGGTGGATTCCACAAGAATATGGGATAAGTGATTAGATAAAAGATATAGAATGTCTTCGATACTCTTACTTATTCAATCTTAATGAGAAATTAGTAGCATATGAGGTGAAAAGGATTGTAGAAAAGGTACTATATCAATATGTATTCAAAGTAGATGGTAGGGGAATAAATCTAAGGTAACAAGAATTCCATAAATTAGGATTTACTAGTATGGAAAGAGGATTATATGTGCAGGACTTAAAAGATCATAAAGAATAACATAATGGATAAATAAGGTCTATAACAACTCCTCGATGCAATTAGACTATTATAAAAATACTAAATGCAAGGAAATTTATCTCAAAACAAGTATATGATGAGTCATTAAGGCATGGATAAATGAATATTTAGGAATCACTCATGGTATGTAATAGTAGTCTCAATATTCAACATATAAATGTAAGAAAAGAAGGAAAGAGAGGGAAAATAGATGAGAGGCTTGACTTGAAAGAGTGTATGAAAAACATATGGAGGAAACATTCACCTAGAAAACCAATGGAACATTAAGATGGAAAAGAAACTCATGAAAGAGAAAAGATATAAAATGATGGAAAAATGAGAAGTGATAAGAAGATAGAGGATAAAATAGAGGATATAGAGAAAATTTTAGTTAGAGATAAAAGGTTTTCAAATGAGATATCAACCCTTAAAGTAATAGAGAGGCATAATTTAGAATTCATGATGAAGCAAGAAGCTGAGAGAATTAAAGATAATGTTGTTGGGTGTAGACAATAACATTAGATAAACTATTTAGCAAACATACACAGTTGTAGAGTTGTAAAACATGAAAAAATCCAAGAATGGGGCAAAGTCAATAAGAGAAACTCAGGTTTGAAAAATAAGGTAAAGATCAAATAAAATGGGATAGGAATATTAGTGAGATCCCAAGAATAATTATTGTAAAATCACCCTTAGAATTTGTAGGTCAGAGAAGGGTCCAGAGATGTATGGATAAAGATGGATCAAGGAAACAAATGTTAAAATAAGGATAGAGAGAATTGAGAGAAGAATTGTTTGATTATGTTCTTATGAGAAAATTACTTTTGAGTGAGGAGAAAATAAAAGAGGGTTTTAACAAAGAAATTAAATAAGGTAATAAGGTTTTGATACAAAGGAAGAATGAGGAAAGGATTAGGCAAGTTAAGGATAAGAAGACCTTTTGGAGTCCATCATAGAAGTCATGAAGATACAAATATCCATGAAAATCAATTGGATAACATGCCTCAAATTCATAATGAAGATGTTATTTTATTTAATGTGGTTTCTCCATGTGAAGGTACAATAAAATAATGTTTGGAGATGAGAAAATAAAGGGTTACTATCAATGAGGAATCCAAAACTCAGTCAGATAGATGCATACCTGAAGGAAATGAAAGTATATATCAATCACTAACTATGATAAATAAAAATTGGGATATATGCATAACATAAATTATAATGTTGAATATACATCATAAACAATTGCAAATATGAATACAAATCTACAAGAGCAGTTATGAAGACCCATGAGCAAGAACTCGTGATTTTTTTCAAGATTAGGAGTCTAATGTAGGTGCATCCTTATATATAATTAAATTTAATTAATTATAGGAATTTTGGGGTCTTAGATAGTAAAAAATAATCCCTATATAAGATTCAAGTGTGATTTAGAGATTATTTTGTAGTGATTTTGGATTTTGTTGCCAAAACTAATAATTCAAATGTTTGAATTGGTTTTGGCCTATTTAAGGGGATTTAGTAAGTTACAGGGATAATTATCCTTATTAAGTGATCCTTGGGGTGTAATTATGTTATTTAAGTGTCATTTATATTTTATCATAATTGTAATTTCTAAAAACTATGTTTCTTACCTTGATTAGCTTAATCTAACATAGGATATAGACCAAATAAAGCATGTTATTGAGTCTTAGGAGTGCTTGAGAAATTATAGTCATAATAAACCAAGTTTATTGAGTTATTTAAAGGATATAGAGGTTTAAACATATATTTATAATCTTAATAATGTATAAAAACAAATATAAAAGCATAATTGAGGGTTGTTGTTGGTGAATGAAAAAATATCTACATGTCTATGTATATCAATTGGAGATAATAGAAATAAAGGAAGTTTTTGTCATGAATTTTGTTTAAGATATACATATTGAACATGAAAAACATACCTTTATTTTTTAATAATATTATTTCACACTTTTATGATGATATATTTGAATATAGAGGTTTGATGGTCTGTAATTTTGTGATGGTCTGTATATTTTGTGATGGTTTACATAGAAAAATGGTATTTTTGAATTGAATGATTTATATTTCATAATATATGGTATGTAATTAAATGTATTATTTTATTTTTAATCATATCCATATTTAAGAAGTATATTAAAATCATGTTATAGGCTTAAGGAACAAAAAATAGGGTCCATATAGTGAAGAACAGGGTTACAGTCAAAGAAAAGTTTATTTATATTAAATTTTTGGATTGTTCAAGGTGTTAATTAAATTGATATAACAAGATACAATTATGTATATCCTTGGTTGTATTTTTGGGTGATATTAAACCTATATAAATAGAATCTAAAATCAAATGGTTCAACCATTATGATAAAGTCCATAGACTTTTATGTCTTTCCATCTCTCCTAATCTACTCTTTCATATTGAATATGTCAAAACTATTACTCAGTGTGATCCACTCTAGATACACTATTTGAAAATTATGATATGATGAGAGGACATGAGTTAGATAATGAGATCATCAGTTTGAGCTCAGATGACTTAGACACCCTCCAAGGCTTCTTCATAAAATTTAAACTTTTGAGGTTGCAATTGAAAGAATGTGAAATTGATAATAAAAATGAGAAACTTGTTCTTTAGATAATCTCCAAAGTGGGTCTAGAGTATTCTATATTTTTATCCACTTCCATGCCACAAAAATTGCTCTTAGAGCCACATGAAAGATGCCTTATTTAAATACATTTGTTGCTAAATTGATTCAGGAGAAAGATAAGTTAATACATATGGGAAAAATGAAGTCCTCAAAATCTCATGCACTTTTTGATAAGAAAGAGAAGTCTTCAAACCACATAGAGTAGAGACAAAATAAAAATTATCAAGATAAGGATACAAATCCTCCCACCTCTAAATCTAACCATGAGTCCTCTTATTCTAGTTCTAAGCCTAAGAAATATTGGATCAAATTTAATAATAATATCAATATTATTAAAGGTATTCATGATAGACACAAATTAATATAGTTGTGTATCGATAAGAATATTAGTATCTCACAAAATTGCATATAACATATCCTATGATATCCTTGTAAGATGGTGCTTTATTTAATATCTCTAGATATAAATTTTGTCTAGATTATTATGCAATTGATAAATGAGATCATACCCATTAAGTTAATAAAATTTCATTGAAGGAGGTGCAAGAGGATGAACATTGTGAGTAGTAGGATTGGTTTTGGGAGGTAAACAAGGCCACCCTATTCTTGTTTGTATAACATTGGAATTGGAATATAATATGAGTCATGGAATAATAATGGGAATATATTAATGAATAGAGGTGGATTGAGGGCACAAAGGGTGAAGCACAAAATGTTTCTCATATGTTCTTAGGTATCTAGTTATGATAGGAAGTAACTTAGAGTGGATATTATAATAATAGGTATTAACAACAAGTATCATATTAGGAGATGGCATAGGTCATCTTATTCCATGAGATGTAAACTCTTATTTGTATCTAAAACTTATTTTTTTAATATTGTGTAAAATATGCATGCAAATTTGCCTCAAAATAGTGATGAAATTCTCTTATGATGATGATATTATATTGGGATAATTATTATAGGATGCAATATTACAACAATAAGAGTTTAAAAGTGCTCGAGGGTATATATTGCACATTTTATCCTCTTGATTTGATTGATATTTTATCTATGATTTAGTGTGATTAATAACATGATGAATGGAAACTAAGATATAATAATAAATTTTTTAATCCTATGCAACATAATGTGATAAACCTTCATTCATTGATCCCAATATGAATACAATAAAAATAAAAATGAAGGTATAAAGGGTGATCTAGGTAAATGTTTGAATTATTATGCATGATTTGAGGTTTTGAATTTATTTAGGGAGTAAAAATCAACTTTTATTTGATTTCAAATTGAAGCTATGTATCAACCAATTTATCTAAAAATTATTATTTGTTAATCTAACAATGTTATAAGGGAGACTGTCAACCAAAAATTATGTGAAATATAATAAAATTAGAGAGAAAAAATTAAGAAGACTTTCCCTAAGTGAAATAATTCTCCACACTTCCTTTTGGAAATTTATTATTAAAAAACAAATCTAAAATAAGTTTAATACAATAAAACTTGCATGAGAATCAAGGTAAAAAAAGTCAAATCTAAATTGTTACTATTACTTGAAAACTAAGTAATATTTAAGTATATTTATAAAATTAGAATATAATAAAACTAAAATTTATACTAAAGTAAATAAGTTTGACTTACATTCAATATATGGTCAACATTCAAGAAGCTTTGCTCAACAAGTAATCAAACCATGAAACCTTCTCAACTTAAATGCCTCAAACTCCTTAAAAAATAGGATTGAACTTAAATAAGTGTATTTTACAATATTTAAACTCTAAAAATTTCATCCCACCTCTTGGGGATGAATATATAACTATTCAATCTCAATTGAATAAAAATCTAGTAAACTACACTCTAACTAGAATTTCTATCTATTTTTTACGAAGTTCTTGAAAAGTGTCTAAAATTGACCAAACAACTAATCTAGGATATCAGTGAATCAAATAACCTTAGTAAACCAATAAAACAAAAAATAAAATAAATATAATATCAATAATAAAGTTTTAACATTGGAATCATACTCAACATTCCCCCTTCGATGTAAAGAGGTGAAATGCCTATCATCTATTTAAGTCTTTCATGAATATGTTTGAGGAATCCCTTAGTTACAATATCACAAAATTGATATTAAATTCTCATATAACCAATGAAAAAGTGTTTATCATTGACCAAGTCTATGAAAAATTATGTTTGAGTTTGATGTGCATGGTTCTAGGATAGAAAAATTAATTATTAAAAAATTGTATTACCCCATTGTTATCACAAAATATTTGTGTTGGCTCAAGTTGACCCTATCTAAAATCAACTCAGAGTATATTAAAAAATAATCCTTGTATGAAAGTTTTCGTTAAGGGTTGTATATTTAGCTTCACTAGAGGATAATCTAAGTATAACTTGTTCCTTTGAAAATAAATAAAACAACTAATTTCCCAATGTAAAACAATACCATGAAGTTGAATTTATATAATCAAGAGATCCTCACCAATGTGAATATGTGTATCCAAGTAGACATAGTGAAATTTATAGACTAAAATGAATACCATGGTTATAATTACATCTTATGTATTTAAAAATTCTTTTTACCGCTTGCAAATGCTTGAATGATAGTTTGTTGATAAATTTAGAAACTAATAAAATCCCATAATTGATATTAGGTCTTGTCATACTGATATACATAAAACATCATACCATGATTCTAAATTATTTTCATCAGTTTAAAAACTTCCATTCTCTCTCATAATATTTTTTACACTTTCAATTAGAGTGTCTATGGGATTCAAATATTGAATATTGTACTTATTTAACATGTCCTTGTCATACTTGGATTGGCAAATGCATAATTATTATTTATTTTGATGGAAATCCAGACCAATAGAGTACTTCATATGTCCAAGACAATTCATCTAAAATTATTATATAATACCTTCCTTGAAACTATTCAACATCTCCATAGAGCTACCTGTAAATATCAAGTCATTTACGTAGATACAAACATATAATATATTGGAACCCAAGCTTGTATGTAAAGATTTGGTTCATTTTGACTTATTACAAAGAATAAATACAATAACCAGATATAAATTCTTGAGTTAGAAGCCATTGGATATTGATTCAACCCATAAATATCGTTATTTATTTTATATACCCAAAAGTATTTACCGTTTAACTCAAAACCTTGTGGCTACTACACATACTTATTTTCAATCATTCCATCTAGGAATGCACTTTTAACATATATTTGATGCATCATAAATCATTTATGGGTAGATAAAATAAAAATTAGTATTAAATTATCTTTACGTGCCATAGGTGCATAGGTTTCCTCATAGTCAACCCCATATGTTTTTATAAATCTTTTTGTAACGTGTCTAGATTTTAGCTTGTCAACTATTACATCACTCTTGAGTTTGTTATCATAGACACAATTAGTTCCAATTACATATTTATTTAAGGTATATTTAAATAAATTCCATTTATCATTCCTTTCAACTAATTCCATGTCTAATTTTGTTTCATCAATCTATTATTTCTTTTGACTAGTGTCTGCATAAAAACTAGGTTCACTAGCTATAAATGATAATGCAAACATAGTAATTTCATCATAAGCATCATCAAAAAAATCAAATTTATAATGTTTAATAATTTTTATACTCATATCATAATTATGATTTAGTATTTTATTGGATATATGTTTCAACAATTGTCTGTTCTTACTTGGATTTGATGAAGATGCATGACTATTCTCTTACAAAGAACTAGTATTGTTTCTTGTTTAAATAAAAACATGTGTAGGAATTTATAATCCCTCAAAATAAAATTCATGAGTCTGACCCCATTCACTTGTGAGTTTATTATCTACATTATCGTAATCATCATACACTTCATTTTAAAAAATATTACGATCCTTAGAAACAATTTTTGATTTACTAACATGATTGTAAAACTTGTATACTTTGATTTAATAACTATACACTATGAAAATATGGGGAACTATACTTAGTTATATTTTTTCATTTTCTCATCTGGAACATGTAAAAAATATAAACAACTAAATACCTTTATAAGAGCAATAATTGATTTTATGCCATATCAAGCTTCATAGGGTGTCTTGTCTTGAGTGCCATCATAGGAATTATGGTTATGATATAGACTATTGTTTTCATTGCTTCAGCCTAAAAAACCTTTCCAAGTGCTCATTCTCAATATAGTCCTTTCTATCTCCATGATGGATGCATTATTTATTTTTTAAACACCATTATATTGTGGTGTGTAAGGAGTTATTAGATACATTTTGATTGCATGTGAAGCAAAAACATAATTAATTTCATTAAAACAAAATTCTCCTCCTCTATCTATTCTTAAGGAATTGATGGATTGTTTACATTTTTTCTGATAAAGTTTTTAATTTTTTAAAAGATGAAAAATCTCCACTCTTTTATTTCAACAAAAATACCCATATAAACCTTGTAACATCATCTATGAAGAAAATGAAATAAAAATTCTCACCAAGACTTTTGCAAGACATTGGTCCACATAAATCTAAATTAACTAGCTTCAAAGGTGTGATTTCTCTCCATTTTATTATAGATAAAGACTCCCTATGATGTTTATGAATAATATATGACTTGCATGCATCATTTTTCTTGAAATCTAACTTGGTAAGACCTCTTCCCATACCTTTTGTATCGAGACTATGTAAGATATTAAAACTAATATGACCGTATCTTAAATGCCACAACATGTTAACATCTTGAATCTTTATAAAAAAAGTACCTTCCTTAATCATAATAATCCTTATTTTTGAAACATTATATTCATTTCCATATAATATTTTCCAATAAATATATTTCTAGATCTCTTATAAGAAATAAAACAAACATCATATTTTAAAATATATTTGAAATGTTTTTTTAGTAATTGACCAACACTAATCATATTGTGACTTAGAATTGGAAAAAAGCATTTTTAATTTCACCCTCACTTTTATTTTTGATGATTTTTATGCTACCCTTTCCCTCAACTTGCATGGACCTTCCATTTCTCAATTATACCTAGATTTTGAAGGAGTTATCTAACTTGCTAAAACCATCTTTGTGACTTGTCATGTGATTTGAGAAACCTAAATCAAGAAACCAATAATTATTTTGTTCCTATATTTTAACATTACATGTGAGACAATCATCTAAGCCATCTAAACATGAATTTTCTCATCTTGAAAAAATTTCTTTTCACTATCTTGATTTGATTTATTCTTAGTTACTAGTATCCTAAAATCTTTTATCATGTTTATTTAATTTTTATAGTAATGATAAGTAAAGTATTTGTTACTATTTCTTGTTAATTTTAGACATTATTTTATGATTATATATAACCTCAATCTTTTACACTTGACAAACTCAAACCTTGGCTCCTCATCTCAGCTCTATACCTTTCTTGATTATGCATGTCTCACATCTGCTCTATGTTATGACCTTTGGCCTATATATCTTAGTATAATAAATATTATATTGATGACCCAGGTCTTATATCTTTCCCATAATTATTAAAATGTACTTATCTTCCTTCTCTACAAGTTCTAAATTTGTACCTACTTTCTTGCTCCCTGGACACTAATGTCTAAGATAGATAGTAGCATCAATGTTAATATCCTGACCTAATGCAAGTGCCCAGTGCCCTAAAGTATTTTATTTTACAAATTAAATGTATTATAATGGTTGGAATAAGTGTTTTAATGTGATTTTTTAATCCAAAGGTATTGATATAAATTCAAGATCAAGTCACATTCATTCCTCATCTAACAACATAAGAACAATACTAATTATTCTTACCAAAGAGCATTCAATTAAGAAATCTTTATCTATTTACATATAAGTCATAGATATAACACATCTACATGTTTGAATTACTAAAGGAACATCCCAAGAGCCCAATTTGATAAGTTATAGGCTAGGTGAATATTGTACTTGATTTGCACATACTGTATGATTCACACACAAGCCAAAATGTAGGGGAGAATTACATGAGTTTGAAGCCCTCTTCCAGATTATTGGATATGTATGAAATGTCCTTTGTAATGGGGTCTTTGGGTTCAACTCAAAACTATGTGTTCATTAATTCTTTTTCCTCTAAGGTCACTATGAATATGGAAAACTAGGGGGTTTTCCATTTCATAAGGAGTGATAATCCATGACCCAGATCTAAATGCACTAGAATGAATGCAAAGCAAAATGTAAAAGCATTCGAATGGTCACATCCTTTTACAACATATATTCTAAACAAGAATCTTGAGTCAAACCTAGATAGTATCATTGATGTAATTGTCCTAGGTTGACATTATTGTCCATATCTCTAGATTTGTTAGATTCATAATCTAACAACTGTTTTATAATCTCTTTCTATCTTGTTTTTTGCCTATTCTAGATCCAGAACTACATTAGCACTAGAACAAGATAAGTACATCACTTATTTATCATTTATATATCTATCATAATTATACTTTCTATATTTATATTATCTTAACATAAGTGTATACTTATTAATTTAGCATATAATTACCTATAATAGATTTGATTACCACCCTTATGCCATTTAATTTCTATATAACCCTTTAATCAAAATCTAGGGTTAATAATAAAATCACCTTAGATCTAAATTTTAGGGTTAAACAAATGGTGAACCTGATATTCAAACATCAAACCCTTGGACAAATTAGGGGTTTCTTATTTTCTCTTGATTATTATACTTTTTTGTAAATTTTAATATTTTCATTTGTGAAATAATGGAGAATATTAGTGAAAAACCCAATTCCAAATAGAATATAACTTAGCATTAATTACTCATCTCAATAATAGCAAGGGCTTAATGGATGCATTTTTTTATGTTACAAAAGATGAAATAAGTAAACAAGATAAAACTAAGGCTGCCTCACCTAGTGATGGTGAATATTTAAAAGGAACTCTATCTAATCCCACACCCATAAATATACCTATATATAATGGGGATAAAGTTTATTTGTAAAAATCTTTATTACCTAAAACTACCATTTCTACATCTATCATGTAATTACTAGTTATTTCAACATAAATACCAATTTTTATGCCTATTACTACTTAAAACATGTTTTCATCCCCTTTGGTAACTACTTAAATTGTTAATCTAAATCCCAATAGGCCTATAATTTAATCACTCCTTCAAGTTATAAAGACCTTAGAGGACAAGGTTAAAAACATTGAATAAAATACTTTAAAATCACCTCATGCTATAGATTCACAAGATGTGTTACATAACCGTCTTGCACTTGAGATCTCTTTTCACCCTTTGCTAAAAGGCTTTGTTACACCTAAGTTTACATTTTATGATTGCAAAAGTGATCTTGACTAACATCTTCAAAATTTTTATGTGGCATGCCTTGACTATGTCTCTAATGATAAAATTTTAACCAAATTATTTTTAAGAAGCCTCAAGGACTATGATTTGAGTTGGTTTTACGATTTACCTCTAAAACATGTAAAAACATTCAAACCTCTTGTAGACCAATTTTTAGCATATTTTTCCATTAATATTTCCCAAAAGGATTCCTATGTTCCAATTCCAAAAATAAAATAAAGAACCAATGAATCTATCAATGAATATGTCTTGAGATATAAGATAATGCTAGCTAAAATGACCAATCTTTTGATAAATAAAGAGTTGCAAGACATATTCAAGCAAAGTTTATTTATTCTTTTACATGAGTCCATTGTGTTTATGAAGTTAAAATATTTTGATGACTTATGCCATATTATATGGGACAATAAAATTAAATTTACGTCATTAAATAAGTTCATGTATGTAACCAACACACCAGTTACATCTACATATAGTACACAATTTAATCTTAAACTAAGTTATAAGATAAAACCCCCTGAGCCTAAAAAGGAATCACCCACCATGCTTAACACAATTTCACAACAACATAATCAACTTATCTTATCCAATGTACTAAGGAGATAGTTATCCCATTTACCTAAGTCCCCAACTTCATTACTCTTGTAGTTACTATAGTGTCACCTTATGTCTCTCCTTCATCTTATCGACATTGATATGAGTTGACCTCTTCCCAAAGGATGTGATGTAAATGCTTATTGTGATTATCATTAGGGTCCAAGACATTTTACAAGTATATTTTAAACCTTGAAACACAAGATCTAAGATCATATTGATGACCAAAACTTATATTTGAGGATATTCTAAAATAATCAAGGTCACAACCTGGTGATCACCACAAAAGGAAAATATTTAACAATCCTTTACAAGACCATTCTAAAAAGGAACCAAAAGTGCAAATGGCATATAATGCATATCCTCCTCCCTCAGATTATGAGCACCCACTATATGGTATTATTTTTACTTACACATGACATATACCTCATATGATTCAAAGAACATCTATTAATTTTGATTATAGTGAGATTAATTATGATGAATATGATCTTCATTCTTTATTCATTCTAGTATACCTTGATAAGCACCCCATACTCAATGTTATGATTGATAATGGTGAAAAAAAGAATTTTTACCATGACATTACTTAAACACTTAGGTTATTATGATTTACATATTTTTACTAGTTAGTTAGAGAATTTGATGGGACCTACCAAAAGGTTCTTGGTGAGATTAACTTACTTTTATAGGTTGGTCTTGCATATGTGGTTACTAACTTCATATTTATCACTTCCACGAGCATATTTGATAGCTATTTGGAAGACCTTAGATACACACTCTTTGATTAGTACCATATATAGTGTATGGGTGTGTAAAATACATTCATGACAATTGTGTAATTATTGTAAGGAGGATTATAAAGCAAGTTAGTCAAACATTAGTCCATAAATAATGAAAAATGCATAAAGAACTAACAAACTAAGCCTATCTATTCCTATGGGAATTAAAAAAGATAACAAGAAACAAAATGAAATAAAGAAATAACATATTACCTTCCCAAATGGATTAACCATACCTATGTAGCTGAAAATCATGATCTCCCTTGTTCAAGCATCCTTGTCTTTGTCAACAAAGGTGGAAAACTCTTCCAATGTCTCAAGAACACTCCATAAAACTTAGGCTCATGATTCTAAATAATTAAACTAGCCTATCAATGAATCTTACAAATAAAATCAATGATCAAATGAAAATGATTTTGGGAACAATTTAACATGATAACTTTGAAATATTCAAGCTTAAAATTCATGTCCATGGCCTCTCTATTAATAGATTTTTGAGATTGGTCAGGATCAACCATGACCATCCATCTCAAGATTGATATGTGTGGCCATGGATAATCCTAATATTTAGAATTAAATACATAATTATCTTCATAATGACCTTGGAAGAAGGGGTATTGAATAGGTATGCGAGGCAATAACTAGGCATGGATTACCCATAATCCTAATATTTGTGGCATTTATGGCCTAGAGATGTCTTCTCAAGAAATGATGTCACCTGATGATTTAGTTACTAGGAATTAATTTTCAAAAATAAATATTTAACAACTCTCATGGAAAATCCACTTAAGATCTTGATTTGGATTAATTAGCCTTAAATAAGGTTAATAAACATTTGTGTAATTATTTGAAAATTGGCCCTCAATTAATCAAAATGGTCAGAAAGTAATATTACTGAGTTGTAATTTGACTAGAGAGGAACTAGAAGGTGATGTTAGATGAGTTAGATATGTATTCAGATTTAATATGTTACCAAAACCAAATAACAAATTTACATGGCATATACCAATAAATTATAAGAAAAGAGTGATCTAAAGTATAAAAGGCAAAATCATCATTTTGACTTGAAATGAATTGATCAAAGTTAGTTGGCCCATAAATTGCATTACCCCATTTAGGGATACTTTTACCTAAATTGGCACTTGTAAATGACAAGTTCAAACCATTTAGCGTGTTTTATGGATTTTAACCTAAAATGTGCATTTGAGTGCAATTTGAGTAAGATTAACAATTTCAATATAAATAGTGTTAGGAATTGGATGTCTACATTTTGCCCCTATTTGAGAAGGTTTAGTGAAACATTCAGGTGAAGAAACATCTTTTCAAAGAAAATATTTGTCAAGAAAAAAATTATAATAGACCCATGATACCCCCTCAAGAGGACATACTAGGATGGAAGAAAAGGATGGCCTCTCGAAAAGAGAGAGAAAGTGAGAGATTAACCTATGGAATAGATCACATCTAGATGAGATAATGCTTGGACATGTGATTACCATAAATAATCAAAATATAATTAGAGGTATAATAGGCCCCATATATGGGGGGAATGGGAAATATATAATCCATAAATGTAAGGGACACACTATAAATGTACCCAATTTTAGAGTACGAGCTGCACGCTTATGGCATTGATCAATCCCAAGACAAGTTACACACTAAAATATTCCCATCATGGGTTTAATGTTTAGAGCTTTAAATTAGAGGAAAAGAGAGAATGTTTTACTTCAGGAAGGGAAGCACAACTATAATGGGGTCTCTAAAGAGAATATAATAAGAAGTACTCCAATAGAGTAGATTTGATCGTGATAAGATAGTTTTACCCCAATATGGCAAATTTTGATCATTGATAAAGAATAAATAATGATTTTCCCCTATAGAGATGATTTGATTCAGATGTGGTTTAGATGTGCCCCAACATGGGAAATTAGCAAGCAAAATAACTCAAGGATATAACTAAAAATATAGGTTAAAGTGAGTGGGTGTAAACATACATGTGATGGTGTAATGGCTTAGAAAACCATATAAAACCAAGTATATGAGAATGCACAAAGTGATGAGAGAGATGAAAATAAGAATGGAGATAGTTGAGTTGACCTCAATAAAAATTGAGTTCTACCTACATAGTTCCATGGACTCATGTTCCAACATGAACTTTAGGCCAATGTAATTCACCCAAGTTTGGGAGAGAATGAAATGAGGAATGATGAAAAATGACCAAGAATTGATTAGACTTACAATGTATGCAAATAGATGCATGTCTAAGCATAGATAAATAAGCCTAAAATGCATGATATGTAGAAGCATAATTCTATATCATGAGCCTAGGTTTTACAAAGTGTTCTTGAGAATCATTCATTAAAGCTGATGTTGACGTTAAGACTTTGAGACCTAAGCACAAAGTGCTTGCTATAACAAAAGAAATTAGGCATCATAAGTATGAATAACTTATAATAACATAAGATTCCAATTGCATTGAGCCAATTCAAATGTGAATACCTATAACTAAGCATAATGGTAAAAAAATGACCAAAACCAAAGCTACAATGATTTGCATTTAAACAAAAAAGCAAAGGCAAAGAAAAAGATAAACATAAATGAACCTAACTTAAAATCAAGATATGATCTTAAGTAGGAACAAAATGTTTAAAAAACAAAAGTCAAGAACATCTTAACGACATGAGACCAAGATATGAATAATCAAGATCCATGTGGACCATCAAGGCATTCTCGAACACAAAAGAGAAAAGAAAAATTAAATAGAAAAAAAATAGACACCAATAACAATCAAATAAACAAAATTGTCCAAGAATAATGTAATAACATAAGATCAAGATATAAACAATTGAGATCCATGTGAATCATCAAGATGTTCTAAAACACAAAAGAAATAAGCAAAAAATAAACAAGGAAACACAAGACCAAGATGAGATAAGAAGTACAAAATAGGAGAAGAAATAAAAGGAGAGGTGAAAAAGCACAATAAAACACCAAGAAAACTCAAATAAACACATACAAATAAAAACCAAGTTAGTATGGTTTAAATACAAATGTTCATGTATGTGTGGTAGAGGCATTACTTTCCACCACATCATAACAAAGAATAATGATATGATAATTGTTCCATAATTAAAGAGGAATAATGATAGAAGAAATGGGGGAAGAGAAGAAAAGGAAGGGGTTGGTCGAACTGACTCTAGATGTAAAAACAAGTGGACGCTGCCTACATAGTTCCATGGATACATGTTCTAACATAAATTTTAGGATAAATGTAGATCTCTCAAGAAATGGGATAGAAGAAAAATGATGATCATAATAGAATGATTGATGTTATAAAAGAAATGGAATATATGACAAATAAATGAAAATGGTTTGACAAACAAGAAGCTGATAAGATGAGAAAGAATGATCTTATAAAATGGTAAGTCCATGGGACAAAATGAAATGAACTGGTGTTTCTATGCTTGAAAAATGGCAAGAGCATATCATGGTGGAATGGGAATGTAAAAATATATAGAAGCATGAGACAATATTTTTGTTCTTTTGTGGATCATGTTTTGATATTTTTGGTATTTTCAAAGTATTTCTAATGTTTTTGGTGTTTTTGGGATAAAATATGAATAGGGTGGGATCATATAGTTGAGAAGATACACATCCTAATAGTAGAGGTTATAATAAGATAACTAAGCTAGCTACAATGACCCATGCTCACAAATCAACGAGAGTGAGGGAAAGGTGTGACTGAGTTAACCTCAATAAAAATTGAGCACTACCTACATAGTCCCGAAGGACCTCAAGTCAATCTAGTTCAAACATCATGGTTCATGAATCTCAATGGTACAATAATGCCTAAAAAGGGTCTATAGGGTTGTCCCCAAGAGACGAGGCATAGTAATGGTAAATCGGTGAATGGTAGATGAAAAATGGTTTTATTTCTCTTGTTAACAGGGAGATGCACATCCTAGTCAATATATGAGACAATAAAAATGATCATCTATATAAGTTAAAATCCAACACCCTTTCAAAAAAAATACTCTATTAAGAACTTGTTGCTAATATGGATCTTAATAATGTGTTCATGATCTTCATGGATCATTGATTTTGATTTCATCAAATGTCAAGACAAGATATCCTTATAATCTCGATAAAGAAAAGTGTTGTCAGTGATGGTAAATAATGGTAGGACAAATGATATAAGTGGGTAATAAATAGGTGGGTGATAATGGAATGTATAATGAATGGGAAATAAATAGAGATCAAGAATTTTAGCCACATGTAATGTTGTTGATGCTGGATTCAACATAATTTTGGTTATGGTAGGGCTAAAAACCTCTAAAGATGATCTTGATAGGACCATCAGATTATTCTATTGCTTGATCTTGAGAGTAGATATAATCTGATTATGTTGTAGATTGGAAGCTATTTTGATTCGATCTTTGATATTATCTTTAGTAAATAATGAAGAACTTTTGTGCTCAGCTATTGGTGCCTTGATGAGGTTTTCACCAATGAATTGTTTTGATCATCCCATAGAACCTATGAGAAGGTTTCACAAAGAGATGTTAAAATTTGACTTTGATTATCTTCTAGCGCCTTCAAAAAGATGTAACTAAAAGATGTTGAGTTTGATCTTTACTTATCCCCTAGCACCTCCAAAAAGGTTTCACTAGGAGATTATTCTTTTTCTGAATGAATGTGGTCTTGGTCCCCCTAATATTCTACAAATGATATGTCACCATGGATTTAGTTCAACAAAGTGTGATTTTGTCGATCTCAATTGACACTTATGATAGGTGGAATGTCAATATAATGGCTATGTTGGGTAGTAATAATAGGATTGTGAAAGGTAGCACAATCCTCATAGAAGATACTAGGAGAACTTATGTTGATTCTAAAGTAATTATCCTAAAAACCATAGAAGGATCAAAAATATATTCAAATTGATCTACAAGGAAATTGTAACCAATGTTGTAACAACCAATACTATAATCTATTTTTTACTTTGATTTTGAAGTAAGGAACTCTGAATCTAATGGCACAATTGATGTTGATTATGTTTTTGATGCTAAATCTAATGTCAGTTTAGAAATGGAACCTGAATCTAATATTGATTATTCATATGATATAGTTATTTTGATAATGTTCTATTGAATGCTGAATTTTTGACAAGTAATGACCTGTGATGGCATAATGGGCTCAATAAAAATTGATTCATCTTGGAAGGGTTCAACATAGATTGACTCATTTAAGTGAAGCCCCTAAAAAAGAGGGAACCACTCAAGGGATGTCTCAAAAAAATCATGTCTATCAAAGTGAGACTCCTCCATGAGTGGGAATAGATCAAGAGATAACTCTACCAAGACTAGCTTGTCAAGGAGATGAGGTTCTTTAAATAGGTAACAATGAATAGGTAACTTATCACAATTTATCTTTTCACAAATGGGTGTTTCAAAAATAACATGTTGGTTTTGGTTCACAATTGGTTATAAAAGATTAATTTTGAACACATTTTGATCCTCATAAGATGGATTTTGAAGAGGTAATAGTTCTTGTTTAGGCTCAAAGATCGGCACAAAATTTCTAAAGTGGGGAACATTTGGTTTAGTAAAAATAATGGTTTGTGGTTCAATAATGGAATCTACAAAGATTAGACTAAAATGGAGATTCTTCAATAATAGGTTCATCAAAAATTGGTGATGGGCCAAGAATGGTAATAATTGGATGCTTCTTAGTTTGGTTGCTTGTGTAAACCAAAGGAGGAGGTCTTAAAATGGTAATGATTGGATGCTTCTTAGTTTGGTTGCTCATGAAAACCAAAGGAGGAGGTCCTAAAATGGTGATTTTGGTATGTTGTGAAGTTTTTTTTACTTACGCAAGCCAAAGCATCCAAGTCTTCTTGATAAACCCAATCATTCCAATCGTGAGTTAGATTATAAGTTAGATCTTGACTCTGTTCCCATGACTAATTTTTGTGAGGTGGATATAAATCTATCTCAAAAACCATATTATCACCATAGGGGTCTTGACTAAAGTCATAAAATTCATTTTGTGTGTCCATTCTGTCATAAGTTAGATTGTCCATGACTGCACCATAAGTGTAGCTAGACATATCTGCATTTAATGAAGAAATCTCTAAAAATAGAAAGACTTTAAAGTTATAAAAAATATAAAAAATGATGTTTAAAAAAAAAAAGGTTCAACCTTGGTTGAAAGGGTGAATCTGCATCTCAAAAGTAGTTTGTGCCAAGATTTGGCATAAAACAACCTAACATCAAATGTCTAACATCAATAGTTTTTAAAGAAAGGTTATGTTTTCCCAAACAAAGTCACAAAACATGATGAGGATAGGAACTCAAACAAACAAACAATCAATAGTGTTCAAAATTAGGTAATCATTTAATTAAAGCTATGTAACCCAAAAGAAAAAGATCTATGTACCAACCCCATGAATTGAGGCTTAAACATAAATCAATCAATGTTTGGATCCAAAATTGACAAGGTTAATTGAAAATGAAATGTTGAATATTAGGATTGGACCAAACAAGCTAGACAAGAGTAGACAACATAATGATGCATAAACAAGGTCCAAATGGTATACATGACATGGTTTGAAACAAATGGTAAACAAGTTCTTGAAATAAATTGAGCAGCCTAACAACATAAGCATGCTCAAATGATGTCATCAATTATTATGTTTCAAAGATTCAAAGGCTAAAAATATTTGACATGATTTGGGTAGCATAACACCATCCTTCTTAACTCAAATACATGATTTTGACATGGCTTATGAACAAACAAACAAGTTTTAGCCTCAAATCATACCAAGCAAATAATGACCAAAATTCACTAAGTATAATTGTCCAAATCCTAGCAAGGGTATGGCAAAATGGGGTCAACTAAACTACCAAGTTTTCAATCATTCTAGGGGAATCAATTACACAATAACTTTCATGTCAAATGATGCAAAAGACAAGCACAAAAATTAGGTGATTGTGGCATTGGCTAGTTGTAAAAAGGTCTAATCCTTTTTACAACCACTACATCCTACTATTTGCTCAGTGTAGTGTGATGTACAAATGTAGATACATCCCATGTGTAATTCCAATTATGAGCCAAATAAAGTCAATGTTGAGAGATGAAACCCTAGGTCAAAGCTTCCCTAAAGAACTCATGGGAGGTAATGGTATCCCCCTCGCAAGCCAAGTTTGCATAAAAACAAAGAAAACATGAAAATAGAAAGACTTTAGGGTCATTTTCAAGATCACCCAAATTTTAACGAGTTTTTAGGAGCACTTTAAATGAAATTATTTCTAAGCCTTGGACTAGGCTAGTTTTAATAGGAATGTCACTTTTGATTCCAAGGGTTCCATAAATAGGACAAATGGAAGAGCATACATGCAACACCCCTCTTTTTTCCAAACAAAGATTTAATTTAAACAACTAAGTAAATATAAAAACTTGGAAAGGTGAGTTCATTTTTAAGCCAAAATGGAAAATAAGGTGGTGATCATTTGACCCCTTGGTCTTAGTTGAAAACTTTGAAAACATTCACCATAAATATCTAATTTTTTTTGTTAAACATCAAAACAAGGTTCCTAATTGATTTTTAAGCATGAAAAAGGTGATCTAAACATGTTTTTTTAGCAAATGTCAAGCTTGGTCCTATAACAAAAATGTTAGCATGTCCTTTATCCTTAAATATATTTTAGTTTTGAAACAATGAACTTAAAAAAAAGAGCTCTTAGGTCTGTGTTTTAAGAAAAACATAGTGATCGATGTCGGTTATATAACTGATGACAATTACATTTTTTAACCAATGATGGTTATCTAATCAACATCGGTTATACCAATGTGAGAAATGATAGGTATCCAACCAATGCCAGTTTTACTAACTGACATCGGTTAAGTTATCCAACCCATGTCAGTTTTACTAGCTGATGTCGGTTACTGTGTAAACCCGTGGCAAACAAAAATGATAAAATAAAGTTAGAAAATCAATTTGCAAGAGTTTTAATGATCCCAATGAAGATTTTAAATTTTCAAAATGATCTTCTTCATGTGTGGGATGCATCTTATCCCACCAAGAATGCCAAGATGTAGAGAGGATTACAAAGCAAGTTAGTCAAACATTAGTTTATAAATAATGAAAAATGCATAAAGAACTAACTAACTAAGCCTATCTATTCCTATGAGAATTACAAAGGATATCAAGAAACAAAATGAAAGAAAGAAACAACATATTACCTTCCCAAATGGATTCATCATACCTATGTGGGTCAAAAGCATGTTTTCCCTTGATCAAGCATCCTTGTCTTTGTCAACAAAGGTGTTAAACTCCTCTAATGTCTCAAGAAGACTCCATAAAACCTATGCTCATGATTCTAAGTCATTAAACTAGCCTATTAATGAAGATTGGAAACAAAATCAATGATCAAAAGAAAAGGATTGTGGGAACAATTAAACATTATAACTTTGTAATATTCAAGCTTGAAATTCATGTCTGTGGCCTCTCTATTTATAGATTTTTGAGATTGGTCAGGATCAACCATGAACTTCCATCTCAAGATTGAGATATGTGGCCATAGATAATCTTAATATTTATAATTAAATTCATAATTATCTTCATCATGACCTTGGAATAAGGGGAATTGAAGAGGCATGGGAGGCATTAACTAGGCATGGGTGACCCATAATCTTGATATTTATGGCATTTATGGCTTAGGGATGTCTTCCCAAGAAATAATGTTACCTAATGATGCAGTTAATAGGAATCAATTTTCAAAAAGAAATATTCAAAAACTCTCATGTAAAATCCACTTAAGCTCTTGATTTAGATTAAATAACCTTAAATAAGGTTAATCATCATTTATGCAATTATTTGAAAATTGGCCCTCAATTAATCAAAATGGTCAAAAAGTCATATTACTGAGTTGTAATTTGACTGGAGAGGAACTAAAAGGTGATGTTAGATGTGTTGGAGCTGTATTCCCATTTAGGATGTTGCTAACACCAAATAACAAAAGTACGCAACATATACCAGTGAATTAGAAGAAAAGAGTGATCTAGATCACAAAAGGTGAAATCGTCATTTTGACTCAAAATGAATTGATCAAAGTTATCTGGCCCATAAATTGTATTACCCATTTAGGGATACTTTGACCTAAATTAGCATTTGTAAATGACAAGTTTGAACCATTTAGTGTGTTTTATGGATTTTGACCTAAAATGTGTATTTGAGTGTAATTCAAGTAAGATTGACAATTTCAACACAAATGGTGTTAGGAATTGTATGTCTACAATTTTAATTTATATAATCCTATATGAGCATCCTATTGAACAAAATGAACTTATACATGAACAACTAGATACCAATCCTACTAAGGATAATTCACCACAAAAGGGTAATCAATAGGGAATCCCCTTTACTAGGTGGGTAGTACTTAAGTGACCATTACATCAAAGAGATATAGTGGATTCCATGGAATCCCTATCTAGTACACACTATATTCAGTTATCTAGATCACCTAAAAATGCTTCTACTATTGTTAATCCACTGAAACCACATATCACTCAATGATGGGTTCTAAGAACCCCTATTCTTATTATTCCTAATATTACTTCACAATCATAAAGTCTTATTCTACATACATAGATCACCATTGATACCAAAGTGATAGATATTACACCTATACATAATCCTTGAAAATATAAACAAGGTATTACACTAGACTCACATTGGGGAGATATCTATGACCATCCATTAGATGGCATCATAGGATGATCTTTCATCTTTAAATATTCTAAATAATACCCAAAAAAAATCAAAAAAAATTTTAGTATCTACATATTATATTATCTCCTTGGTACCTATGTGTTAGTTCCATGTTGATGGATGACATATTTAGTTACTTCTACATACTCACATATGAGTCACACTTCTATTTGAGTGTGATATAGGTATATAAAGATACATGATATATTCATATTTAGGATGTTGGGTTTACCTCTACTCATGTCATGTAGATAATAAGGGCATTCACTGCTTTGATCTTGGTACACACATGTTATATGATTTGATGATCACTCTACATTATCATGTTTGAGCTTACATATGTACTTACACATGCCTTTATCCATGATTATATCTTACATAGGTTACTTGATATGTTATACACTTGAAGTTTTTTCTTAACACATTTGATCCATGGGATACTATGACATGTTTATGTTGGTTGCTTATGCTTTCCTTTATGCACTTCCTTGAGTGTCTCACCTTACTATTGTATTACTTGTTTAAGAATTAGAATAGGCTCCTTTGCTTGCAGTCCCCATGCCTCTGTATGATTTCATTAAAAATTTTATATGTCATTATTTTTTGTATGGAAATTTGAATATGTCATATTTGCCTTTATAGATATTTTACTAAGTCATATCCCTTCGATTGTATGACATTTAAACATTTCCTTATTTGTGGTCTCCTTGGACCGTTGACTTTTGACTTGATTTTGAGTGCTCTTGTGTGTGTGTGCTTGTTTGTATATTAAACATATATTATTGCTATCTAGATGTTTCCATGATATTTATCATGCATCTTATGCTTACATGATATTGCATTGGTTTTATGCACTTCAATGCTATATCTACCTAGACATGTTCTTTTCATATGTTACATGGTTACATTCACAAATTATACAATTGTCTTATACTTTTGAGGTGAGGTAACTACTATTTCCTATATTTAACTAACCTCAAAAGGGGGGAATACTAGTGGGGGCATGTCATAGAGTCATGTTCTCCACACTTGGCATAGTTTTCATATTTAGTGGGAACATATTTTGTAATCATGTTCTCCACACTCATTTAGTATATAGTACTTATATAAGTTTCTAAATTTAGTGGAGGCATGTGTTGGAAGCATGTTCTCCATATTCATTCAATATATACTACTTATATCAGTTTTTATATTCAATGGGGACATGACATATGGGTATAGCTTTCACACATTTATAGTTCTCAGATTTAGTGAGGGCATGCTTTAGAAGCACGTTTTCCACATCTATTGAGTATTAAATATTTCCAAATTATAGTGAGGGTATGTTTTGGAAACATGTTCTCCAAATTGGTACTTATATTATTCATATATAGTGGGGGCATGATTTAGATGCATGCCATCCACACTTACATAGTTGTCCAAATTTGCCAAAACTAGAGTTATATGATTTATATGTTAGGAGTAGCCTAATATTAGTGCTCACATTTTATTTTTTTATTATATTATTATTAATATGAGTTGTAAACTCATTTAATAATAATATATCTAGAATGATATAGTTATCTATGTGAGTGATTTGTGAGAATAAATCACATAGAGAGATAGGTGTATGTGAGAGAATAAAAGGACAAGAAAGTAATCTTGGGAGAGATTTATGGGTTTATGGATTAGCCTTGTCTTATATATTATATGAATTCATATAAATATTTATATTTTAATCCTCCATTATAGTGATAATCCCAAATATATTATCAAATATAAAAATATTATTTCCTTCATGTAAAGTTTTATTTTACTATTGCAAGTGTGTAAATCTATACCTAAATTATTATCTAGTATCAAATAAAAAAAGTTCAAATGAGAGTACTATGAAGTGTTTGACCCATGCTTCACCCCTTGAATGAGAAGCTTGTAGACTCAAAATGATTGAAGTAAATTAGTAATTTACGATATTTTTTTGATCCTTTTAATATTAATCATTCCTGTATCTTAAAGTCATTCAACATTATTTTGGCATTCACATTGATTAACACCACACATTTTGCATTAGAAAATTTAGTCTATCCTAAAGTGGCCAAGATTTTATTGCATGCAGTTTTGTATGTAAAAACATCAACATCAAAAGCAAGAATAACTTCCTTGAAGCTTGTCCAAGTCTCCCTAAGACCATGGAGTCTTTATTGATGTCTTCATTTTCCCATGATTTCTTTAGTTATGTTCCATTTTCCATTACAAATGATAGGTGTAATAATAGAGGCAAAAGCTGAATGCTTTAAAGAGTAGAAGCACTATTGTCATCATGAGAAGGCATATAAATAAGAAACATGACACTTCATTGCAGGTAATTTTTTCCTGAGAAAAAATGTGTCTATATATATTTGAGCATAATAAAAGCAAAAATGTGAATGCATGACACAATTACTATGATAGTTTATTAATTCCATTTGATTAAATGCCATATAATTTTGTTTAATATTGTGACATCAAATTTATATTTGCACATTCTACCTTGTGTTATTAAGATTATTGTGTTGATCTATCAATAGCCTACCATATGAGTGCATTTATTTTAACTAGATCCATGCATCATAAGTAGACACTTTAGCTATTAATAACTCCATGCCACATCTAGATTTCTGTCTAATTCCAACTTCCTTTCACATTTTAGTTTATAATTTATCTTGCCTTTGAGTCTAAATTATTAATTAAAAATAATAAATAAAGATTATTTATGATTTGTTCATTACAATAAACTAGCCTTTCTTTTATTATGTAGACTTAAGGTCATTATCATTTTGATTATTGTCAAAACTAGTTTTAAATACTAAAATGTCATTAAGTATTATTTAGATTTAAATTAGGTAATGTCAATATGAATTTATATGTTTGATATAAATATTAGTATATTTGAAGTCATTAATAATAATTTGTGTGGCTTTATTCAGCCATATGTTTTAAAATTATAATCTTTTGCTATATTAAGGTTTATGTCTTGTTATCTAGTATTTAGAGTTGTTGATATTGTAAAAAATTCATTAAGACTAATTATATCAATAATGCTAAAAATAGAGTCATTTACAAAGTTGTCAATGTAAAGTATGCATTCTTGGTTGAAACTAGCATCCAAAATGTCAAGTGTCAAGACATTATAATTTGTAAAAATCTTGAAGTAGGGTATGATGCAGACACTAAACCTAAATAAGTTAGACCTAAAAAATGTCAACACCTAATTGTGTATGAATAAATCAATCACTTAAAAATAAATTAAGAAGCTTCACCTAGAGGAGGATGGATGATAAATGAGGTTGGAGGGAAATTAACATCCTCTCATCAACCATAAGTGATGGAGCTGCAATTATGCAATTATAGCTTATTTTTTAGTTATGTTTTTAATTTCTATTATATGTAAATAAATAATATAATAAATAATCATGTTTAGATACGTAATAAGTGACATCTTCCATAAACATTTTTCCCTGATGTAAAAAAATAGTGAAAGAATAAAAAGCACCAATGTATGATAGTTCATGGATCTTGAAAAGGATTATGGTAGATCCAGAAAACCATTAAAGGGGGGTAGTTGATGAAGTTCCTATTCACATAAAGATTTATGTTAAACCTATTTAAAACCATGGAAGGAGTGAACCTTTATTTGGATTAAGGTCATGAGATAAATAATTGGGCATGCCATAGGTGTGAGCATACTACATATGAGAGTGTGAATGTTTTTCCACCATGTTTACTCTTAGGGGGGAATGTTAGGAATAGTCTAATTCTAGTGATTACATTATATTTAGTTTTAATATTATTATTAATATGAGTTGTCAACTCATTTAGTAATAATATAGGTAGAATACCATAATTATGTGTGTGAGTGATTTGTTCTCACAAATCATGTAGAGGTGTGTGTGTGGGTGTGAGAGAGATAATAAAAGAATAAGAGAGTAATATTGGGAGAGATTTATGGATTTATGAATTAACCTTGACTCTTATATTTTAGGAGCTCATAAATATATTTATATTATACTCCTCCATTATATTGATAAACCCTAAATCTTACAACATATATTACTCAAGTTCATGAACATTTTTCTAGGTGACATAGACATAAACTAAAATAAATAGCCATAACATTTCCATGGTAATTCCAAATGGTCTAAATTTTGGTAAAAAAATTTTAGTTGTTATATTCTATCAACATAAAAAATTCCATCATCTAAATCCTTCAAAAAAATTACAAAAAATAAGGAAACATTGTTATAGTTTAATAGCTGGTATGCCTCCATGATGAATCCAAATGATCTAAAATTTTGTGTTGATGTTGTAAGTGTCAAGTTATATGAGCCCATAAAGTTTTAGCATCCAATTTATTTTGTAGAATTATTGCAAGTAATAAAATCTTAACATTGTAATAATTAGTGTGACTCCATAATGACTTCAAATGATTTTAAATTTGGTAAAAATGTTGTAGGTTTTATATACTATGACCTCACAAAATTTCATCATCTAATTATTATCGCATTTGAAGAACCATTTATGATAGATTTCTATGCCTTAATAGTTCCCATGGACTAACAAAAATAGTCAAAATATATCCATTATTTCTGAGGCAAAGGAATTATTTTTCAACATCATTATAAGAGGAAAAAAAGCTCACACAAATAAGGATAGAAACCTAAAAATCAAATAAAAAACTTTGTACTTTATTTTAGTTGATTCAAGAATGCATGAACCCCGGTTTACTCCTTCATCAGACACCAAAGTTTATAAAATGTGAGATCATGCGCACATAGATGGAATAAGTATAAAATCTACTCTTTTCACTATGAATTATAGTTTCTATGGGTTTGCCTTCCAACAAACCAAGTAATTCAATTATTTTTCATTTTTTCTCTTCCTTTTCTAGGTTCTTTTTGGTTTCAATTATTTTCTTCTCTTCTTAACTATATTGTTATTTTTAATGTTTCTACTTACTCATCCTTTTGTGGGTTAGACCCACCATAATATCCATAATTTTTAGGACTACACCCACCATAATCCATCCTCCCTTGCCAAAGGCTTATCCATATTCTATTCCATTTATTTGTGGGTTAAAACCCACCTTTATGTGACCCCAACCACCAATATGATATTTCATGCATCTTACTCTCCTTTGTGAAATAAAACTAACCATAAACTGACCACATCCTCCTAAATCCTTATTGGTTTTATCTAATCAATATCCAACCTACTATTGGATCAATATTCTCAACATCACACATTACTATTTTTAGCACCTCTTTCATGGGTAAAATATTATCTCTCATCTTCAATATCATCATAACTGAATAAACATACACTTGGGCATATAAATAATAACTTGTAACTTCTAAAATCAATTTAATAATGATATTTACCTTCTCATTCTTTACTATCTGCATTGCTATAGCAAAAAATTTATCTATCTCCACTACAACTTTTGCTTCTTATTCACACACTAGGCTATTATACACATTAGTGATTCCTCCTTCCATTTGGTGAGCTCAATAAAATCACTCTCTACATATGCCACATGAAGTGATTTAACACATGCTTCATCTACCATCTAATTTAGCTACATAGTCTCATTTCTCATATTTACACTTTAATCTTGCTTCTAACTAAGATTTGGCTTCTCAAAGATTTCACCATCATCTTGCCTACTCCTTAGGATAATACTCAAATATTATTATGATAGCTCTCCTTCTTCTAACCACTAAAAATGAGATTTCACCTATATATCCTCTTGATAATAATCTTTTTACCCTGTTACACCACTCTCTCTTGTCTACATATTGACCTGAAGACAATCCTTCATGGATGGAACATCATTACAAACAATATATTTAACCATTGTTGCCATACTAGGCTCTTATTTGGCTTCTCTACTCTACTTCTCATACAAATGAGCATGTTGGACTACACCACACTTTGTCCTTTTTTTCATCTTTTAGATTTTTGAACCTACACATTGAAAAAACACATTAAGGTAATCAATATCTCCCACAATCACTTCTTTTATATCTTTTTCACATAACAAGGAAATATTATCCATCTCTTTTTTGATACTCATAGTCTTCTCATAGATTTGTCCTTCATGATGGACTCCTAAAGGCCCATTTCTAACAACCTCATTGGTTTTTCTCTCTGCATCCTTCATACATCTGGTATGAAACTATAATCACGTGCATTAGCTTGCACTTATTCCACCTCTATTATTTTCTTCATGGAAATATATGATGTTTTTGGGATGCTAGCTTCATTTAACTCTAGTATTTCATTTACAAATGTTTTCAACTCCTCATGGATGTATTCTTCATTCACATCTATTGTTTCATTTACATAAACTTATAGCTTTCTCTTAATGTCCTCAGCCTTTCTACCCTCCAAAGTAGAAAAGGCAAATGCATTGTATTCATTAACCAATAATGGTTATGATTTTCCCACTCATGGGATACCCAAAACTCCTTCCCATCATCAAAAAATGTGTCTCCTTTTTCCAATTTAACTACTATCACCTTGATATCCTCTTGTATGAGGATTTATTCCTCTATGGGCTACTCATATATCTCATACATCTTATTTTTATAAAAAATAGAGTTGGGCTCTACATATAGAAGCCTCATATCCCTATTTTCTTTCAAGACAACCTTATTCTCCACATACATAACCTTCTCCTATCTAATTATCAATGTAGACTTGACTTTATCTCATGGAAAATTACCTCTCATATTTACTTTCTTGGAAATATTCTTCTCCTTATCACTTTCATTACTCATCACATGAATCTTATGTATCCACCCTTACTATAATTTACAATATACAAAATGACCCAACAACCTAGAAACCATATGCTCTTATCCACTCACCTTCTTCTTTTCTTTCCTTTATTTCCTCTCTTTGAGATCATTCAAATACATAGCTACAATTCCTCATAGTTTATTATATGTATCCTTTAACCTCATGGGGTATATAACATTCTAAACTTTAACATAAGCTTATAACCCCACTACCCATTTCATTAACTTATCAGGGCTCTCTTTAGCACATAAAAATTCAATATCAAAAATAGACTTACCTCTTTCCTTCAACATGACTACTATTGGTATTTTTCTTCTATCATAATCTTATCCTCCAATTATTTTTTCTCTTTCCAAATAATGCAATATAATTTGTAGGGACATCAAACCCACCATTATATAGTCCTCATCATCTTCACTTATAGTTGTAACATATCCACTTTGTGTAATTATCTCCATCATACCTAGTCTTTCCTAGAATTTATTAAACATCTATGTCAAATAATCTAACTCTAGTGCTCAATTAATAGAATTATCTTTTAAAACCTATATATAATCAAAATATAGCCTCTCAAACTCCCTCTCAACTTGTAGGACTTATCTAACACCTATAAGAACTTATGCAAGCTTATCTTTCATAACTTGTAACACACTTAGGATTTTTTCACACACCATAAGTATGCTACCTTTATATGATACCAATTGGTGTAAACATAAGATATGAATAAAAATAAATGTTATCCTTTATTTTTGTGTTGTTAGGGCTCTAATTTCACTCATGGTCACACATTAGCACATTACTCAGACATGACACACAACATATTTTCAATACATTAATATTAAATCATCACAATAAAAAAAATTAATAATATAAAACACACTCAAACTCAAAAATGTCTCTACATGATTATTTAATTACATTAAATATTTATATACTCTCATATATTCCCTCCTAGACTAATACAATTATTTGTTTTACTTCTAGAGAGTTCTACTCATTCCTAGTTTGTCTCTCTCCAAAAAAACTCCCTTTCTATTAATCCTGTAGTCATCTTAACATACAAAAATTTATGGGAATATATTAAAATTACATTACCTACTCAAATAAACATAGTCATGTGACCTTAATTTGTTTAAAGAATACCTTACTATCAGTAAATGTCAAAAATTGTTAGGTCACATTTTTGGCAAAATGATAGTTAAAAATACCCATCATAAATTTAACACCATCAATAGAATTGAAATTAAATTAAAAAAAAATATTATATAAAAAAATTTCCATAACCCCTAAAAATTTCAACATCTAACTCTCAACATAATTTACCTCAGGTCACCATAGGTGAAAAATAACATATCAAGTGTCACACACTATGCAAATGATGTTTCTAGGTTGAGTGGTAGTTACTAAAAATTTAACTTAATTTAAAAAATTGATGTAAAATTTGAAACATGGAATTATCAAATAATTTTATATGAATTATAAAAATTTGGTAACTTAATTCATATCAGATATCTATTGCAAGGTAATGAACTGCTAGGTTAGATAGATTCATTTTTTGGCTAACTGACAATCACAAAAATTGCCACAACATATCCTCCACTTATCCAATTGAGCTTAAATTTTTAAAAATACTTTTAGGATAAACTTTATATAATTTATAAAAATCTAGTCACCTAAATCTTATCTTAACCATTTCGTAAGGTCATGAACCTTATATAGACTAGGTACATGTTATTTTTAGTTGAATGCCAATTATAAAAGTACTCAGGGCTCCAATAATCCAATTGAGATAAAAATTTAAATATATATTTATAATAAAATTTATATCATAAATAAAAATTTGGTGACCTAACTCTCAATTCATATATTCATCAAGGTCATGAACCTTATGCCAAGTGACACAAACTAACCTAAAATAAATAGCTGCACCATTTTCATAGTAACTCTATATAGTCTAAATTTTGGTACATATATTTTAGGTATCATATGATATGAAACAACAAAAATTTCATCATTCAATTCTTTCCACATTATTACCAAAATTAAGGAAATGTATTTCCAGTATAATAGTTGGTACATCTTCATGGTGACTCTAAATGATATGAAATTTTGGGCATAGGTTATAATGTTAGGTTATATGATCCCACCATGTTTTAGCATCCAAATCCTAATGAAACATTAATGCAATAAAATATCATACAAGTATAACAATTGGTATTTCTCCATGGTAACTCTAAATGATATTAAATTTGGTAAAAATGTTGTGTGTCATATACTATGACATCATAAAAGTTTTTCATCTAATTATTACCACACTTGAAGAACCATTTTTGACAATTTTTTGTGACTTAATAGTTCCCCAATACGGATAGAAATAGTCAAAATATCTCTATGATTTATATGGAAATATAATACTTTTTCAAAATCAATCTGAAAGGTAAAAAATCTGACACAAACAAGTCCACAACCTAAAAATCAAAGAAAACACACCACACTCTATTTTTAGTTGATTCAAGATTACAAAAAATCTGAGATGCTCTTGCATCTAACACATTAGGTTTATAAAATGTGAGATCCTACTCACATATATGGAATAAGTGGAAAAAACACTCTTTTTACCATGAATTATAGTGGCCATTGGGTTTCCTTTCAACACACTAATCAATTCAACCATTTTTCAAATTTTTATGTTCCTTTTCCATCTTCTTCTTAATGATTTCAATTGTTTTCTTATTTTCTTAACTTTGGTCTTATTTTTTTCATTTTTACTCACACCTTCCTTTTTGGGGTTAAACCCACCATAATATATCATCCTCTACCAAAGGCTATCCATATTTCATTCCACTCTCTTATGGATTGAAACCCACCTTTATCTAACCACCATCACCAATATGCTCTTTCATGTATCATACTTTCCCTTGTAAGATTAATTCCACAATATACTAACCACCTCCTCTTAAAAACTTCTTAGATTTGTCTACTTAATATCCATCTTACTATTAGATCAATCTTATCAATATCATTCATTAGTGTTTTCATATTCTCTCACATGGCTGAAATCTTATCTCTCATCCTCAATAACATCACAACTAAAATATCATACACTTTGGCATCTAAATGATAACCCATAAATTCTAAAATAACTTCAAAGATAGTATTTACCTTCTCATTATTATCTATATGCATTAATATAGCAAGTAATCTCTCCATATCCTATACACATTAAACTTATTATTCACATATTAGGGTTGCTATCCATATCAGAAACTACTCCTTCCATTTAGTGAGCTCAACAAAATCACTCTCTACATCTACCACATCAGGTTCATCAACATATTTTTTAGTTGATATCAAATTTAGATGCACCCTCTCATTTATCATATACACATTATAATATTGAATATAATCAAGATTTATCTTATCAAAGCTTTCATCATCATTTTTCCTAATCCTTAGGATAATATTTAGTCATTATTATGATAGATATATCTTCTTCTTCTAGCTTTTGCAAATGATATTTTACTGCATATCCTCTTGAGAACAATCTTTTGCCCATGATGTACCACTCTCTCTTGTATCCATAATGTTCAAAATAAAATCATTCATGGTTGGAACATCATCACTAACAAGTTATTTAACCACATTTTCCATACTAGGATCTTGTTTGGATTTTCTACTCTACTTCTCATATAAATGAGCATGCTAGACTACACCACACTTTGTCCTTTGTTTTGTAATATCCTCCATTTCTAGACCTGAACATTGAAAAAATATATAAATGGAATCAAGATCTCCTAGAGTAACTTATTTCATAACTTATTCACACCATAAGGACATGATATCAAAGACACATTTTCAACTCATAGTCTTCTCACATACTTCTCCTTCATGATGGACACTCAAAGACCCATTTTCAACAATCTCATTGGTTATTTCTACATCCTTATTCATGTTTTCTTTTCCTTCAAATTGCTAGTATGAAATTGTACTCTACTCATATGCATTAGGTTACACTTATTTCAACTTAATTATTTCCTTCATGGAAACCTTAAACTCTTCTCTAGGCTACTATCTCCATTCATCTCTATTGTTTCATTTACAAAAACTTTCAACTCCTCATGGATGCAATCTTCATTCACCTCTGTTGTTTTATTTATAGAAACCTATAGCTTTACTTGGTTATTATCAACCCTTCTACCCTCTGAAATAAAAAATACAAATGTATTTTCTTCATTAACCAAGGATGGTTTTGATTTTTTCCATTGAAGAGATACCACAAACTCCTTCCATCATAAAAAAATGTGTCTCCTTCTTCAACTTCAACTGCTATTATATTTGTATCCTCATTCAAGAGTGTTTATTCTTTTATAAGATATTTACATCTCTCATCCATATTTTTCTTATAAAAATCATAATTGGGCTCTACATATAAAATAATCATCTCCTTGATTTATTCTAAGATAAAATCCTTATCTACATACACAACCTTCTCTTGGATACTTCTCAAATTAGGCTTGATTTTCTCACATGGTAAATTCCATCTTGTATTTACTTTCATGTAAATATTATTCTTATCATCTCTCTTAATACTCATCACATGAATCTTATTTATCCACCCTTTCTACAATTTTTGGTGTAAAAAATGACCTAACATCTTGGGAACCATATCTTCCTATCTGCTCACCTTCTTCTTTCCTTTCTTTTTTCTCCTCTCCTAGAAATCTATCCAATACACAACTACACTTCCAATTTTTTTTATATGCAAGCTTTATCCTCATGGGGTCTATAAAATTATCAAATTTAAAATAAAATTCTAACTCTACTACCCATTTAATTGATTTTTTAGGGTTCTCTTTACCACATAAAAATTCAATATCACAAATAGAGTTACTTCTTTTCTTCACCATGACCTTTGTTGGTATTTTATTTCTATTGGAATAGTTTCCTAAACTTACATATAATCTTAAAAATCATCCAATCTCAATTTTAGGGATATTAAAATCACCATTATATATTCCTCATCATCTTCAATCATAGTTACAACATCTCCACTTTGTGTAATCATCTCCATCATACCCAGTCTTACCTTTAATTTTTTCAAAATATCTATCAAGTCTTATACCTTTGGTGTTATTATTATTTTTTGTGTTATATATATCCATAATAATCATGATTATATTTCACAACATCTATTAGACTCAAAATTTATCCTCTAAAACTTCATCTCAGCTTACATGACTTCTCTCACACCTGCAACAACTAATGTAACTTTCTCTTTCACAACTTTCAGCATACTTAAGAGTTTTTTGACACACAAAAATAAGATGACAATAACTTTATCTAGTAACAATTCATGAAAACACAATTTATGGATACAAATTAAGTTTTGCCTTTATTTTTTGTGTTGTTAGGGTCAAACATTCACTCATGGTCACACATTAGCACATTATTCAGAATTGACACACTTAACATATATTCATTTCATTAATCTTAAATCATCATAGTAGAATAAATTAACACTATAAAATACACACTTGATCTCACAAATACCTATACATGATTATTTTATTAAATGAAATAGTTATAGACTCTCATATAGTCCTTGGACTGATACAACTCTCTATTATACTCCTAGAGAGTCCTATTCCTTCCCACCTTATCTCTCTCCCCAAAAAACTAAAAATATTGTATTCCTATTAAAATCCCTAGCTTAATGAGTTTTATCTTCAATGTACCCAATCTCCATATAACATATCATAATTAGTCTGAATTTAGTTTTCAAAATCAACACCTAATTGTTAGGTGATGTTTAAGGTTAAATGATAAAAAACCCACTACAAATTAAATATTGTTAATATAATTGATATTCAATTTGAACCACATATTATTAAAATAAATTATACATCACCTAAAAATTTAAATATCTAACTCTTAACATATATTACCTTAGGTCACCATAGGTGAAGAATAACCAGCCAAGTGTCACACACTACCCAAATGATGTTTTTAGGTTGATAGGTAGTTAATAAAACTTCCAAAACTTTAACACCATTTATCTAATTGATATTAAATTTGAAAAATATTATTACAAATTAATTTTATCTCAACCCAAAAAAATGGTAACTTAATTCATTCCACATATCTAAATCAAGGTACTAAACCATCATGGCTAAATAGATACCTTTTCTTGCTGAATGATAGTTATAATAACTATCATAAATTTGCCTCTACTTATCCAATTGAGATTATCATTTTTTATTTGATATGGTAAAAATCATATTTTTATAAGGACAAGGAACTAGAGTATATAAATGTGTATTAAAAGGAGTAAGACCCATGGGTTGGAAGACAAAACCAAAAAAATAAAACTAGCAGCTAACTAACCATTTAGAGGACAAAAATAAAAAGAAAGTAAACCATAAAGATATTCTAGGATAGTGGATCCCTCCATACGTACCTTCATATCCTCTATCACCTTTTCCTATGTAATCTATTTTGTCTTTGTAATTATAGCCCTAGTTCTATTTCTTGGGCCTTCCACATCCTCCTTCGATAGGATCATTATGGGTATCTTCTGCAATTGTTCCTTCATAGGGGTCTTCTTGGTGGGGGATTTTTTTGGGATCTTAGGGGAATAAGTCTCTACCTCCATGATAAATTACTTGATGGGGGTCTCTTCATCCTTTTCTAGTTGTGAGAAAGATTGAATTATTTTAGCGACCTCTTTGTTTATGGAATCTAAATCCTAGATTAAACCTCCTAAACACATCCCTGTCTCATGAAGTTTGTTATTAAACCTTTCCAATTTATTTTTTTGGTTTTAATAACCTCAAACATGGGGTCTTACCTTTCTCTACCATTTTACTCAAGATTCCTTCCTCTATTTATAATACATTATTCTTAAAATTGATATTAAATTTTAAGAACAATGTTTATACTATATTTTATATCACCTCTCCAAAAAAATGACCTAACACTTACTGAAACTATTTTACAAAGTCATGAGCCTTATTTATACTAGGCAAATGTAATTTATAGTTGAATGATAGTTTAAAAAACTATCATTACTTTATAACCACTTATCGAATTAAGCTTAAATTTGAAAGAAAATATTATAGACTAAAATTTATATCACCAATTTAAATTTGGTGACCTAGATCTTAATGTAGGTATTCCTCAAGCTCATAAACCTTATTCTAAGTGACACAAACATAACCTAAAATAAACAACTATAAAGTTTCCACAATAAATCAAAATGGTCTAAATTTTGGTAAAAATATTTTAGGTGTCATATGATATGAACCCACAAAAATTTTGCCATCCAATTCCTTCTACAACATTACCAAAAATAAGGAAAACTCCTTCTAATGTAATAATTGGTATGCATCCTTGGTGACTCCAAATGATCCATTTTTTTGTATAGGTTGTAAGTGTTAGGTTATATCCCACAATTTTTAACATCCAATTGATTCTAGAACATTATTAAAAGTAAGGAAACCTCCTACCAATATAATATTTAATATACTTCTACAGTGACTCGAAATGATCTAAAATTTTGTATAAATTTTTTAGGTGTCATAATTTATGGCTTTAAAAAATTCATCATCTAATTCTCATCATAGTTGAAGAACTATTTCTGACTAGTTTGTGTGACTTAAAAATCTCCATAGACTAATAGAAAAAATCAAAATATCTTTATGTTTTCCACAATAATAGAATACTTTTGAAACATAATTATATGAAGTAAATAGAGCACATGAACAAGGCCACAACACAAAAATAAAAGAAAATGCACCGCACTTTATTTTTTTATTAATGTAAGATTACATGACCCTTGTGATGCTACTGCATTGATATTACTTGTCTTATCTTAGTATATCTTTAATATGAGTTTCTAAGGTATTCCATGCCTCATAGAAATTATTACATGTTAAAATTCTTGGATAAATGCTTGGGTCTATAGCACTCTGAAAATAGAATAAATCTTGTGCATCCACCTTTTATTCATCCATTTTTTTGATCTTGTGCTAAGTTGTTCCAATATTAAAATGGTATGTACCCATGTAGATAAATATACCAAAATTATTTACATATAATAATTATGTTCAACTGATGTCTCTAATGTTCAAAGTTATCATTATTAGAAATATGAATAACAATGGAAGCAAAATTTGTTTAGGTCATTTATTCTTTTGATGATGGCCTAAAACCTTTTCGAGTATTTATTAAATGAATATATGATACCAAATGAAGGTTTTTAATTTATAAAGGGAGTGAAAATCAAGTTTTAATTGATCTAAAACTAAATCTATGTATCAACTAATCTGTTCCAAAATTACTAGTTATTAATCGAATAGTGTTGTGAGATTCTTGATCGTAAATTTTACAAAATAACTTGAACTATGAAAACCCATGTTTATCGGTATTATTTACTATGTACCTATAATAAAATATAATATAAAAAATGAAAAATATTTTCCATAATAGTAATAATGTGCCCCACTTGCTTGTGTAGAATTATTATTAATAAAATAAATCTAAAATAAGCTTAATACAATAAAACTTGCATGAGAAGCAAGGTGAAAAAGTCAAATATAAATTAATAATATTATTTTAAAACTAAGTAATATATAATTATACATTTAAAAATTTAAGCTAAAATACTTGAAATTATACTAAATCAAAAAAGGATGACTTATGTTCAAGACAAGCTCAACATTCAAGAAGTGTTGCTCAACAATTAATCATACCATACAACCCACTTAACTTAGGTACCTCAAATTCCATATAAATAATAATTAATTTAAATAAAATTATTTTTATTTATCTCAGCTATATAAATTTCACCCCACCTCTTGGGTATGAATGTATACTATTTGAACTTATTTAAGTACACATCCAATGAATTGCACTCTAATGAGCATTTCTATCTATTTTCAGGAAGTTCTTAAAAAGTGTTTAAAATTGACCAAAAACTAATCTATGATATTAATGAGTTAAATGAATTTCTTAAGATAAAAATAATAGTTTTTTTTAATATCAATGATTAAGTTCTAACATTGGCATCATACTCAACAAGGTTCTCAAATATACTTGTTTGCTTATAGACTTGGGTCGGTCCAATATTAGAGAGAAGTAACTACACTGGCTAAACTATGTCTATAGCCCACTATCCTATCTCTAAGGAGTAACTTCCCTAGGTTATATTATCTTCTCTAGTGCATCATAAATCAAATGCATAAAAAGAGGCTTCCTATGGTATAAACAAGGGAAATTAGGTGTTTCCAAAATATCATGAGGTATGGGAAAACTAAACTCCATGTTTAGTGTTGTAAAATAGATTGAGTATTGGGGAAATACCACTCACAACATGATGTTCATAAAACATATCACTGCTTAGCTCATAATGAAAATTACAAAAATATTTTAGAACTAATGTAGCATAGTTTATGAAAACAAGTAATAAACAAATATAAAAGTAGAAGAAAATAAAATTGAAAGATTTTTCTGTATAAAGATAAAAATATTTCAACCTGAGGTCAAAATTAAAAGCTCCAGTTCCAGATTTTATGCAAGATTACAAGAAAATTTATTCATTATTAGATTAATATACAAGGTTTAAAAATATTGATGATTATATCCATATTTTAGATCCAAAGTTGAAGGCTATTTTATTTCAATGTTAGGATTTTTTGAATTTTTTTGTGAAATCCTAGGACAAAAATCAAGAGAACGAGAAATGTTTTAAATGAATTTTACGTTCACTATAATTCTTAATGTTTTTTTTAATTTAAAAATAAAATTATATAAACATTGAACTATTGAAAAAAAATTATATTTATAAATAATATATAATTTTTGACAGAATTTGAAATAACCTATAAATAGTAAATGAACAAACAAATATGTAAACCTAGCTCAAATTATAATTATTTTGAATGTGAAGGCTAATTTTTGATGAAAAATGGAAATAAATACCCATGAAATATATCATAACCAAAATTAAAATTTTAAATTTTACTCAGACAAGTCCACACTAGGTTGACAAGGTCACATTATGATTTTATCTATTGAATGTGATCGTGTCCTGGTTAACTATGTGATTAAATTTTTATATATGGGTAATTGAACCTATCTATGAGAGATTTTTTAATTATTATGTGTCCTAATGTTTCACATGGAAAATTTATAAAATAGAATACCTAACTCTTGAAAAATAACCTAAAAGGAGATAAAATACAAAAGAGTGAATCGAGCAAGGGCACTAGTCAAGCTATCCTAAAAAAAACCCAAATAATTTGAGTGCTACCTACATATCCTAAAAGGAATTAATTCAATGTAGTTATCCCTCCTAGAGTTAGTGTTTCAATATGTATATTTTCTATTTGAATGCTATTAGATAGATTGAATTAAATGCTTGATAATGATTTCCATTGAGTTGCACTAAAATATATTTAGACTTCGGAGGGATCATTTTAAATAATTTGGACTTATTACTTGTCTAACTCCAAATGAAATTATTGGGAAAACATCTATAAAAATTTTAATTATAAATTATCAGCAATGCAATATATGGGGAATAGATCCAAATTATTACCACATTCTTAGTTTAGTTTATTTGTAATATATGAAAATGATTCTTTTTCTAACATTCTCTCTAGTCTAGTTTCAGGGGACATCTGTCAAGTTGATCTTAAATGGTCCTTTGGCCTATGATTTTTATAATACTTCAAAATTAAAATTGGAAAGAGTAGTTCCATTTTTATCAATGTATAGTATAATTTACAAGTGAGTTCTAGATATATTTTGAATGACCTTGATGTGCTTATATAGAGGAATATTTTTAATATTCCCATTAATTGACCTTGATAAAAACACAAGAGGGGTAAAATTAAATTTATTGAATTTAAAAATTTACACTTGGAGTGTGGGGGACAAGAGTGTAATGATGGAAAATGTTGTAGGGTGTCCCTATCTACCTAGTGTGGCATTATCCCAAAAGCTCAGAGATTGATGAAACTAAATTGATGTAAACCTGTAAGTAATATAGGGATGAATGTATGAATTTTTAATGATTTCAAGGAATTAAAAATATTAACAAATGATCTCATAATATTACAAGTTAATACAATGGGGAACATGCCAATAAGGGTAAGGATGTCAAGATTAAACATTGTTAAGAACTTAGATTAAATTTGAGTGTATACATAGATAAATACCTAAATTTTAAGTTACTTGTGCACCATCTTAGGCTAGTTGTGACTAAAAATCAGTATAGAAATAAATCTAAAAATTCGATGCAAAATATAGAATTCTAGAAAAACATCAAAATCAAAGAGATAAATTTTGGCAATGTCCAATATTGTACAACTCAATGTTGGTGGTGATCAGGATTATACAACATGGTTTCTTTAGGTAAAATGAGATTTACGTTAGAAAATGTTAGATCTATTCAAC
>JARHVA010005805.1:680000-707500 GCA_037957365.1 Torreya grandis | reverse complement strand
AAATTTTAGGAATTTAATATGAATATATTTTGAAACTAATGATATTTACTCCTACAAAAAAATTTGGTTGTCACTTGTATATTGAGAAACATAGTAATGAAATAGTCTAAAAAAATATTCAAGATCATGACCTATATATTAAAAATCATACTACATAATAAATTTCTGCATCTATTTATGAGCATGATCTAGTTACACATGAGCATATTAAATATTCAATTTCTCCATCTATTTATGAGAATGATACAATTACATGTGAGAAAATAATTTACTTCAAAAGACCATGGTAAATTCTCCTAAGTATAAATTGTCACCTAAAAATAGGTATTTATCTCCTAAAGAACCAAATGTTATTTGGAATGTTTCATAATAGATATAGGTAATTACAAATTGTCCTATTATAAATGAGGATGCAGTTTTATGTGGATATATGAGCAATGATTTAGATGGTTATATTAAAGAATATGATCCATATTCATTTTTATAATCATATATAGTCTTCAAAACCTCTTCATAGGAATTTACTCCATATCACACCTTGGGTTATGCATACATGCCTCCCATTACAAACATAATTGGTTAGTTACTTGAAATTTTATTTATACATACATTCTTTGATGCCTCTTCTTTCCAAAATTCCAATCATTATTATATCCCTTGGATTTATTTTAACTTTGGGCACTTTACCTCAATTTTCAAACTAACTGGAAAAAATAAAAAAAAAACTACCTTAAAATGTTTGCAATGCTCATTATTTATGGCAGTTCAGTTTCTTACTATGGTATATTTATCATGTTATAGCTCATTTTGAATTTACATGATCATATATATATATATATATATATATATATATATATATATATATATATATATATATATATATACATTATCCATGAGCACACATAACCTCTTGTCCATTTGGGTTATATACACTCTTATCTATACTAATCATTTTTTCTCCATTGCTATGATGACTTTACACATATATTGGAAGCAAATTGCTTGATTTTCTTCTTGGTATATTTTTATTTTGCAACTTGTTTTGGATTATTTGAATCCCTCTTATTTATTATATTTTATAATCCTTGATCATTTGTAATTTTAAAATATTTTAAAGTCCTTTTTTCAAAAGTTTAAATATATTTTTTTTTTTCAAACATGGCAAAAAATTCAAAAATCATCTTTGTCAAAAACTCAATTTTTTTTAATTAAATGTAAAAATCAGGATCTCAAAATAATTTTAAAATTTTATGAGATTACTTATTTATATATGTTATTTATTTCATGTTAAGTAGATAACATATTTTAGTTTTAAACACAGTATTTTTCACGAGGTATGTGAGTATGATATATGATATACTATTACATGGTTTTTAAATGACAATATTCCCTTTTCACCCAACAATTTTCTAAATGGGGGATTTTTTTTTTTCTCCATGAATATTTCAATAAGTTATATATATCCAAAAACTTTACACTGTGTTGAGCTATATATAATGAAAATGTTTTGCTAATCACTTATAATTTACTTTATATTACATCAATATGTTATTTGCTAATAATGACATTGATACATTTGGTTGATGTAGACAAATCTCATTTGCTCTATGATGATGATTATTATTTTTACTTCACTACATGATAAATTAGGATTTTATTTCTCATTTTGTGCCACCCCTTACCTATTGTGTACAATATATACATTTTTTTGCTTGTATGGCATCCTTATGTCATTTGTGTGTGGCCCTTGGCATTGTTTGTTTATGTGACACTCACGTCCCTTGTATGTGGCCTTTGGGACTTATGTGTGAAATTAAATGAGAATTTTGTGATAATACTTGTATGCTCATTTATTGTTACTATGGTGTGATGAAGCATGCCATGAATTAATTCTAATTATTAATTTTACTCTTATGCCATAACACATATATCTATCTAACACATATTTCATATAAAATTCAATGCAATATTCAATAATATGATGCAATACAATTAAAATGTTCATATGCTGCTACATGAATACATATTTCATATATTCTACAAGTTTTATTTTGAGATTAATGACTTTTAAGTTATGTATTTCATCTTAAAAGGGGGGAATAACAATGGGCTTGTCTTAATAATTAAATTCCTCATGAGAAACAAATGTTATATTTATGAATTTTTTATATATGAATTACAGTATGATTCAAAAAATTTAGATTATGGGGACATATGACATACATGTACCCTTATTAATACATTTACTTGAGTAAATATTAACATATACTTGATGCATATGTATGGGCATGTGAAAAATCATTTCAATTACAAGTTAAAAGTTTAAAATAATTGAATGTTAAATTATCATTCTATATCAATTCAATACAGATATATGTGGCATTATATTCATTTATGTTCATGTTTCTACATGGCAATTTCAAATTTCATTTTTTTCAAAGTTCAAAAGTTTCAAATATAATCTAGACATCAATAATAGTTTGATTTTCTTAATTTTGTAAATGGGGAATTTTATATTTTAGTGTCAATACATAACATATATGATTTAACATTAGAGAGAAACATCTAGTGGTCACACCATTTCTCCTACCACATTTGAGTCTTGTAAGACTCAACATCTAGTGTTGCTTTATAGGAGAGTATTGGCTGGTTCTACCCATTCAATTATTAGACCAAAGTAATATACATATTTAGATGAGAGTTGGATCAAAAAAAATTTCAACTAAAGGGATATAATTAGTTTTAAAATTGAGACTTGACCACTTTCAATTCATCACAGGCTCAACATTTATCCAAAGGCCTCAACAAGGGGGCACTCACTTTTCCATTTTCAAGTTATAAGGAAATCAGATTGCATACTCTTGTAAGTGTATTTTTTCTTTGATATATTTTCAAATTTAAAATTTCAATTTTTATATTTTCATTATTCAAATATAAAATATAAATTATTTTATTGGCATGGTTGCACATTTTACGTTGAGGCACCTTGCATAATCAATCTTCACATTAAAGGATAAATTATGTGTACACACTTAGGTTTGCATATAATTTAATCTATTAATTTCACTTCATTACATCATTAGAATATGGAGAAAAATGTAGACACTCAAATTTAATAATTAAGTGCTTGACAATGTTTAAGATTTACATCCTTACCTTACTTGACATATTTGTCATTCTATTAACTTGTAATCTTTATGAAATCCTTTCCTATTTTATTCACTATCTTGAAACTATAGAAAATATAATTTATATATCACTATTTTCCTTAGATATTCATGTCAATAAAGTTCCAATAGTATCATACCGTTTGGAAAAATATCTTACTAGGTTAAATAGGGTTGCAACCTAGCCTTGTCTATTAGTGTGCTCTTGTCCCCTACACTAACTGATACTTTTGAATTTTAAGACATTTTAGATTAACTCTCATGATTTTAACAATGTCACTTAATGAAAATATTGCAAATATTTCTCTCTATAAGCACTTCAAGTCCTTTCAAGGAAATATATAGTCATCACATATTAGTTCTACTTCACATTCAACAAAAATGCAATAATCTTTCCATTTCAAGTTTTGATTTATTCTACTAGTCATAGGCCAAGTCTCAAGATATTTTATTTTAGGTCAAGGGCATTAATTTTCAATAATTTAAGTTAATGTACTAGTTTTAAACATATATCAAATATCAAGATTCACACACTCACTCTAAAAGGGATAAATACATTGGCCTCAAGCCCTTTTTGGCTATGTCGGCATAACTAGTATTATGCAATATTTTTGGAGGATAGCTCTTTTATTATCCTCACATGATTATCCCCTTTGTATTTTATCTCTATTTTATTTATGTATAGTAACTAGTATTTCACATTACATGTATTTTTGCATGTCAAATAGACATTCATAAATAAAAATTATACCTTCTTAGATAGCCACATGTACTCAAATTTAAAAATATATCACGTAGTCAACACAAAACATAACCACATTCAAAAGACAAGGACACAATGTACACATGTCCAACCTAGTTCAGTCCTATCCTAGTACATCATAGAATTAAATTTTTAGACACAACATAGTTCACATATCCTCCCAATATGTTCTACATCAGTTATTCATATGCACAATAAGAAAAAAATCAGATTTGAGCTAGTTTACATTTTTCATTATTTATTACTATTTAGAGCTCAGTTCAATTTCTATATTTTACATTTGGGTTATGTATAATTTATAATATAATTATTTATTTCATTGGTTTATTGTTTTTTTCATTTCATATTTAAATCAACATATAACATTAAAACATTCACAACTTGATTTGATGAATTTCAAGGGGCATTCCATGAAGGAGGATGCATATACAAGACAAGAGGTAAAAAATGAAGATTTTTTTAAATCACATGTAATCTAAGAGGTATAAAATGATGAGGATAATATATCTAGGGAAGAATCCATATAGGTGGATAATCCCATATAGGAGTTTACCCATCACCATCCTAAAGAGGTAAACATGGAAAGAGATCAATTCTTATAAGGATAGTTACAAAGATAAAAATATGATTATCATTAATTTAGAGAGATATCAATATAAAAACCACAACACACAACTCCCAACAAACCCAAATCAAGATAGGAAATGCCTTCCCATCGAGATGTATAGTGTAAATTTCTATGAAAGACATCCAAAACACATTGTTAGGACCCCTTTGTATTAAGTCTTTAATTTTTTATTTTTTTAATTAATAAAATATATAGAATAATATAATTTTTAATTCATCCCTTTAGGTAACTTTGATAATCCAAAATGTATGGCAAGTACTAGTCAAATAGAATAGGATTAGTTTTAAATAGGAAATTAGACTAGTGGAAAAGTTTCCATGAATTATATTGTACTAAGATTACTCAAAGGAGGTTTCCCCTAAAAAATTAAAATGATATTATAGTGTCATTATAATATATTTTTAATGAAACATAATTAAATTCCTTTTAAATTTAATTATAACTTCTTTGAATTTTGATATTGGTTTAGTTTGTTGTAGGAAGAATCATATCATCTAGTATAAGAGCACTTTCTAGGGCTATGGTTTGTATTAGTTTCAATGGTATAGGGATCTCTAATATTATGGATTGTATGATCTCAAATCTATAAATTCAAGATATTGATGATCATAAAGTGGTAATAGAAGTGACAAAACTAAGTCTTCCCTCAAACTCTACCCAGTTTTTCCTTCTTGCAAATAGTTTTTTTTCTTATAGGTTAGTAATTATGTTTCAAAAGTTTTAAAACTCATATAAAGTATTTGTTATAAGATAATTGTATATAGATTTCATTGATTCTCCATGAAGTGATGGGTTACACCCTATACTCAAGCCACTAGACAATAATGTATACTGACTTGAGCTTCCACATACCTTAGGGTATATTAGAAGACCCATTAGCTATTTTCAAAATTTATGTATAAGAATCCTTAAACTACCTATTAATTTTGGTACACTATTAATATGCATGCCCAAAGAATATACTCATACATAACCTTAGAGATAGGTTTGTGGGATATAGGTATAGTCTACCTTTTATATACAATGTTTTGAAACATTGGTTTGACACTATTTAAAAATGGGATAAGTCCAAATGTGAGCCCACAAACTATAAACACCTTGTATAATCCCCACCTATTTTTTTGATTGCATTAAAATATAGTACATTTTTATTTTTTATAAACTAACACCATTTTATTCATGTTATTGATGTAGTGGGAAAAACACTATTCATGTAACACTATTCATGTGTACTATTCACTAATGATGTGGCATACACTATTCATCCTGGTGAGGTGTCCACAACACTATTATTGAGTTATTATGTGGCATGGTTTGAATTTTTCATGTGGTTCATGAAAAGAGTGGTCAAAATGTAAACCTGCCCCTTTTGGAAGCTTGTGTTAAGTGGAGAGGCATGAATAACTATTTCAAATTGGCATCTATGTTTTCTATGTGACCTTGCTTGAAGGTGGTGTCAACTTTCAAAGATGTTTTTTCCTTAAAAAAAGATGAACCCATGGAGCATGTGGTTTATCATTTTCTTGGGCCTCACCTTGTCTCTTGACAAGATTCCCTCCATATGAAGGAGTGAGACAAATTTTGGGCTCCTTTATGTTTCTTTTACTCATTATTTCTTTGTAAAATATATAAATGAATGAATTTAATTTGATTTAGGTAGGATAGGTTGGAATGGGGAGAATTTATGATGATAAGATTGTGTAAATCCTTTGAGGAATCCTCCTTGGCATGTTGGCCAAGTATGATAGGTTGTTGAAGCTTGTATGTGAGAGAGAAGATTTGTTGAGAAAGATTCTGTAATGAGAGATGGTTAATGAGAATTTATGAGTTAAATTTATGGTGAGATTATGTGTTTTTATTATATTGAGCCTTATATAGATTATTAAATCCATTATGTGGTTGGAGGTCACATCAACTGGTATTAGAGCAAGTTAGAATATTATTGGGAGGAGAAGATACTAGAGTGCATCCTTGTTTGAATTTTATTTTGTAGGTTTTGAAGAGATGAAGAATAAGAATGGAAGAGAGGACATGGTGAATATTCTGATGAATATGCAAGAAAAATTGTACATGATGATAGATAATATGCAAGATAAAGAGAGACAAGGATTTGACATAGTGATGAAGAAGAGAATAAAGTGGCCTATGAAGCTGCTAATTGAGAGAAGGAAGAGTCAAGAATTGAAGCTTGTCTTAAATACATAAGAGAAGATGAATAATATTTCCATGAAATGAAATATGAGAGAGGAGATGATTTTTATGGCAGCCCATAGTGAGATTTAAGAGCATGTGGAGCATGCTAAAATTTAAAAAGAGATATATGTTTCTTTTGAATAAAATTTGGATGAAGATGATGTAGAAGTATGTGCACATGATGACATGGAGGATGATAATATTTCAGCCATTTAGTATGGGATGAGAGTGTATATTTCATTCATGAAGATATGCGTGTGTAATAAGAATGAAACAATGTAGGGTTGCATGAGGAAGAAAATTATAGCCATGTGAAGTCACAATTTTATTTTGTAGAAGAATTAGAGGATATTTTAATGCAAAAGAGTGCATATGTGGAGGAAAAAATGAATTTTTTAAATCCATGAGAGAGGATCTACCAGTAATGGTCATTTATGATGTTGTGGAAGAACCAATAGGTGGTTGGATAGTGTGTGAAGTAAACCAAGTGAGATTTAGGTGGAGGTGGGTAGATAGTGGTGGGATATAGCTCACATAGGTTGATAATATGTGTGATAGAGTATATTGGTAGAAGAGGTTGGTTTTGGGTGGGTATGATCCCATGAGTATTTGTGGTGGGTCAAATCCCACATTTGCATCCATTGGGATATGGATGAGATTTTGGTAGATAAGGATAGTTTTAGGGATAGTACATAGATACTAGAATTAGAGAAGGAAAATGAATATTCTCTGGGTGTACTAGTATGTTAGACAAGGATGTCGTGGTCATTACCCTTCATGACTAAAAGAGTGGTTCTACCACTTGCCCCATCTATGTGATCATAAGATCACATTATCGACCTCATATGTCTTATGCAAAAGCATCTAAAGGTTTGACCAATCTTACATCACCCAAAAATAGAGTGGCATGCTTTTTTATTTTTTTATAATAAATGGAAAGGATATAATTAGTTGTAGAAGTTTATTTGATTTCAACTGGAGAATGATGTAATAGAAAAAATACTATTCATGTAACACTATTCATGATTACTACTCACTGATGATGTGGTAGGAACTATTCATCCTAGTAAGGTGTTCATAATACTATTATTCAGTTCTTAGGTGGCATGGGTTGAATTTATCATGTGGGGCATGAAAAGAGTGGTCAAAAGGAAAACCTACCCCTTTTGGAAGCTTGTGATAAGTGGGGAGACATGAATCACTATTTCATATTGGCATCTACTTTTTCCATGTGGCCTTGCTTAAAGGTGGTGGTAACTTTCCAATATGATTTGTACTTAGTCAAAGATGACCCCATGAAGCATTTGGTGTATCATTTCCTTGGGCCTTACCTTGTCTCTAGACAAGATTCCCTCCATGTGAAGGAGTGGGATGAATTTTGGGCCCCTTTATGTTCCTTTCACTCATTCTTTCTTTGTAAAATCTATAAATGAATGTATTTATTTTACTTGAGGTAGGTTAGGTGGTAATGGGGTAAATTTATGAGGATAGTCTTGTGTGAATCCTTTGAGGAAGCCTCCTTAGCATGTTGGCCAAGTATGATAGCTTATTGAAGCTTGTATGTGAGAGAGAAGTTTTGTTGAGAAAGTTTGTGTAACGAGAGATGATTAATGAGAATTTATGAGTTGAATTTATGGTGAGATTATGTTTTTTATGAGATTGAGTCTTGTATGGATTTTTGAATCCATTATGTGGTTAGAGGCCACATCAGCTATAAATATAACAAAAAACAACATAGTTTGTATAGTATTACAAACATTTCCTTAATTCAAAGGATTAGAATAATTTTTGTAAGTGTCATAACATTGGGTTATATTGTTGTGATCATATAGTTGAGCTAATATTTTTGACATATAGCATCAATAACCCTATTTTAGAACATTGAGATCCCTCTTGGTAATGTTTGTGAAAACCCTATCTATAACCAAGTATGTGGAATAAGAATCTACTAACATGAGACCTAAATTCATTGAAATACAATAATGGGTACTAGTCTCAACATAAAAAAATTAGAATCAATAAACAAAGTCAATATTGAAAGTCTCTCAGAGAGTAGTATTTCATTAGGAACCTTATCATGTGGCCAAAAACTAGATTTCAAATAATTTATGGAGCTAAACCTACAATTTTAAGTTATTGTATAGAATAATACTTCATCTTACATAGTAAAATTGAGGCAAACAAAGTAGCCATAACATCCATCCACTTCAAAAAGGAATCTATCCATTGATATCAAAAATATCATAAAGAACTAACTTGAGATGATTTTTTTCCAACTTTTGTTGGTTATCTTTGGTCCCATCACCTATGATGATTTTAAAACCTTAACCAAACTCAATAAAATTGGAATGGTTCATGAATAGCAATTATTTTTTGAAACATTAGTTAATAAAATTGAAGCTTTAGCTGATAATTTTTTAAGATTTTACCTTTAATGGACTCAAAGATAAATTCATATTCAGATCAAAATTTTAAAACCTAATTACATGATAGAATATCTATGGTTGGCCAAGATATTTTAAGATAATGTCCTATCCAAACATGAATTTTCAATTAAAAATCCATTTTAAACTATCTACATCACAACACTACATAACAAACCCAACTCCAAAATAAACACCCATTAAACACCTTATAGAGGATGAAATACAAATTCATTAGGAAAAATAGTTGTGTTTTATATGTGATGAAAAATTCACACAAGCCCAAAAGTGCATTGAACATAAGTTTTACTTTACATATGTAGAATCACCACCAAATATTGATGAATGGGAGGATGCCCAAGATTCCCACAACAAAGAACATAAAATCAAAGAGTATATCCTCATGGAGTGAAAACTTGAATTTTATGTGCATTCCTTGAAAGGAGTAAGCATTATTAAAACTATGAGAATAAATGGGTACATTAATAAATTCCTCCTCACTATACTAATTTACTCCTAAAACACAAATGCATTCTTTAATCCTTAGCTAACTAAACAAGCTAACTCTTTATTGTACCATTGTTAAATATTTGAAGATATGACTTCCAATGGGGGGGAATTTCCATGTAAACAAAAATCTCACAATTTTTATGTTTCTTTGGGGATTATAACTTCAAATCACACATATTTTTAAGCCCCTAGGAGTATGTGATTTGGTTCTTAGAGATCAATGGTTACACACTCTTGGATCCATTTTGTGGGATATTTCAAAACTTTGGATGAAGTTATATGATAATGGCCAACAATACATAATGAAGGGCCTCCTACCATGACCCAATAGTTTCATAAATTCACACTGTGTGGAGAAGCTCATTTAAAAATGAACTCAGGGGATCATTTCTCAAAATTTTTATATTCAAATTAACACATCTATTGATTCTATCTAGCCTATTGATTTTTTTTTAGTGAAACACATGTCGATATTTGAGGAACTAATATTATTACTTCCTCATTAATTTTAGGACCATCACATTTATCTATCTCTAAGGAGTATAACCCTAAATGTTTAGTCATAATGCAACTATTTTAACTCAAAATCAAAAATTAAAAATATTGTTCAATATTTACTATGGGGAGGAGTGATTCACCCTAGTAAAACTGCACACTCTTATCTATTTTTAATTATTTGAAAAAAGTATGGATCTTAGTGACTATGCATTGACTTTCAAGAAATTAAAAAATCAATATTAATGAGAAGCTTCCTTATTTTAATGATTTGAGAAATTATATATGAGAGCCATGTTGCCAAATTATTATCCAAATTAGATTTATACTTTAGCTCTCATCATATCCACATCTACAATGAAGATATTCCTAAAATTATCCTCTACTCTCATGATGACCACTATGAAATTTTGTTCATGCCTTTTGGGCTTACCAATATCTTGTCTACATTCCAAGGATTGATGAATACAATATTTTGAATCTTTATACAAAAATTCATCTTGGTTTTCTTTGATTATATCCTCATTTAAAAAAAACTTGGGAAGACTAGTTACATCACCCTAACTCTGCATTACAAATTCTATCAGACCACTAGCTATGTTCAAAATGGTCTAAATGTTCTTTTAGTTAGTATGAGGTAGAGTACCTATGACACATTATCTCAACAATGGGAGTTTGGGTTCACCCTATGAAAATTTAAGCCTTGAAAAATTGGCCAAAACTTAAGATGCTATGAAGTCTTAGTGGATTATTGGTCTCATTATGTACTACCAAAAAATTGTCAAGGATTATGTAACAATTACCACCACGTTGATAGCCATGGTAAAAATGAGTCATTTTCATGTTTCATGACAACATAAGAATATTTTTATATATGAAAACATGTTATGTGTACTACATCTATTTTGTTAATTCCATATTTCTAAAATACCTTCAACAATGAAAGTGATGCATGTGGAAATGGACTTGGTGTTGTTCTCATGAAAAAAGGATCACCCATCGCATTTACCAGCAATGCCCTCATAGGATGAAACCTATTATGTTGAACATGTGAAATGAAATGATGGCCATCCTCCATGTAGTTATAAATTGGTATCCATACATGGTCAAATGACATTTTTTATAAAAACAAATCACAAAAATGTAAAATAATTATAACAAAGGGTATCCTCTCTAGATCAACCAAAATGGGTCATCAAAATGATGGGGTGTGATTATGAAATCACCTATAAAAATGGAAAGGAGAATGTGGCCACCAATGCACTATCCTACCAGTGTGAGGACATGTAAATATATGTGATTTATTTTTACCCATTATAGAATGGATGCACCACATCCAACAAAAGTGGCACTAAGACATTCATGAACACAAACTTGTGCAATAATTATCTATTGACCATGCATCCAAAACTAACTAAACTTGATTTGTAAAATATTTAAGATACAAATGATATTTTTTTAAATTCCCTGGTATACACTATGACACAAGATTGTGCTCACATTTTATGAATCATATTTAGTGGGTCATTCAAGTTTTTAAAAAATCTATAGAAGGTTTGTCAATATTAATTTTACATGGAATTAAGAAACACATAGATACATTTTTCAAAGAATTTCACACATGCCAACATCATAAAAGAGAAATAATAGAAATCCTAGATTTACACAACCACTACTTATTTGTAATACCTTTGGATAGATATCTCAATGGATCTTATAAAAGACCTACCTAAATCTATGGGCAAATCAGTCATATTGGTGGTGGTGGATCAACTCTTCAAATACACCCATTATTTTCCTTGTTCCATATTTAAACCACTTATACCATCACCCAAACATTCCTTAACCATTTTTTCATCCTTTGCGGCATCCATGCTTCTATTATTTATGATCATGACTTAGATTTTTCTAGTAATTTTGGGAAATAACTATTCAAGGGCATGGGAAAAAACTTAAAATTATATATAAATATCACCCATATATTGATAAATGAACCTAAATTTTGAAAAAATTCTTGGAAAAAATCTATGAGACTTCTTTTTTTTATTTATTAACATCATTAGGTCAAGTAGTTACCATTTGTTGAATAATGTTACAATACCACATGTCACACAACTACCAAGATGTCCCCTTATGAAGTAGTCTATGGAAAAAATCCACCCTATCTATCACCTTAACTCATATCCTATTATAAACTATAGGAAGTGGATTCTACCATAACTACATGAAGAATATATATTGACTTCTCAATGACAATCTCTACCTAGCTCAAAATCACATAAAGAGTAGGCCAATCAACACCATTGATGATGTATCTTCCAACCTAGGGATATATATTTCCTTATAATTAGTTTTAAGTGAAAACTAAGGGTTCATATAAAATATACACCAACTTTTATGAGTCTTATAAGATTATTTAATAAATTGGTTTTGTAGCTTATAAGTTGTAACTTCCACCTTATTTTCATGTTGATCTTATTTTTCATGTTTCCTAGTTGAAGAAAGCCCTTGGACATAATTTCATAACTTATACAATAATTCTCAATATAAATTCAAAAGGACATATCATTCTTGAACTTAAAGTTGTATTGTATAGGTACTCTCTTAGCTTCACACTCAGTCCATCACTAATGTTCTAGTCTAACTACATGGGATGAACTAGAAGAAGCAAATTGGGAGCCTCTTCTCCAAATTCAATAGCAGTTTCTTAGTGTTCACCTTTTGAGTAAGTATTTTCTAAACCTTTCTTGTTAAATCTTTTATTGTAATTATTAAAATATATGGACATATTTTATTTGTAAGTCATCCCTTGAGTTAATTGTAATAACCCTAGATGCATAGGAAGTAGGAGTTATCTAGCATATAATTAATTTAAATAGGATGTTATAAAATTATAAGTGTATCGAAGAGTTATATTTTATTAATATTGATAAAAAAAACCCTTAAAGATGCCAATGATATTGTAATGTAATTTTCTCTCTTTGTAATGCAGTATAATTATCTTCCATTTCCATTACATTATTTTTTATTTGTATTTTGGTATTGGTTTAATATATTTTAGGAAGGATTATATCACACATGGAAGCATGGAAGGAGAAGAGATAAATATATGTGAGTGTGAAAAATAATGGGAATGTCACATGAAATAACAAATAAACACAAGGTAAATTAGACAATGTAGGATAATTTAGAACAATAACCAAAACCACACAACCAAAACTCACTTTTAAGGTTAAACTATTTATTATTTCCTATTATAAAAAGTAGCATCATGTTCCAAATGAATTTATTTGGATATAACATGGATAAATTATGGAATATTTATATAGCTATTATTTATTTTCTTTGAAAAAATATAGATTAATGATGATTAGTCAAATATAAATCATTGTTTATTTATTATGCATTTTGAATTTATTGATGTCAAATTGATTTTATGTTTATACTACTTATGAATGTAATATAGTTTTGATATATTATTTTATTATAATCACTTGTTTGGTTTTGGTAAGTGTGTTTGATTGTAGTATAGGTTTATCTCTTAGCAAAGGGAATGTATCCTCAGAGATAGTAAAATACACATGTTATTGATGGTGCACAAGATAAACATTTGTTTTCAAGTCTAAGAAATTTTATTTTATAGTGAACCTAGATTATCACCTATATGCCACCTGGGAAGGGAAGATATCTTATTGTGGATACTTTTACAATGAATATACTCATATTTTGAGATGTGTAAGTAACTAGTTGACACTCATAGATGTTTCAATGCCTTATGTTAGTTTGATTTGGGTTTCCTTGTCAGTGTTGTGAATTGTATCATGTTTAATTATTGATATTGATATATATTTCTTAGCTTTATTTTATAGGTAAAGTTGATTTGTTAGTTTATATGGAAGTAAAGATATTATCTATACTATATATTTACATAGGACTAGACATATTATCCTCCTAGACTTAGTTTTAAGAGAAGGTTAATGATCAAGGTCTTGATCAGATTCTAATTATTAAACATTTATGTTTAGCTTAGATAATCTGTGAAGCCACTAAATTAATAAACACAATTCAATGGATAATCTTATACTTTTAAAGAGAAGAAGTTATGGACCCAACCATAAATATGATAAACTTCATAAGACCTTTGAATCTAAGTGGAAAAAGACTAGTTGGAAAACTATGGTTTGATTCTTAAAATAATTATTTTTTAAGGACTGGGTTAGGGTTTTGTTTTCCTAGATTTGACTTCTATCATTATCTTGTATAGACATGCCTAGGCAAATCCCTAGAAAATTTAACTAGTGAATATGAATTCAAGTCTGTAATGATTTTCATTTATGAGTTTCAAATATTTTCATGGTGAATTTAGGTGACATATTTATTATTTTTGGATGATATCACATTTAATTTTGAAATTACCATTTTTATTTGATTCATGAAACAATCAAATCTTATTTTCAAGCCATTAGTGGCAAATATATTTTTTATTTTTTTATTGCCATCCATATTGGGACAATTATGGGTTTAAAAGATATAATTATTAGGATAAAGAAGATATATAAAAAATTGAAAATAAAGGAGAGGGCCTCATAGAAAAAGTAGATGTAAGAGGTGAGCTTGCATTTCATCATTATAGAACAAAGGGAAAATATAATTATTTCTTAACCTCTTTTTTTGAATATTATCAATTATGCCATTATATTTAAATTTTTGATGTTTTGACATCGTATCTTAATATATGAGTTGGGATGTTATTTGTTGCATAAATTAATGATTATTTTCATGGTTGATATAAAGGACCAATTCTTTTAATATTGGATTGGATATTGTGGTTTTAAATAAAATGTTTTTAAGTCCTTTTTTTATCTCAATTAATTATCTTGATGAATTTTAGTGCATCTTCATTAAATATTTTATTGGCATTACTTCTTAAATATGTCAAATAAGAAACAAGAATCTTGGATATAGTTGAGAATGTTGATTCCTTTATTTACCAAGTTGTTTGGATTGAGAATGTAGAAATTAAGTACATTTGAATTGTATATATTATAAATTATGATTGATTTATCCCTATATTAACATTCAATAGTAGGGATAAATGATATGAAATGTACAATATCTTGGTAACATGAATTAATCTTGTATTAAGTGGTGCTTTTAACACTTCCCAAGGACCAAGGTACTATAAAAAAAGTATTAGATAAGAGATTTTAAGTCTTAGTAATGATTTTGTTTGTACCCTTTATCCATGTGATGGTAGTTACATATCTATTTAAAGTTAGTAATGTTTAGAATGTGTAATTAAAGCATGTGAACTTAAATATAACATGTTGGGGTTTTAAGTATGCTTATATTTATGTTTTTAAACTCATTAATGTGAGGTGGATTACAAAATTTTATACTATATTATATATTTTATGGTGAATAACACTATATTAATTATATATTTATTTAATAAATGGGTTATGAGAGCAACATCCTATTATTACACTAGTTCTTATATTTATGATTGTTTGAAGTTAGAAGCTAATTATGATCCTTTGGGATATTATGATTTCCATAAATGGCTTAGGGACTAAGCCTATACTCTTCTATTATAATTCTAATGTGAATCCGTTCATAATATTATTATGGTTACTTAATGAAAGTAGACATGTATCTTTATATGAAATGCTCTAGTTATGAACACTCTTATATATTATTCATCATGATTTATAATCCTAAGACTTACAAGTGTATTTTTTATTATTATTATATGTTACATATGAATATAATGAGTAGACCGATTAGGCATAGATCTAGTCATCATCTTATGTATGATCATTGTGGAACCATATATGACACATTTGAAGTTATTGTAGTAGTTAGATAAACTCATTTATCTTACTCAAAATATAGTCTTCAGCATTGATAAATATCTACAACACTAAATTAATTTGATCTATGTGAAGATGAACTCCTCAATACCAAATTATTTATGTTTAGTTTATATTTTAGTTGTTTGTATTCTTCATATTTCCTAGTTGGGTGATCTCTATATCATCATTGTATTTTTAATAGACTCTACTAACCTGATATAAGAATAGGATAAGGAAAAGGGGAGAAACCTAAATCACTATTTCAATTGTTAGGATCATAAGAAAAATTTAGATGATTAGTAGATGTAGTCATCACTATACCTTTTGAGGGTTTTGGTAGGTATAATTTTACTTATTTAGATATTAACTATCTTATCCTATGTTCTCGATGGGAAGGGTGAGGTGAATTATAAAGAACAACTATATACCTATGGTGAATGAATAATCTGAGTAATGTTGTGCTAGTAAAAGTAAAACCAAGTATAAAATTAGACAACATGTCCTTATGTATCATTTATATGGTCTTGATCCCCAAGTTCCCAATGTTTTAATGAGGAATACAATTCCATATACTTGATTCAATTATGAATCTACTCTAAATGCTGATGAAACACAATTTAATCCACCTTTCTCTACTTCAAACTATTATTATAAATGTATAAGAATAGATTAAGAATAATAATTTACAAGAGATATGGACCTGAAGGTGTACTTATTATAAGTGATAATTCATTTGATTTTTAGGAAAAAAGATATGTAATTATTGTAATTATGCATGGAATCTACAATTTTTTACTCTTTTGTGGGGATTATCTTTATAAATTTCTAGCTATGAGTCATAAATCATATAATATCCTTAAAGAATCTGAGTTATCAAGTTTGTTTAATGTTTTTAATCAACTAATGAGAGTATGACATGTGGAAACATATCTTTTATTGCATACCATTCTATTATGAGACCAGTTTATAAATGGTCATGAGCTTGAAAACCTAATTATTATTTAGAACACTTTTAGGTTCATTATCAATCCTTAATGGAGTGAATATATGATGACCCTTCATGTTGTAGACACTAAAATATAGTATTAGACACTTTAAAATTTTAATATTAACATATCCTTACAACGTATGACTTGTGCATAAATTTATGGATCTTAAACCCCTTATCTACTATCCACTTGCCTTATATGGGCCCAACCTTCCCCATTTATTATCAATCACCTATAATAATTAAAATCATTATGCATAATTTAGTTATTCAAACTATCTCCAAGTCACTAGATCAATATTCCTTTTTTCTAGACATCTCCTGCCATAATCAGATGCCTCCATATTTCCATAGCCATCTAGCCTTACTAGACTCATTCCCACAAGAATTAATGGTCAATTTAAAAATTTAAATTATCTTAATGTGTCATATTGTACATTTAACATTTTAGTGGCTGAAAACTTACCCAAGGATTCATAAATTTATAAATAATAGGTCTAAAACTCTTCATTATCTAGAGTTATAAAATAATCACTAAGGAAGCCTACTTTTTCACTTTCAAATTGATAAGGTTATCCTAAAATTCCCAAATAATAAATTAGTCACAAGGAACATGCCCTATCTAATTGAAAAGCACTTGATCCAAGTGAAATTTACATTATCAATATTGAAAAGATAGATTAGATTCACTGTATTCATACTAGTGGAACATGATTTCACACACTCAAATAAAGGAAAGAATTACATGTGACTTAATTTACCTCTACAGTATTGGATAAATAGGTAAACATTATTCATTCATTATGGTGTGGGTGGGTTAGCTCAATTGATCACTTTCCCAAATTTTTATAGGTTAATATAGTGTTAAAATTGTAGGTAGGGTTTTGAAATGAAAGATACATGATTTATGTATTTTCATACACAAATATATATTAATATCACATATGAAAATGATTTACAATTAGGCATAATGAATTATTCAAAAATACTGAGACATAACTGCTAGCCAAAATTTAGCCACCATGAATGGGAGTAATTCAAAACTTTGATGTATTTCACCTTAACTTTGTTGATAGCCATTATTAAGGTATTGTATTAGTATTTTAATGTTATAGGATGATATGTAGTGTGTATTCCTTGGAAACTTACAACATCATTTAGGATGGTCTAGTTGGTAGAGTCAAGTCACTTTGGCTTGTCATGTATTGGTCATTATTATGGTTTTTATTATGTGTTTAACATTATTTGAGGTAGGTTTGAACAAAGTTAAGGTTAAGTATGAAATCAAGTTGATGGATAATTATTATCAAGGAGATAAGGTGGTGACCTTTCAAGGATAAACATGGTCTAAAGCTAACCAAACTGGCCAAAGAACAAAGCTAGTAAGTTGATCATATTATTTTTCAGCAATTTGGAAAGATTAAGGTAGTTTTGAAAAGTTCAAGGTATTTTTCTACTTTAGTCTTATTTTAAATTGAAATATTGAGATGATACTTTCTAATTATGAGTAAATGTGAAGGTTATCAAAGGTAATGGTGTACATATGTCTACATGTGCCAAGACCAATGAGAAGTTTTATAAAATGCAAAGAGGTCGGAATTAGGTCAAAAATGATAGTTTGAATCTAAACATGTAATAATTTCACTTGAAAACAAATATAAATGAAATTTATTGGCCAAAAAGGAAACATAAAATGCATTTTAAGGATATCAATGGACCAAGGCACGTTGGAATGGATTCAATAAGGTCCAATCATGTTTTTAAAAGCTTAAAAAAGTCATTTTAGTCCAAAATTACATTAGATACTCCATTGAGATCTTAGAAAACTAATAATGGCCATTTTTAGATGCTCAATACATATAGGAGAGAGCTATTCAACACCTAATCTCTTGGCTAAATATTAGGGCTCTAATGACCTCAAGTTTCCATGTAGTAGTTAAGAGTTCAAATAGATATGATTTATGAAGTTGTGATTTATTTACTGATGGAATAAGGTTATTAAAGTCCCTAAAGGTAATAATCAATACTATAAATATATATCCAATCAAATTCATGGATGTTCAGGTCACAAATGAGTAGCATTCTTCAAGAATGGTGAGATTGCAGGTTTGAGCCTATAAAATTTTATGTCTCCATGAAGATCCAATTCCATATGAAGATCATGGACAAGTTGTAAATAAACCTTAATATCTCCATGGAATCTTGTAAAGCCATCAAGAATATTTTCAATGAAATCAATGTCAAAATTTGCATATGTATGCTATCATAAAAGTCCATCTCAAGAGGTTGTAGGCTAAATTTCTAAGGTTTTTCATTATTTTCATTATGAGAAAGTGACTTGATAATATGGATAGTAGAATAGAGTCTAAAAATGTGTGAAACATTCTAAAATATTCATCAAAAACATCAAAAATCTCTCCTATCCAAATGATCACTTACATCCACTTCAAGCATTGTACTAGTGGATTGTGTGCATTAAGGTGAGGACCAAGTGAGTTGGGAAAATCTATTTACATGAATAAAAGTGTGTGGGTAAATCCTGAATCTTGGAGATAAATTTATTATAGGTTAAAAATGGAGCAATTTAAATAAAAATTAACATATCACAATAAAAAAACAACTCAAGCCTCAAGGCCTAACACCTAAGAAGGTCTAATGTTCATCTATACGCCTACCATAGGCCTAATTGAAGAAGAGACTAGTTATACAATTTTGAATGGAAGTACAATGGGTTAAAAATGGAAATGAGAAGAAGATAAAAGTTTTCACTCTTTTTGGCATCATCAAGAGACTAGACTAGTCTAAAAAGTCTCATTTTAGTGAAACTTATAGTCAGGCAACCCTATTTAACTCCTACAAGCATGTCACAAGAAAATGGGGATACGTATAATGAGACACAAGGTTTGATAGGTCTAAAAGAGTAATTATAATTATGAGACAAATTTTATAATATTTAAAAAATCCAAATTAATAATGATAAAATAACACTCATACTTGAATCAAGACAAACCTAGTAAAGCACTTATAGGCAAGTTTTAGGTAAACTGATGAAATTGTGTTGATCATTTCTTGAAGACACGAGGTGTAGATGAGAGTGAAGGAGTTATTTTAATATAAATACTAAATTATCACAAGGTTAACATAGAGTTTCAAATTGATTGAAATCATTAAAATAATCAAAAGGGATAATTAGGCTTCAAAGATAGCCCTGTGTGTGAGGTATGAAGAAAAATTGCATCTTCTTGAGTGATTGGTAAATTGAGGAGTGAAAATGGATGAGTTATAGTTTTTATAAAAACTCCATGTAGTTTGGAACCAATGAGAAAGAAGGATAGTATGGGAAAAGCCCTGTTAGGGTCAAATGAGTAGGACTATGTACACAACTTACATAGAGCTTAAAGTAGATTCCAATGGTTTGAAGGGTTAAATCATTGATATAAACATGGGGATAATTTATAAAATGTTTAAAATAACCTAAAATGGATTTTTAAATCCAAACCAAATTTTTAAACATATTATTGCCAAATCACCTTCTTTGACTACATAGTCAAGTTGGTATGGCTTAGAAAGTCATTTTATATTACGTGTGAACTCATATGAAGAGATGAATGAGATACTGATCCTATAATGGAAGGAGGATGGGGTTTTATATTGAATATTATTTTAATTTTTTCTTGGGTTATGTCCCATAACTTTATGAATCATCCTTAAGTCTCCAAGTGCTCTAAAATCCTCCTTAAACCCTGAATGTGACCTGATGGAAGAAATAAGACTGTTAAGCACTCACGACAGATTAAAGTGGATTATAATAGCTATTGTGAAAACATAAATAAAATTTTACTTGAAAATATCTTGAATCAATAAATAATACTTATTTTCCATGCTTATATGGTGTGTTACATGTGAACTATGCAATTGTGTTGATCTTGTCTAGTGAATGTTTTACTTTCCTAGCTTGTTGTCCATATTTGCTCACCATTGTATATAAATAGACTACAATTATGGGTCATTATCAGTGTTTAATTTTTTAATATGCATTATTTAGAAGTGGAATTGAATCATTTTTACCTTAAAAAGGTTAATTATTACCCTCCTAAGTACTGTAATGTACTCGTAACCCTCTCAATGAAATACTTAGTGATAGTCACATCAAGGTTGTAAGTTATGTGAAAGAGATGACTTCCTTGCATAAAATAGTGCATATTAAATCAATTATAGAGATAATATTATTGGTGTATCACTCATTTAGGATTTATATCAACACTATTTTCCCTTTTTTTGGTAATTGAATAGTTTAATAATAGTTTGGGTGAAGCATCAAGGGAGCTAGCCAAAATCTAGAGGTTCAATCCACTTAGTAGGTCACTCACAACCTAAGATTTTTCCCATTATATATATTAAGGGAGAGTAATTGAAACACATTTTCAAGGGTGTTAAATTTAAGATGTAATAGTTTTGGCATGCTTGATAGGACCAAATTTAAACAAGGTTGTCCAAGCTTGATGATAGCCTTAGAAAATGTGCAGTTGTAATAACCTCTTTAATTCAACATTTGGTGACTCCAAAAATTTATAATCTCTTGGTTTTTGAATAATAATCCAATTTTTTCATTTCAAATTTGACTAAAATATCATAGGCTAAAGGTATTTCATTTGAATTTGTTGAGTTACCTTTATTTTTAGTCAAAAGAAAGATGATCCTTCATACTCTTCTTTACACCAAGTCTCCTAGAATAAGGCTTCATTTTACCTATAATCCAAGTTTTCTTAAAGCTGGTAGGATGGATATAAATCTTGCCTTTGTGGCCTTCAATAAAGGATCTACTCTAAACCTTACACAATATTGTGATATCCCAGTGGTAGCCCTCAAGAATGTCCCATATTTTAGGGGAGAGAGCACTATTACACCCATTAAACATATAATAGATATGCATAATTTTTTTAATATCCATAATGTCACCCAAGAGAATGTATCCATTATGTTTTTGGAAATATACTTCAAGGGAAAAGCATTAGAATGGTATATAATCATAACCCCTAGTTCTATTGATTCATGGGATGAATTGGGAGAGAAGTTGATTAAAAGATTTGATGATAAGAGTGATCATTTATCCTTGGATGAGAAATTAAACACCATAAATAAATAACCCCCAAGAATTCATGCAATATTTCAATTTTAGGTTCCAAAAAACATGGGACATAATTCTAGCTCTTGTGCGGCCTACTCCAAACTATGCATTCATTTACTATCTCAAGTCCATGAATAATGACATATCTATTATGATACAATCCATGGGAGGAAATACTATACTTGATGTTTATGACCTTGAAATAAAAGATAAAAATAACATTATCCAAGCTAAAAAGATCTCCCCAAGGCCTCCCATAACACTATTTCCTAATATTTAGCCTCTTACTCTAGCTCCCTCTCCCATTCCCACACATACTAATCATGAAAAATTGTCCCTAGACAATCAAATGAAATAAAAGAGTTGAATAACCTATTAAAATCCCAAGGAAATGAGATAATTGATTTAAATAGGCACCAACCTCCACATTATAAGTCTTATCTAGGCCATTATCAACCCCAATAATCCTATCAATCCAATAGGCATCCTTTTCAAGCCAATTCCCAAGGTCAAGGATAGATAATTCATGCCAAACCATATAATAGTTTCAATCCAAATGATGCCTCTTATTCAAGATATTTAGTACCTATTTAAAATAATCTTGTGTAAGAGTCTAGACAATATCAACCTCATGATCAATTTGTCTATTAGAATGAGGCATTCAATCAAGTTTTTATGGCTCAATATGGAACAATAAATTTTATGATTCAAGTTGAGGTGTCTACTCAAGGAGAAAGTAATGGAATATAGTTACAATAATATGTTACTTTAGTGAATTGGAAAGAGGAATATTATGTGCATTTAATTAGCTAGGAGAGACAAGAAAGGATGACACTTCCATAAAATCCAATACATTGTCTAAAAAGAGGGAAATAAAAGAAACCCAAGGGGAAGGTAAAGGATATTATTCATATTTTGAAATGACTCAAGGGATTAATGGGTCCAATATATCCCCTAAAGTTTGGGAAACACAAATAAATTAGAATGTGAATATTATTGAAACACCTCAAACTTCATTAACATTGTAGCTCCTAGAGGACAGTCAAGGCTTGGTAATTATCATATCAACACTATAGATTAGATGAATAAGGTTCATTTAAGTATTAAAATGTATCATACATTGTTCAATATTGGTTAAAAGGCTCTACTCCAAGAATAGTTGTTTAAGCTCAGCTTGCTAATAGGACTAGTAAGGAAAAAGGGTGTAACTTTCACTAATACTTTTAAACCTACTCATAGACAACAAAGAAAACATGGTTAGCCTCCTCCCTTATAAATTTATCTCATTGTGGATGACTCTATAATTCATAAATTCATGATTGACAATGGTTCTACTACTTCAATAATGCCCAAAATAGTTGCTGATTAATTATGCCTAAAAAATGAACTAATTAGCAAGGGAGTCCTACCATTAGATGGGTCAAATACCAATACTTTAGGTGTAATCAAGGGTTTGAATTTAACCTTGCATGAGTTACCTACCTTTTTATTTCTTCATAATGTCTTTGTAATAGACCTACCTCCATATTGTTTCTATGTCTATCTAAGGAGCTTACATCCAAGATTGGGGGATATTTAGCATCAAATTAGTCCCACATGTGTCTAGGACTAGATATTACACCAAGGTCAAAATTAAATCTAAACCAATGGATAGGTTTCACATAGAACCTTTATATGCCTAAAGCTCCAAATGTAAATTGTACCATTCTTGATGAGGAATATTTTCATATTGATTAAGAACTAACTTCTTCCCTTAAAGGTGTATCTGACCTCTTATATGATGAGTGGGGAGCTAAACACTATGATTTTGATCCATATAAACCAAAAAAGATACAAAATGGGTAAATACATTATTCATGAAGAATGTGATGAACTTACTGAAGTAAGTTATGATTATAGTTTTCAAAAGGCTGTATTGGGCAATTATCTATTGTATATGGAAGGTGATGATGTTTCAGATATAGTGAAGCATGGTATCCATAATGAGGATGTAGTTCCACCCACCAAATAAGAATAAATCCATGAAAATGAGACTTGAGGAGGGTTAGATGATATGTGGTAGAAGTACTATGCCATAATGCAAGAGTTTTAAGAGGTAAGTGGTCCTACACCTCATCGAATGAGATATGGACATGATGATGAAGTTAATGATAGGTATAATTATCATATAAAATAACATGAAATTCTTATCAAGTGAAAGATAGCCCTAAGAGAACATGATTAGGTCAAGGTAAATGTTTGTGAGATTAATGAATAATATAGACACCAAGTTGATCCTAATCAACTTCTAGATAAGGTTAGAAAATAAGAAGTAAAGATTAATGGCTCTAGACACCTACATCATCATAATTTAAATGAATTTGAGATTTTTCAGAGCTTCATTATCCCTAAGAAATAGATTAGGAAATGCAAATTCGACATAAGAAAGATTCAGTAGGATGTAATGTCAAACAAGCTTCAAAAAGATATAAATGAACCATTCAAAGGAGATTCAAATGATATAATTGCATCTAACAAGAACTTCAAGAATGATAAGCCACTATATCACCCTAGTGAGCAAGTTATCATTGATAAACACTCATCCTATGTTGGTTTGTTCTCATAGAACAACAAGGATTCTCAAAACATTAGTTTTGATCCCAACTGAGTTCAAAGAGATGTCATATCACCTCAAACATGTTTTGATGCTTTATTTATAATAGGTTAATGGTTTTTTCCCCATAAGTGTCTATGACACATGTTTTTTTTGTTATGTGGTTTGTCTTTTCCTTCCTCTAAGAGTTTTTGGCATATGGGTGTGTTTGTTTCTTGTCTCATTATTGTGTTTAGGTGTTTGGTATGAGTTTTTAGAGGTTTTCAGTTTTAGTTGGCAACATTCATGACTCCATATCTCAATAGAGGTATAAGGAAACTAGTCTAGATACATAACAAACATAATCTAAAGAGGTATCCAAAGATGTTAGCCAAAGTTTGGTCACCATGAATGGGAGTCATTCAAAACTTTGACATATTTGACATTAAATTTTTTGAAATCCATTATAAAGATCTTGTATTAGTCATTTGATGATCTAGGATGATAGGTAGGGTGTTTCCTTGGTAGCTTACAAGGTCATTTAGGATGGTCTAATTCATATATGAGTCAAGTCACTTTGTCTTGTCATGTATTGGTCATTATTCATGGTCTTCATTATGTTTTTAGCATTGTTTAAGGTAGGTTTGACAAAGTTTAGGTTAAGTATGAAATCATGTTGATAGAGAACTATGCTCAAGGAGACAAGGTGGTGAACCTTCCATAAAAACCATGGTTTAAATCTGACTAAATTGACTGAAGAATAAATCTAGTAAGTTGGTCATATAGATTTTTAGTCAATTTAGAAAGATTAAGGTAGTTTTGACAAGATTAAGGTATTTTGATACTTTCATCTTATTGTACATTCCAATATTAAGATGATACTTTCTAGTTATGAATAAATGTTATGGTCATCAAAGGTAATGGTGTGTACATATGCATGTGCCAAGACCTATGAGAAGGTTTATAACATGCAAAAAATTAGGAAGTAAGTCATAAATGATAGTTTGAATCAGAACATGCAATCATTACTCTTGAAAATAGTTGTAAATGAAAGTTCTTGGTGAAGAAGGAAAGAGAAAATGTATTTTAAGGAGATAAATAGACCAAGGAATGTTATACTAGCTTCAATAAGTTCCAATAATGTCTAGATAATATTGAAAAAGTCATTTCATGCCAAAAATTGCATTAGATACTCCATCGAGCTCTTGGTAGGCTCACAATGACCATTTTAAGATGCTCAATCCATATAGGAGAGAAAGAGAGTCAAAACCCAAGTTATTATCCAAATATGGGGTCCCTAATTACCTCAAGTTTCCATGCAATATTCAGGAGTTCAAAGGGATATGCTTTATTAACAAATGCTAATAAGTTTAGCTAGTCTAAAACCTTAACTATACCTTGCAAGTTCAGCTTTGGGCATTTACAATAAAGTTATAAGATTTTTGTTGATGGAATAAGGTTGTGAAAGTCCCTATAGGTCCTCATAAATCCTATAAATGTATCTCCAATCACATTCATGGCTATGTAAGTCAAAAATGAGTAGCACTTTTAAGAATGGTGAGATTGTAGGTTTGAGCCTAGAAAGTTTTGTGTCTCCATGAAGATCCAAGTCCATATGAAGAGCATGGAAAATTTGTAAATCCACTTTAATATTTCCATAGAATATTTTATAGACATCAATAATCTTTTCAATGACATCAAGTTCCATATTTTCATATGTATGCTATCATAAAAGTCCATCTTAAGAGGTTGCAGGCCTAGATTCCAAGGTTTCTCATTATTTTCATTGTGATAAAGTGCCTTGAGAATATGGATAACTAAGTTAAGTATAAAAATATATGACACCTTAAAAAAAGATTTATAAAAACCCTCATAAATATCTATTATCCAAATTATCACTTATAACCACTTCAAGCATTGTACTAGTGGACTATTTGCATTAAGGTGAGAACCAAGTGAGTTGGGAAAATCTATTTGCATGACTAAAAACATGTGGGAAAATCATGAATCATGGAGATACATTGATTAAAAGGTTATATTGTAACAATTTTACTAAAAAGGAATAGATCACAAGTAAAAAATAACTCATACCTCAAGGCTTAACATCCAAAAAGGACTAATGTGCATCTATAGGTCTTCCATAAGCCTAATTGAAGAAGAGACTAGTTGTGTGATTTTGTGTGGAATTATGAGGGAATACAAATGGAAACGAGAATAAAAAAGGTTTTAAACCCTATTTGCATCATCAATAGACTATACTAGTCTAAAATGGCTCATTCTAGTGAAACCTATAGTCTGGTAGCCCTAATCAACTCTTACAGGCCTGCCACAAGAAAATGGGGAAAAAGGAGATGTGCATAATGAGAAATAAGGTTTGAGAGGCATAAAAAGTGTCAAGATAAGTATTAGACACATTTTATCATCATTAAAAAACATTAATATACTAATGATAAAATAACACTAATACTATAGTCAAGACCGACCTAGTAAAGCACCTATAGGTAGGTTTTGGATAAAGTGAAAAAAAGTGTGTTGATCATTGACTGAAGCCATGAGTAATAGATGAGAGTGAATGATGTATTTTAATATAAATAATAAATTATCCTAATGTTCCCATTGAGTGTCAAAGTGATTGAAATCAGTGAATGGCTCAAAAGGGTTGATTAGGCCTAAAAGGCCTAAATGGTCAAATATAGGCTTATGTGTGAAGTATGAAGAAAAATTCCATCTTATTGAGTGATTGGTAAATTTAGGAGTGAAAATGGGATGATATATTTG
>JARHVA010005805.1:660000-675000 GCA_037957365.1 Torreya grandis | reverse complement strand
TATATAATTGTTAGAGAGAAGGAAATGCAAAAGATGAACACCATTAGACATTTCAAAATTAGAAGCCATTTTATATTTTTTGACACAAAACATAGAAAATATGAAAAAATATGATCTTATTTCTAATAGACAACTAATCATTAAAATAAATAAAGGATATTAGAGGGTGTGATTAGGCAAGGTGTATTTAATTTGTAGGCTCTCAATATACTAATCCCAAGCATAAATAGTGAACAAGGCCCATATGGAAATAACTACATAGGATTCCACCATCCTATAGCCACAACATCCCATGTCTAGTGTATGTTGAGATTAAATTCATGGGGCTAACTTCTTACTAGTACATAAGAAGACAAAGATCGAATGTATTCCTACATATAGAAATAAAAAACCCTATGTGTTTACAATATACCATGATGTATGTGTAAACTAAAATACATATATAGTGTTTCCTAATGGCTTGAATATCTAGGTAGGACACCTCAAATAATATCTATGGTAAAAATTAAGACTACTTTTCCTACAATGATAAATCCTATGACTTTTAAAACTACTAGAACACAATTTCTAGAAAGCAAGAAAAGAAAGAAAATGAAAATTAAAAGATAAAAAAGAAAATATTTTTGTGAATTGAAGTAAAGAAATAAATTTTAAGCCTTGAGGTCAAAGAGAAATCCTAGAGTAGTGATCAATAAAATATAGTAAAGGATAATTAGATTTCTCTTTAGTGTTTAGAAGTTAGGAATTCAACAAAAACACTAAAACAAAAATAGAAAAGGTTAAACAATGTTCAAGAAACAAGTGAATTCAAAAATATGTTTTAGCTTAAGTTTTTAATTTATAAAATCTAATAATCATAAAACTATTGGATAAATCAAAGTGATAAATATGTATAGTTCACCAATAAATTCTGATTGCAACTTGCTAAATATAGAAGTATGTTATTTTTGGAAAATACTAAGAAAGAATGTACTTAGCTCAGATTTGAAATTTATGATAACTATTTATAATGTTTAATAATGGGAAGAATAAAAAATATGGATTTTGATTATGTGTGATTATAGGTAGAATTTGAAATTGCTCCTAGACACATTTGTGTTTTATGGACAATAATACAGGTTGGTCGCATCCTTTGACTATGTATTTTTTTACAATCAATGTTACTAATAATTGGAAGTGTAAATCATATCTTGAGATAGAAATATGAAAAATTAGAATCAAAAATAAAATTTGAGGATGTTTTGAATAAGTTTACACTCCCTAAACAACAATGTAGGTTGACCACATCCTTTAACTGTAGATTTGTCCATGCTGACTATGATGAAACTGTGACTATTTTACTACATACACTTGTGTTAACTAAGATTATTAGTACACTTACATATGTAAAATACCCAATGGAGATACATGAAATGTCAAACCCTAGTTCCTTCACATACATCAAATGGATAGTAGATTATGGGGGTGTTAGGTGAATGAGATTGAGTTGAAATGACTTTGGTTAATCCTTGTTGAATGACCAAACACTCCATTACATCTATAATAATATAAAGAGGGACCATAATCAAATGTAGTTCTCCCACTAATGTGTATGTGTGAAATTTTGAATATAAGTCTTGATGCTTCTTATCTTATTTTACCCTTGGCACAAACATGCAAATGTGAATTTAGCCTTCATAAACTTTGAATCTAGATTCAATAATTCTATAGATAGAACATGTAAATATTTGTATATATTTTGAGATATTGGAGTGTAATCCTTAATTAACTAGAGTATATTTGAATTTATATGAATTTTAACTTCAAATTTAGGAAACCTATTGGCACTCAAAATCTAGCTCAACAAGACCCAATGGAAAAATAGAGGATTAAAATGAAACATGACCTAAAATGAACTTTGAAAATTACACATGGAAAAGTCCTCTCATCATTGAAACATATGCCATCTCAGACCTATTTAAAAATAATGGACTTTTTTATAAAGATTGTTGGGTTTTTATATCAACTTTCTCTTAGGGAGCTAAAGTTTCTAGTTTTCAACAAGCTAACACGTTGGCATTTCATGCAAGACTAAACTCTTATGTGCTCACCAAAAACACGTAACAAGAAAATAGTTCCCATGGGTTATGTTGTGTAGTAAAACACTTGTCAAATAATAATGTTTATTCATATATCTAATTTATGATTACACAAAAAATAAAATACATGATTGTAGACCTTATTTCAACTATGTAAACAAACATGATTATTAAGATATCTACCATGAGATTCAAAATGTTTATTACATAATTTCATATAATGTAGATTTTATTCATTATAGTCAAATAAAACTCACATCTTACATAAAAAACATATTGATATCTCAATGTTTCAACTTAACTAATAACTTGTAGCATAACATTAGAAATAATAGTAACTTCCATGATTTCACAATTAACACAATCAATAGTTACATAATATTAATGTTTATATAGCCTTAATCATCTCTACATGGGTATTTATATTTGTTTTTCCTGACCAAGTTATTAAATTATTTGTGACACTTTAGTTACTAGCCAAAAATCTATAGTAAATTATGTCATGGAAATAATTTACTTTTTTCCCTCTAAGGACCTAGGCCTTAACACCCCTATATTCTCATTTGGTGCTAGATCCTTGTTGCAAAATATCCTCCTTCATGAAGGCAAGTACAAAACTCATGTATGACTAAAGTGTATTATATCCTTGAGAATCATTCGTCAACCATTTCCAACTTCCTTCACACCCCCTAAGTCTTTCACTAATATACCAAGTCCTTATCTCATGGTTCCTCTATTTTTTATGTCTCTTCATTAACTGGGTCTTCTCAAGTCATGCTATTCTATGCCATTATCTTCTCATGCCAAGCTAGTTATGTGCCAAAAGCCAAAATACTTAGTTAAAATTTGGGGTCCAACATCACCCCATACTATGCTCTTAGTCCATCTTGGACTAAGCACCGGTCCCATCCTCAACCAGAAATTGAGGGCCAACCTGTTCAATGTTATTTTTGACACTTCCCAATGTGACAAGGTATTGAGAAACTTTATTGTTGTTTCTTTGATCATCATTTTTAAAATTTTAATCTCCTCAATTTGATTAGGACACTCAATTGCCTTATTTACTAATTGTTCTAGGGATGTGGAAGCATCTTAAAGACCTCTTCAAACATAGTGACCTTATTTATAACTTGTCCTTACAGAGACACAAAATTTGAATCTATCTGATGTCAATGCATATTTATTATTTCTTCCATGGTTTTGACATCTTTAAAAACCTTAGCATGCTTGGTGCATTATTTTATTAATAGGGTAGAATCTACCAATTAGTTTTATTGATATTCCTTAGCCTAGAGTTAAGCCTCCAAAATTTTATTGGGCCACAAAAGTTTCTCAAAAATCCCATCCAAGATAGGGATCACTTCCCCAACCCTTTGTAGGGTGCATCTATAGACTTCCACTACTTCAACGAACTATTAATCCACCTAAAATGATTCATTTCTAGGCATGGGATACTCCTTACACTTATTTAAGATGATATTTACAAGGGTTTCTAATTTATCATTAGCTTCTACTTATAAAGGGACCCCATCTACTAATGCTAGTTTCTGGCATAAAATATAATTACATAAATTTAAAGTTTTGACTTTGAATGTTGCGGCTTCTTCTAATTGTTGCTTTAGTGTGGCTACTTCCTCTTCAAATAACTTTCAAGAAGTAACTTATTTATCATACATCTCCACCACCTAGCCATATTTTTTCTCTATAGTACATGTACTAAGATCTGAAAGAACATTTTGTCATGTGACTTCAAAGGCCATTTTAAAAAATGTAGTGTTAATTTTTAGAGGAGACAGCTATTGGGGATCAACCAAAATAGGAGTGGGAAGAGTTATTGCTTTAGAATATAAAACTAGGCTATTAGGGGGTATTTCAAAATGGAATTCTTCATTGTACATGTCCAAAAAAAATGACATCTGATGCCTAGTGTCAATAGTTTCATACTTTGGATGAAAATGAGAATATAAATACAACATATTAGGGACACCTATCTAGTATTGGGCACACAATTTGGTGGTTGGATCAACCGAATATGGTTGAACTTTAGAGTTAGTTGACTACTTCCCTTTAAGGGTATCCCACTCAAGGATCTCAACATCCATATCCAATGCCAACCTACTGATGTCTATGCCATTCATTTATTATTTGTTAAAACAATCCCTCTCTTCACCAAGTGGATTTTCCACATCCAATTGTGTCTCTTCAATGGTGGACTCCTCTTTTTGCACTAGGGAGGGTGTTTTTGTGAGTTTAAATCCTCTAATTATTCCATGTGACCCTCAGTATCTTCCTATTCTAATGGATTAGTTGGTGGTGATGGAGATAAATCCCATGGTTATATTTTTGGTGTATCTTGTTTGGGTGAAGCTATTAGTGGTGATGCCCTTGGTGGGGACATCATTGGTGGTGAAACCATTAATGGTGGTGCCTGGGTACCCTTTGCCTTTTTGGTGGTTCTGGTTAGGAACTTATGCTTGCATCATGCCTGATACACTTACTTTTATCAAGTGATGGTACTTGAGGAAGCTTCTCCCTTACATGTTATGTGCCTCTTGAAGCTTTATTCTTAGGTCATAACACATAGAAAAGATTGCAAATGGTTTGTTAGACCATGATTTGGTGAACCTTGATGTCATTTATTTCATTCTCATGCTTTTCACTATATGGTTTCTTACCAAGATAACCATACAATTTTTAGAGAGTGTGAATATTCAAGTACATTCATTATGATTGAAGAGTGAGGGGATGCATGTTATATATGTGGTTCACTGAGTTGATGAAGTACCACATCGTGAAAGAATAATAAAGCTTCAACCAAGTAGAGAGCTCTAGAGGGGCCCATATTGATATATGCTAGATAAAAATGTCATTTGATGGAAAATTTGGCTTGTTCTCCAACCTAAATGGGAAAGTCATTTGGAATACACCATTCATTTCCAAAGGCTTCCTTCATTCCATCAGACCATGACTTCATCTTGATTTTTAAAGTTGGAGTGATATAATTAGGGCATGTGAACACCTTGTAGTGCTCTGTAGGGGACCTATGCTCTGGTGGGTATAACCATTTTAGTTCTCTAGAGGTGTGATCAGGCACACCAATTTCATCAAACACCATCAACAAAAGAAATACACCCCATGAGAACCTATTATTTTGTATCTAATGGGTCCTCTCTGAATCTAGTATAAGTTTGTTGGCAAAAAACATTTCCCAATTATGCTTTATCCCCTCTATTATCTAGTGGTAAATAAAAAAGTGAGCCATGTCCACCTCTTTCCATCAATTAGTGCCACTAACCTTGGTCATAATGATGCATGTTTTTACTCGGAGGGTAGGGTCTTATAAGTTCTTAATGTGCATGACATGGCCTTCAATATTATATCACCCTAGTAGTATTATCTATTTCCTTTGAGTCTCCCAAATCAAATTTAAGGTTTAGACTAGAGCATTGCAACCTTGAAACCTTGTTAATTATTTTGAGTGTAATCTTCATGCGGTGCCCAACAAAATAGATATAGTCATCATAGACGTCTGAAAGTTGAAATGTTATTACGACTACCAATTTTCCAAAATATGGGAGGTTAAAAAAATGGAAGATCCATGTAGAGTCTAAGGCATTGAATATTTTTAAATCATAAACCAATTCACTCTTGGTGTTTTGGTGCTCAACCTTATAATCATTTTGAAGCTCAACCTCATTTCCTAGTTAATGGTGGTTATAGTAAAAAATGGTATAGGTGGGTAAATTTAAACCCAATTCTACATGCACAAAACTATTTTTGGGTACTGTATCTCTTCTATCATCAAAGGTGATTGTGGAGGTACTTAGGATTTCTTCTTAGTCTATTGTGCCATGTTTGATTTTTTGCCTTCCATGCACTCACTCTATTCCTTAGGTGTTTCCTCTCTAATTAATACTAATCCCACTAATACTCATCTACTCTTCCTCTAGAATGGATGGTAGTGGATCACTTATTTGGGCCTTTTTATTAGGCCACATCACCCTTCATGGAGCCTAAAGGTTGAGGCATGGCCATCTAGTGTTCCCAAAAGAATACATGTTTATTATGGAATTATCTTGGTTCTCCTACTTTGATGCCCATTAATGGTAGATACTAGTCTCTGCAACTTGTAATTACAAAATTTACTCTACATTATTTTAGGTTAGTTGACTTCTTCTTGATCACTCAAATATGATCCTTCTTAATAATCAATGATCAGGAAATTGATACTCTCTACCTGGCTTAAAATCACCTAAACTCAGTTGTTCATTATTTGACTCTATAAAATCACATTCAAAGCAAAGGTAAATTTTAGAATGAGCCCCTAAATGTATTTTAATATACTCAAGGGGTTAACTTGCATTTAATAACCTATCTCTTTTACCATCACTTATTTTAATCAATGTATTTTAATGGTCTTCTTTCCTCGACTATCACTTCTCATCATACATGCAATTAATGGTATCATCATGACATGATGTTGGCATGCTTATCATAACCACTATCTCTTTATATTAATGGCATGTTTTGTCATACACTTTTTTCAAAGTGCATGATATATGTAAAACCCTATGAATATTCATACCATTGGTGGAATCTCTATCCTTATACCTCTTTGCTTCCACACACATCCATATGGACCATTTCTTAACATATGTAACACATATTACCCCACATAAAGTGTATTGTGGTCCTCAAAAAAAAAAAATACTAAGTTACAAAAAGAAAGTAATGAAAATAAAGGGGTGCATAATGAAGGTAGTGATTTATTGTAAATAAGAAATCTTAAACTAATGCCATATGTCTTATTAATACAAATGAAACTAAAAATTTAAGAAAAGAAATAAAACTATAGCCAACTACCATTGTAATGCCTAAGAATAAATTAGCAATCCAATCTTTATAAATGAAATAAATCAGTAGGATGAATACTATGAATAAAAATGGAGCATCCCAGTGAACATGAATCTTCCCAGAATGGAACACGAACTTGGAGTCATAGAGCAAAACTTTCATTTCGAGGGTAAATGTATTGTGCTTAAGTTGGCGATCATGCCATGCCTTTTGTTTGGGATTATCCACATCTTGACTCTAATGAGCAAGGAAACATGATTAATCTAACCATAAAAAATCATCCAAATGTGATTTCAATTATTCATCATCATCTAATTATCCAACATGTACAATGCGAGGAGAAGGTACTAAGAATTCAATTGAAATAACTACTTTAGTTATGAACACTAGATTGAAGGGATTAATTTTTTTGAGGCATATGTAAGTTATTTAGTAAGCCCAAAATACTACAAACACGTGATCATCCTATTTAGTGCATCCAATATTACAAATAATTTTAATTATGGTACCCAAGATTTTTTTGAATGCCTTAGTAGTACCATTAGCCTAGGGATGATATGGTGTTATTTTGTAATGGGCAATCATGAACTCAATGAGTAATACACAAATATGCTCATTGAAGAAGTGTGTACCATGATCACTAGTAAAACTAAATATACATCCAAAGAAGGTTATGATATTTTCCCATATGAAGTACATAATGGTTGCTATAGTATAATTCCTTGGTGTAGCCTCAACCTAGCACGTGATATAATCAACTGCTATTATGGTATAGTGGGAACTTGATGGGGTTGACAAAATCAATGGCCCATTTATCAAATGGTTCTTGAGATAAAATAGGATTTAATGGCATGGCATCCTATAAATTTAGTTTCCCCATATGCTGGAAAATATCACATTGTTTAACATGTAGTTTGGCATATCAAAAAAGTATAGGCCACCATAGTCTAGATAACAATAATTTATGTGCAGTAGTCTCACTAACATAGTGTTCATCAATAATTCTTTCATGAACTTCATATAATAATTTAGGATGATCATGTTTCATGACATAGCATCGAAGGATTTCATCTTGTCTAATATTTTTAGAGGTCCCCTCTAATGAGCTAGAATGGTGTGGCATAGATGGCTAGTTGCTTCTTAGCCTATGTACTCAAATAATTTGGCACTATGCCAATAGTTAAAATGTTTGATTTATCTTATAACTCCTTAGGAACTTGTGAAACATGAAACAACTATACATCAGGTAGGTCATCCTCAATGGCTCATGCTTGCTCACCAAAATCAATTCTAAAAATATGGTTAGAACTGCAATTGGTCTTACCTAGTTTAACCATGACATAGAATTGGAATTCTTGGAATAAAAAAATCTAATGATAGATGAAACCGTGTAACATAATTTTATTAACCAAATATTTCAAAGCTCCATGGTCTATATAGATCATAAAAGGAGTTACCAACAGGTACTATCAAATTTTTTATAAAGCATAAACCATGGAAATTGCTTCGCTCCCTATTATGGTATAATTTTTCTCAGTCAGAGTAATATTTATACTTACAAAATAGATGGGGTGATCATGGTGACCTTCTATAGGTTGTGAAAGTAACACACCAATGTCCATAACAAAATCATTTACATAGACATGGAATGGTTTAGTCTAATCAAGGAACTAGAAAATTAGTGTAGTGATGAGCTTATTTTTCAAGGCTTCTTGGCAAGAGTGGGTCCAATAAAGTGTTAATTTTGTTTCAAGAGTTCCTGTAATGGTGTGACAATCCTAGAATAACCTTAGATGAATTTCCAATAAGTCCCAGTATGACCTAGAAAAGAACAAACCGTATGCTAAGATGTCGGTGTTGGTAGATGGAGGATGACATCTACCTTAGTGGCATCTACCAAAAGTCCATATTGGATTATAATGTGACCATGAATAATGTTGAATGTTGTAGAAAATAGACATTTATTTAAATTAAGTGAAATTTGAAGCACTTAAGAACTCTCAAACATAAGCCTTAGATTAGAAAAGTGGTCTTTCAACATGACATAAAATATTCAGTCATCTAAATAAACCTGAAGGAATTTATGGATGAAGTATTTAAAGGCCTTAATGACTATATAATAGAATATGACAAGTGAATTTTTAAACCATAATGACATGGTGGTATATACAAAAGACCCCCATTTGGTAGTAAATGTAGTTTTAGGTCAATCTTATTTTGTAATCTAGACCTGATGATACCTAGAAAATCCATCTATGAAAGTGTATATTTTAGACCCTGTGACACCTTAAAGGATTTATTTTGTGAATGGCATAGAAAAAGGATCAATAACATAGGAGGTGTTAAGTAATATAGATTTTAATGCACCCATATTTATTTATACTTATTACCATGGGGCTAACCCACTCAAATTCACCAATTGGGGTTATAAAACCAATGCACAACATACTTTCAATTTCTTCTTTTAGTCATGCACGTAAATTTAGATTCATCTTATATGACCGTTTCCTGATTGGGTGAGCACCTTCAACTAGTTTTATATGCATTTTGCTTAAGGATGCTTGAACACCTTTCATTTCACTATAATTCTTTGGAAAAACATCTTGATACTCTTTTAATAGCTCAAATATTTTTTAAATCATAGTATCAAACTAATAGTTACCCATAATAGCTATCTTTGGTGCTTCTTCCATGCCAATGTTGTGATGGATGGTTTGAAGAGGTTTCAAATATAGGTGGTCTGCATTAGGACTAGTATAACTAATAGTTTGAGTGCCATAGCCTATGGGGATATCTAAATGATTTGTCAATAGGTCAAGTGGTTCAGAACCTTCACATTCATCAACATGAAACACTAGTTTTTTCTTTCCTTTGTGAATTTATTCACAATATGCCTGATTGAGGATAAGTTCTAGTATGGGGAAGGACTGCATAGATGGATCATTAAAAATAACCAAGCCTTATTCTTTTAAACCATGTATATGTTATAGCTGATCCTCAATAGGATTGTGGTCACCAAAAACTGCTTGATGCATGGTTTTGAGTGTGAGGTGCAAGTCCATCCTTGGGGATGCATAAGACAACATTGAGACCATGTTATTTTTCAAAAAATGCTAGAAATGGGTACCTAAATATCACTCTTCATGAACATACCATACTTTGGCCTATGTAAGTAAAGTGGCATAAAAATCATGTACCCATAGGTACTATGGCAAGAAGGATTCTTCATTTAACCACATGGTTTTACAAGCTTCTAGGTGTGGTTCTAGTGATCAAACTCCACTATAGTTGATTGTACCCTGAACACAATTATCATGATGAAAATGATGATGTAAAGTACAATGTACTTGATCATAATAAAGAAGATGTTCATTATGAATTCACCACCACCTTGTGATTATTCCATCAAAAAGGGGAACTAGTGAATGCATATGATTAGTATTAGAGTTATAGAAGGATATGAGTCACTGGATGAAGTCAAAGATTTCCATTTGCCCATGAAACCATAGAGCTTCATCAAGTCTTTCTAGTGGTGTAGCCATAATTAGTCCTCACATGACTTATCTGGTAATAAGATGAAAAAATATATGGCACTTATGATATTGGTGTGGAATGCTTTCATAACTACCAATGGCATCACACACTCTTTTGGTAAGGTCATAGTCACTATGGGCCCAATAATTATAAGCATTACTTTTAGTATCAGAAAGGGATTATGTGTCCATCCATCAAAGGATGCCATCAAGAGTAAGATCATGATGCTCACCATATCTTGATGTGATGTTGTATATATGGTTAATATAATCATCCACACTAAGAGGTTATACATATGGGGGCCCATGTTCTTGGACCAATGAGATGATGACTTACTAATTCATTTTTTCAAAACTGATATATCACTTTTTGAAGCTTAAATAAGAATTGTTTGTATAACACCAAGCATGACCCAATAGGGTTGGAAAATAATCAAATTTAGCCAATTTGAGAACTTAAAAGTCAACTTTAAAAGGTACCCCAAGGATATCGATAGTTTCATATTTAAGAATGCTAATTTGTAGAGCATGGGTTTTATTGACCATAAACAACACATGAGGTAATGGTTGTAATGTTGGGCTAGCAATTTTTTACATGTATCATTTATGAGGACATTAACCTCAATGCCAATGTCTATTAAAATGTCTTGGATCACCCAACCATTGATGCCATCATTTACTAGTATTTACTTGTCTTATTGAGGGCTAGGTGGAACAAGAGTATCTTATTGTCGAGCATGGTTTAATTGATGATATTATGTTGGATTTGGTTCCTAATGTTTAATATATTTACTCAACTATGGGATAATATATTATTCTAATAAACACTTGAAAAGTTCTTGGAAATCATCCTAGACCATGTTTTGAGGTTTCATGGCCTTTTAAAAATTAACACATTGGGAAAATTCTTGGTCCTTAAAAAACTAAATTTTCCTTTATAATTCCTTTTCTAAGGTCATATTATCCTAGATCATGTCTTTCTATTGTTGGGCATCAAGATACTTCATTGAACAAGGATCTTCATGATATATCTTCTCAATAGGTGGAATAGACTTAGACTGGGACTGCCTATTTTATATGGTGATATTAACTTATTAGGCCATTAGAGTGATAAAGTGTGGTTTCTAGTGAGGTTTCTAAATGAGAATCATACTATCACCTTTTTATTTTCTTTCCTTAGTGATGACTATGAATAAATTAGGGCATTACTCCAACTAATGCTCTTTTTTACATAAAGCACATGTTGAATATACTAGATAATCTCACTGATAGTGATTCAAATATCCACACTTATAACATGTTCATGGTGTAAAATTCCTACCTCCTCATCCTTGTCTTCAGTCTCATCCATGATATCCACCATTATCTTAGTTTTTTGAGTTATAGGTTTGATGCATACCACACGTGCATGCCTCATGTATATCATTGATCAATCAATAGTCATTTCTATCATGGGTATAAACATCACATATATTGTAGTAATTAGACACTTTAGAATGTGTAACCCATTGTAATAGAGGACAAGAGAAAAGACATCGTTCTCTTCATGGAAAATTTCATAAGATTGATTTAGTAATGCATAGATGTTTTTTCAAGGGTTGTTACTTCTATTATGAACTTCAAACTCACAATCAATACACTAGATAACACTACGAATATCATAAATATTATTTGCAATCATATTTTCTAATTGTGATGCCATTGAATATATTTGAGCTTCCATTAAAAGACTGATTATAGTGTCAATGCTATGAATAACTTCAACACGATGGGCATCTTCTAGGGCCTTGCATGAGCTCGTAAAGGTCCTTTGAGATAGATTTTTTCTAAAGGGAAGTAATAAGCATCCTAAAAACCATTGGTTATGATGATTAGCATTAATATCAAGTGAGAGCTTATATAAGAGTGTTTTGAATAATTCATCATACTCACGTACACTTTTAGTTAGCTCTTGTTTTATATTGTTTAGCACAACAATACTTTGTTGCTCAAATTATGGAATATTGAACTCCTAAAGAAATGTTATCTTGAGATAATCATAATAAATTAATGTTTGTTGAGGGTCATACTTCTTATACCACTATGTGCTATTTCTAGAAGTGTGGTCACAAATTATGTTTATTTTTACTCAAAATAAGTTATACCATGTGCCCTCTAGATAAGTTCACACTTATGAACATGCTATATATTATTCTCCATGCCCTGATATTCAAGTAAACGAAGCATCATTTCATAATACACAATCAGTAGTTAAGGTACTTGTATTGGTGGCTACTAATAACTCCCAAGTCATGTTCTTAAGGGTGGAAGTCTACCTCTTCCTCATGTTACACCTCATAGTCCACCTCTCATTCCTCCAAAAACAACACCTAAGATGTGTGGCATGGTGATAATTTGATTTATAATATTTGGACAGTGCTCTACCCAATACTGATGTCAAATCTTCTAGGCATACTAAGTTGGGCCATGAAATTACCTTGAAGAAGAAGATAAATTATCAACTCACTATGAGTTAAAACTTACTTAGCAATAAGTTCTCTTATGTGGTCATTCTGTGACTCTATACTATCTGAATCCTAGTTATGTATAATTAAATTATCTGGCTCAAAAGCATGAGCATGCACTATGGTTGGGGAACTAGGTTTATTTAAATATAGTTATTAAGTCTCCACTGTCTAGATAGTTTCTCCCACATATAAAAATGTTGGAATTGGTTGTGGTTCTAAAGTTGGTGAGTCCTCCTTGTACTCTTTTGCTAACTTATGAATCCTAACAACACTTCCTAAGTCTTCCTATACCCATCCTACTCTACTTCCACCTATAATCCTTTATCAAGCTTCATCATATTTATGCTTTCATAACTCCCACTAATTAGTTACCATTCTAAACCAATAATCCTTCACGAACACCCTTGCATCCCGCTCCCATCTATGCTCCTCATGAAAGGATGGGCTTAGCCCTCTATAGGCATAGTTTCAATTCTAAAATCAATAAAAAACTTCTTTACTTCTAGTGGGAAGTGTCTAATATATCAACCATGTCATTCTCAGAGAAACTAGAACTTTTCTTCTTTAGGACAAGAGTAAGTAGTTACAACATATTCTTAGATGTAGCTATTCAACACCCCTCTCCACTAGATATTAATAGCTCATGTCCACACTATTACCAACCATGATAAATCCCTCTATCACTCTATTTTCTAAGCTTGCTTCCTTTAAAAATTTCATGATTGGTGTTGAGCATAGGTTGAGATCCAAGCATGCAAATGAATAGGGACTTTGACAAAGAAAATTTCATATAATGACTTGTAGAGATGTTGTTCAACCCATGCACATGTATAAACTACTTGTTTAAGATAGGGAATTGAAAAATTATCCTTTAATAGAGTAATCCATTGTTAAATATTGTCAAGGAATAATAGTTTGAGTAGTTTCCATTACTATGCAAAATTTTTTGAGTCCTAACAATGGAACCAAAATGTTGGGTTTTTCTATCAAATTTACCTTAGGGCACTTGTGTCTAGTTCCCAAAAATATAATGCTCTATCATTTCATGTAAGACTAAACTCTTGCACGCTCACCCAAAACATGCAAAAATAAACTGGATCCTATTGGTTATGTTTTGAAGTAACACGCTTGTCAAATAATAGTGTTTCTTCATATATCTAATTACTGATTACACATAAAATAAAATACATGACTGTGGATGTTGTTTCAACTATGTAAACAAATATGATTATTAAGATGACTACCATGAGATTTAAAATGTTTATTACACAAGTTCATATAATGTGGATTCTATTCATTATAGTCAAATACAAATAACATCTTACATAAAAAACATATTGATAACTCAATGTTGCAATTTAACTAATAACTTGTAGCATAACATTAGAATTAATAGTAACTTCCATGATTTTGGTATTACCATAATAAATCATTACATAATATTAATATTCAGCCAACTTTACTCATATCTAAACAGGAGTATTTATATTTGTTTCCCAACCAAGTTATTACATTATTTATGACACTTTAGTGACTAACCAATGATCTCTAGTAGACTGAGAGTTGTGGGATTTATTTACTTGTTTTCCCCTAAGGACATGGGCCTTGGCACCCATATATTATTATTCAATGATGGATCCTTATTGTCAAATGTCCTCCTTCATATGGGCTAGTATGAAACTCGTGTATGATTAAATCTTGTTATGTCCTTGAGAATCTATGCTCAATCATTTCCCATTTCTTTTGTGCTCCCTAATTTTTTGGCATATATATATATATATATCTATCTAGTCAAAGAAGAGGTATAATAAATAAAGGACTCGATAGTGAAGGACTCAAATATATATATATATATATATATATATATTTGAGTCCTTCACTATCGAGTCCTTTATTTATTATACCTCTTCTTTGACTAGGTCTTATTGCACCATGATATTCCATGCTATTGTCTTTCTGTGCCAAGCTAGTTTTGTGCCACAAAAGCCAAAATACATAGTCAAAATTTGGGGTCTAACAAAGATAAAA
>JARHVA010005805.1:600000-655000 GCA_037957365.1 Torreya grandis | reverse complement strand
TGACAACCATTAAAGAGGATCTATAAATCACAATCAGGATCTGTAGATTTGTTTCACTCTGATGGATTTATCTCTATTATAACATTAGTCATCTAGAATTTAACTTATGATTTTTAGACCTATGTTTTCCAAGGGCGGTGCCTCTCTAATGCTAAGCCTTCTAACACCAAGTGATGCCAAAAAAAAAAGGGCCAAACTTCTAGAGGGCATAACTTTTAACTTGTAACTCCATTTAAATTCTTCCACATGCCAAAATGACTACCTCAAATTTTTTTTTCTTATTTAAGCCTTTATTTTTGTTTAGAGGTGTTTTTGATATTTTTTAGAGGCCAAACATGACCATTTGAAGGTCTAAAATTGTAGTTTATTATTTTTTTTGGGTTTTTTTTTTAATTATATATTTTTATGACTGGATATTAACTTAAGTTGAAATTTTTAATATAGGATAATTATATTTTTTATAATATTTATGGAGATTCATAGAGATCCATGTGCTTGCATGCAAAACTTACTATAAATAGTAGCTGCTAAAAATAGGGTTTTTTTTTTCTTTTTTTTTTTAAATTTTTTTTTAATTTTTTTTTTGAATTTTTACATGTCAAATCTAATTCTAAGTCAAAGCTTATTTAAGCATGGTTTGGATTTTTAATTATTCCAATGCATTCAATATGAATCAATACAAGTTATTATTTTAGAAGCTTTGCCTATTGATAAATTATTATCTTGATAGTTTTTGGGTTCATTATCTGGTATCATAACAAGTTTGAATCTTGGAGGAGTAAGAAATGGCAATAGTATGAGGAAGTATTGCACATATGAAATAGATTATACAATAGATATATAGGAATGTGAAACAATTAATGAAGGTTATCACAAATTAGAGAAGAAGACAAAGTGGTGATGAAACTGAGGAAGACACATATCAAGATGAAGAAATTCAACAAGAAGAAGATCAACCACCATTGATGGAAGAGAGGATGGTTTGAAATTTAGAAGGAAAAAATAAAGGAATCGAGGTTGATGTTCTAGATTATGGAGGTGGTTTAAAACTAGAGGAGTTGATAGATTGGATTAATAGCATGGAAAAGTTCTTCGAGTGGAAGACTAAGAGAGAAGACAAGAAGGTAAAGTCTGCATGCATGAAATTGAAAGGTCATGCAATGATTAGTGGGATAACCTATAGAAAGAGAGATAGAGAAAAGGTAAAGAGAAGATTAATACATGGAAAAAGATGGAGAATAATTTGAGAGAGAAATGTTTTCCCATAGATTATGCACAAACCCTATACAAAAGATTTCAAAATTTGAGCTAAAAAGATCACAATATACACAAGTATATAAATAAATTTTATAAGCTTTCCATATGAGTGAAACATGATGAAAAAGAAGAGCATATGGCTGCAAGGTATGTAAATAGTTTGAAATTTAATATTCAAGATGAATTAAGCATACATATAATACTTTGCATAGATGAGGCTTATCAATTAGCTTTGAAGGTAGAAGAAAAATAAAATAGACACAATGTCAAAAGAACATCTCTTGATCCAAGAAGAGGTAGATCCCCTAAAAATAGGGGATGATGTGGGTTTAATACCACTAGAGTTGGGTCTAACACCAATAGAGATGAATCATCACATGGTACAAAAAGGCAAGATGACAGTAGGTAAGGGTTTTAATACCAATAAAGAGGAAGAGGGTTTCAGAGAGGACAAGATTATGGTGGTGCTAGAGGATGGTTCCCAAATCAACATAGATATTATTTTTGTTATATATGTGGAGAAGAAGGGCACAAGGCATTTGAGTGTCCACATTATCAAGATCAAGAAAGGAGGCAAGAGGATTGCCTAAGAGTGAATATAGTTAAGGTTGAGGTAGAAGAGTAAAATACTGAAGTTGCACCAATAGATGTTGAGGAAAATCTCATGATGAGAATAACAATGATCATTCCAAAGAAGGAACAAGTTCATAATAAATAAGGTGGTGATGCATGGCTACAATCAAACATATTTTGAACAAGATGTACTTCGGGTGGAAAGGTATGCAAAGTAATTATAGATGGTGATAGTTGTGGAAATATAGTTTCTAACGAAATGATAGAGAAACTACATTTGGAATGTGAAAAACATCCTAATCCCTATCAGATTTCATGGTTTATGAAAGGGAATGAGGTTATAGTAGATAAAATGTGCTTAATAAAGTTTTCTATAGAAAAAAATTATAATGATGAAATATGGTGTGATGTTATTTTGATGGATGCATGCCATTTATTATTGGGGAGACCGTGGAAATTTGACAAGAAAGTAATTCATGATGGAGTAAAGAACATGTACACTTTTTGGAAAGGTGGTATAAAGTTAGTCTTGTTACCTATTAAAGAGGAAGAGAAGGAATAAATCATTCTCTCTACTAAAAAATTTATCCAAGAGATGAATGTGGCAAGTTGTTGTTATGTATTAGTAGTAAAGAATGAAGACACAAAAATGGTGCAAATACCAATAAAAGTAACAAGAGTGTTGAAAGAATATGCAGATGTTATGCCTAATGAGCTACCAGATGGTTTACCATCAAAGAGATATATCCAACATCACATTTATTTGATTCTAGGATCAACTTGACCCAATCAAGAAGCTTATAGGATGATTCTAGTAAAACATGCAAAATTAAATAAACAAATTACTAAATTGTTAAGAAAGAAGCTGATAAGGGAGAGTATGCTTCCATGTGCAATACCAGGATTGCTAACTCCAAAGAAATATGCAGGATGGAAAATGTGTGTGTATATTAGAGCCATTAATAAAATTACAATCAAGTATAGATTTCCTATACCTCATTTAGATGATATGATGGATGTTCTTGTAGGAGTAAAATGCTTTACCGAGATTGATTTAAGAATTAGTTATTATTAGATTTGAATTCTTGAAAGAGATGAGTGGAAAAATGCATTCAAGACTAGGGATGGCTTATATGAGTGGATGGTGATGCCCTTTAGATTATGTAATGCACCTAGAACATTTACGAGGATGATGAATATGGTGCTATGAGAATATATTGGTAAGTTTGTGGTTTTTTATTTTGATTATATTTTGATATTCAGTAAGAATAAAGAAGAAAACTTATAATATTTAAGAATGGTATTATATTTATTGAGAAATGAGAAGTATAAAAATTTGAAGAAGTGCAGGTTTATGTAGAATAATTTGGTATTTTTTGGATTTATAATTTCAACAGATGGTGTGAGAATGGATGAATAAAATATAAAGGCAATTTTTGAGTGGCCTATTCCAAAAATAATTACAGAGGTAAGAATCTTACATGGTTTAAAATTTTTTTATAGCAAATTTATTAAAATTTTTATTAGTATTGTGGTACCAATAATGGATTGCATGAGAGGGAAGGAATTTGCATGGAATAGAGTAGACATAGAAAGCTTTGAATTTTTGAAGAATAAGATTATAGAAAGACACATTTTAGCATTACCATATTTTAACAAAGTGTTTGAGGTTGATTGTGATTCATCATTTGTGGGAATTGGTATTATGTTGAGTTAAGAAGGAAAGCTAGTAGTATATTTTAGTGATAAATTGAATAAGGTAAGAATAAACTATTCTACCTATGATGTTGAACTATATGAAATTTTACAAGTATTAATACATTTGAGACATTACCCGATTCCTAATGAGTTTATCCTATTTACAAATCATGAGGATTTGAAGTATGTGAATACATAGAATAAGTTGAATAGTAGGCATGCAAAGTGGGTATCTTTCTTGTAGGGGTATACTTTTATGTTGAAACATAAGTCAAGAAAATAAAATTAGGTAGTTAATACATTGAGTAGGAGAGTAGCATTATTATCTACTATGGTGAGTGAAGTAGTTGAATTGAAGCTATCAAAGAATTATATGATACTGATCCATATTTTGGCAAGGTAGTTGAGTAGTTTATGAATTCATTAATAGGTGGGATAAATACTAATCATGGTGAGTATATTATACAATAAGGTTATCTATTCAAAAGGAAACAATTATGCATTCTAGTTTGGTCTCTACGAGACAATAAAATAAGAGAATTACATAGTAGAGGTTTGGATGGACAATTTAGTAAGATGAAGATAATAGCTTTGGTAGAGGAAAAGTATTTTTTGCCAAATATGAAGAGAGATGTGACAAGGTATGTTTCTAGGTGTAGGATATGTTAGGTGGCTAAAAGAGATGCACAAAATACTAGAATATACAAGCCATTACTAGTTACAAGAGGACTATGGATAGATTTGAGTATGGATTTTGTGTTGGGATTACCAAACACACAAAGAGGTAATTATACAATTTTCATTATTATAGATAGAATTTATAAAATGGTTCATTTCATTGCATGTAAGAAAACCAATGATGCCACTAGAGTTGTAGAATTATTTTTTAAGGATATTGTGAGATTGCATGGTGTTCCAAAAACTATTACTTGAGATAGGGAGACAAAATTCCTAAGTTAATATTGGAGGACTTTGTGGAAGAATATGGGTACTAAGATATAATGTAGTATTTCATATCAACCACAAATAGATGGACAGACAAAATTTGTGAATAAGAGCTCAGGAAATTTATTGAGATGCATAGTGGGAGAGAAGCCCAAACAATGAGACTTGGCTTTACCATAAGCTAAGTTTGTATATAACAGTTCAATCAATAGATCAATAGGAAAATCACCAATTCAAAATTTTTATGAGATAAATCCTATGGATATTTTATATTTGGTACAATTACTAATTATAGATCGAATTAGTGATGATGCACAATCATTTGTAGAGCATATGTAGTAGTTACAAGGAGGAATAACAAAGTTGCAGGTAAGTAATGAGAAATATAAAGGATTAGTAGATATCAGAAGAAGATCTAAGGTATTTGAAGGAGAGTTGTTAATGGTTTACTTGGGAAATAAATATTTCCAAAAGGCATGTACAACAAGTTGAAGTATGAGAAAATTGGGACATGTAGAATTGTGAATAAAATCAATGACAATGCTTATGAGGTGAGTTTACCACATAATTTTAATATATATCTAGTATTTAATGTTTCAAATTTATATAAAATTCATAGAAAATATTTTTAAGGTGATGAAGATGAATAAGTAAATTGGTAGTAGCTGGTTCTAAAGAAGAAGGAAAAGATAGTGTAGGTTTTGGATATGAAGACAGTGAACACAAGGAAAGGGAATTATAATAGATATTTGGTCCAATGGTAAGGATTGAAAAAAAAATATAAAACTTAAATTAAAAAATGGGAGCTAAAGAAGATTGACAAATAAAATTAGTAGCAGTACAATGAGGGCAACTCATAGGACCTGAGTTGTTTTCAACCAAAGGAGAATGATGTAGAAAAAATAGGCCAAACTTCCAGAGGCCATAACTTTTGACCCATAGCTCTATTTGAGCTCTTCCATTCACCAAAATGACAATATAAAAATTTTATGTTTTGATCTAAGCTATGCTTTCTACTTAGATTTGTTTTTGATATTTTTTGAAGGCCAAATGTGACCATTTGAGGGTCAGAAATTACAATTTATTGATTTTTTGGGGATTTTTCTATGTTTAGAAATTTCATATTTTTATGATTGGATGTTAACTTCAATTAAAATTAATATTATATGATAATTATATTGGTTAGATTATTTTGGTAGATTTTTAGAGCTGCACGTGCTTGCATGCAAAACTTACTATAAATAACAACTACTAAAAATAGGGTTTTCTTTAGATTTTAATTTTTTTTTGAATTTTTGCATGTCAACTCTAATTATAAGTTAAAGATTATTTATGAATCACTTGTGTTTTTAATTATTTCAATTCATTTAATATGAATGAATATAATTTATTATTTTAGAATCTTTGCCTATTGATAAATTATTGTCTTGATAGTTTTCAGGTTCATTAAACCAAGTCTCATGGTGGTAATTTTTCCTTTTTATTTGCAAAGATATACTTAACCTAGATACTTCTCTAATCATGCATATTTCACTATTTTAAAATAACTTGATTTTATTATTTTACAACTAAGTATGATTTTATTCAATGAGATGCACAAAGGCGTGCATATATAGGTTGGCTAAGTCTTTGAATTTGTCTTACAAAGGTCTCTAGTTCAATATTTCTCACCTAAAAGTCATGAATAAATTATTTTTTAGGTCAAATTGTCTTTTTATTGATAATTTCCCTTAAAACAACATTATTTCTCCAAAAGATGCATATGAGTGAATGGATAGATTGATTAAAGACCTAGTGTTATCTTGAAAGAGTTTAGGTTCTCAATTTTAATTCCAAAAAGTGGATGGAAGGCTACCTTACCCCTTGTTTTGTGAATATTTTAAATTTTTTAAATGCAAGTACATTAAATAGGTTATTAATGATGAGAAATTTTATTATCCATAAATTTTGCTTGGTACGTCATATTTGAGTGTCATTTTTTGGAAAAGTGCTTTATTTTTAATTCTTATTCCATCAGTTTTACTTTTACTATAAACACACTAAATTTATAATGTACCATATTTAGGTAGGTTGTCTGTGCTATGGGCCCTACTAATTTTTATATTATACTTCGTGCACCAATCGTTCATATGTGGATGCATTTTTGGATGTGTCTGACATACCCATTCTAAGAGTGTATTATCTCTCATCACTCTAGCATAGATTACTCACATGGATGCATTCTCGGCTATGCCCGATGTCCATTTCATGAGTGTGCTTCATGGGTTTATTGTAGATTATTCCATATAGTCTTGAACTTCCTTGTTATCTTATCTTAGTCATGATAACTCTATTTGAGAGACATCAGAGAAGGAAGGTTGAGTCTATACTAGTGGTCCTTCTTGGGAATACCAATTATGCTTCATGGCATGTGTACATGGAACATTCACTCATAAATCAAGACCTTATTCCATTATTATATAAATAGATTCATATTCTTATTGACCTAGGTCAATATGATGACTGGGCCAAATCTTGTGACTATGTCTATGATCACTTATTGATACATGTTTCATGGGATCTACACCACCATGTGGAGCATACCGAGTATCCCTCACTATTTGGAGCACTCTTCAGAGTATTTTCAAGGATACTACTATGATTTATGTCACTCATCCTCCTCTTCCTATTGTCTCTTTTGAGACTCTTGTGCTCTCCCATCTTGCTTATATTTCTTGTGATGATACATCCATGGGTAATAGTTCTCTTCCTTGTGTTGAACACCCACTACAAGATGAGATTCTGGCAAACCATAGTTGTCTCATTACATATTCTACATCTATTCCAATGTAGATTATTTATCTTCTAAAGCCTTCACATATTTACATTTCAGAGGATTTTACTGATTTAAGTGAAAGTATACACATTGAGAGTTTTGATGACTCATACGTCTATGTGGACATTCATTTTATAGATCTGAGAGCTTCATTTGCAAACCTATCTTCAATTTTGATAGTTGTTGAGCCATGCTCTCTTCTTCTAATGGGCATTCCTTTAGAGAATGGTTCATGCCACTCTTCTTATTTAGATGTAATTAGGGTACTTATAAACCCTCATTTATTCTCTCCTTCATTATATGCTTCCTTATTTCCATCTTCTATAGTTAGGCTTGTGATTCCTGATCAGACTTTGACATATTTGAGCACTACAAGGATAATTTTGAGTATTTTTTAGATATCTACATCACGATTCCTATCTATATTCCACTTGAGTGTGAATTAAATAGTTTGATAAGTTGGAATTTCTTTATTTTGAAAGGAAGATTCACCATTTATTACAGAGGGACATACTACAATATTTGCCATGCAACATTTTGCACTTACCTTCTCTCTCTTATTTATGGAGACACATAACCTTCATATTTTTTTAGGGTACTGTGATCATCATTATGTACTTGAGGTACTCATCATTATGTACTTGAGTACCTCATTAGGGCTTATTTCTAGGACCTAATTCTCTAGCCCACCTAAGCTACACTTAAAGGGGGTGTTAGTGTGGGGCTTTCTAGTCCTACCTTCTCTTCTTTGTCTATCGTTTGGGAGTGAGGAAGGGGCATGGTGAGTTTTTTCCCACTAGGTTTTCTCCTTTTTCTCCTCATTTTGAGAGTTATATTGTACATGGGTACTTCATCAGGCTTTGTTATTGGAACTCATTTTGTATTTTCCTTCTACTTAAGATACACTTAAGGGTGGGTGTTGGTGTAAGATATTTATTATTTCATTTATTTATTAAAAGTATTATCTCTACACATTTATCTTCAACTTACTTAGGTGTTATAAAGAGGTTAAGTGGGTGAGAGGGTGATTTCCACTTATAGTTCAACTGAGTACCACTTTGAGTTCTTTTTAAGTTCCCTGATGAGTTACTCTCAATCCCACCATGAGTTCTCCTGTGAGTTACCTCACCCTACTCCTATATATTCCTCTTTACGAGGATATTGTAAGAGAGCATACAATTGGTAAGAAATAAAATTTAATACATTAGGTAATTATTTCACATCTTCTTGCATATTTATGAATACAAGCTAGATCATTTTTACAGAATTCTTGTGTGCTCATTCTATGAGAAGATCACCTATTGGCTAATTTTGATAGCTTCAACGTTGCAAACAAATCTTTATCAATGGAATTGATTTTGGTATTAGAACCAAGTCTCTATGTCAAGAATCAAGTTATCAAGAGTCTCTAGGTTGTGTGAACTGTCATAGACTTTGACATCACATTTTTCCTTTAGACCATAAAGACCAATGATTTTTTTTTATGAAGTTGATATATAAATTATTCACAATAATGGCAAGTTCAAAGTCTATTTCTACAAAAGTTTTGATTGCCATGTTGTGGGTTAAAACTAACAAGAGAAGAAACTTGAAAAATTGCATTAGATTTAGGATGAATCTACAAAAGTGGGTCATATTATACGAAATCTATTTAAATAAGATTTCCAATGACTATTCTATATGAAAGAGAGCAAAAGAAAATAGTTTCATTGTCTAAACGCTGGGATGGTCAGAAAAGAAATATGATTTTTTAATATTTTTATAAAATATTTATAGAAAAAAATTATTTATAATAATATTCATGAGATAATATTTAAAATAAATACACATACATGACACATAATATCTTTACACTTGTACATATACATGAATGAAAATATAATATATTCACATGTACAAATATACATAAATCTAAATATAATAGATTTACACATGCACATATATATAAAAGTAAACATAATATATTTACACGCATGCATATACATACATATGCATAAACACATACAAATATAAATAAATAAATAAATAAATAATATAAGGTGTTTTTCACATTACTAAATTGTTTTTTTAAATGCGTGGTGAACTTAAAAGTTAAGTGATTACTCGTTTCACCGAGTGAAAGGTTATTTGATAATAGAAAGGGATTATTAGTATAATGGATAATATTATTATGGCTTTTATTTCTTATTTCAACCATTGGAAGGTACTAAGATAATAGAAAGTGATTTGTAAGATAGTAGTTAATATTATTATGGCTTATATTTCTTATTTCAATTATTGGAATGTATTAAGATAATAGAAATCACTAATAGAAAGTGATTTGTAAGATAATAGTTAATACTATTACGATTTGTATTTCTTATTTCAACCATTGGAAGGTATTAAGATAATAGAAAGCAATTTGTATGATAATAGTTAATATCATTATGGCTTATATTTCGATCAATCTGTGATCACTCATGCACTTATAAGTGGGGGTTGGGAAATAATTCATCTATTGGATGTGTATTGTGAGAATGCGTATGCCCACGAAAAATAAATTAAAATATGAGGATGATCATTTTAAAAATAGTGAGATTGATATTATTCATATTTTTTATTATAAATTGTTTTGGCTTAATATTTAGAGTTAATTATTTTAAAATAAACTGGAATCTTTTTATAAAAGAAGAGTGATATGAAGTGGGCTATCACTCTTCTACAATTTAAATTAAGATTCAAATCCATGATTAAAATTATTTCTTTAACTTATCAAGATCAAGTAAATTATACTCCAAAATCTTAATAATATAAATTATAAATCTTGATAAGAGAAAAAAATTATTAAATATTAAAATTTTAAATTGTACCATATTAATATATGAGATTATATATTTACTTATTTTAATAAAAATTATTAAAATTATTAAAAATAAATATAAGAAGAACAAGGCATTTCTAAGTGTATTCTCTCTTTTTATTATATGTAATTATTTATATATCATATATAGTAGAGGGATGAATATTATGGTGGAACAAAGTTTTCAAGTAATATGATGGACAACTTTATTTGAATGGATTGTATAATTTTATTTTTAAAATTTAACTTAATAATTATGTGAAAAATAAGAAGACACTATTTCACCTTTCTGGTAGTAAGAAAATGAAAAAAAAGTAGCAAGATGATAGATGAGGTCCTTTAAACTTGTTGATAAGGACCCTCATGTTCAAGGTAATTGGAGAGGAAACCCCGTTCTCCTCTGCCTCCTCCTCCTCTGCTAACCACCATGTTCATTTCTATTACTTAGTTTGGATCCTTATTGTTTATATTTTTATTATCTTTTTTTTTTTTTAATGATTGATGTGTATTTGAATTAGTATAGTTCTTATTTTAAGTGGCCTTGGGTTGGCCCTTATGTTTTCTTGTTCTCTTTCTAATACCTTTTTAAGTCAGGTATATCTTGACTTATCATGCTTAACTTTTCAACTCATCTTTTTTATATGACATGCCATGTACTATATATTATGTTACATTAACAAAAATAGATTTTATAGGTATTCCCTCAACATTATTTGGGAAGCTAATTTTGTGTAATGGGATGTGTGTGTTAACTTTTAATTCATCAACATTATAAAAAATATATACCTGTTATTATTTTATTTATTTTTTTGGCTCGTAATTATATACTAACATGATAAGAGTGAATTAAAATTTTGTTATGATAATTTTATTTAATTAAAAATAATTTTAAAATAACAAATTAATTATGTAATTACCATAGATGAATTATATTTATTATTATGATAATTTTATTTACCACAAAATAAAAATATGTATTTATTTAGATTATGTATTTATCATGTTGGAATATATATAATGGATAAATTATATTTAATATTATAGTAATTTTATTTACCTTAAAATAAAATATTTATTTAGATTATGTATTTATTAGGATGGTGGGTGAATTATATTTATTGTTATGATAATTTTTTAATCTGAAAATAAAAATATTCAATTAATTAATTATTTAGACCGTAATTATTTAATAATATAATAGGTGAATTATAATATTATAATATTATAATTTCAATATATATATTATAATATTATATTTTATTAAAATATATACTATACTATAATATAATCATAGAATATATATTAATTTTATAATTTTAATATTCAAAATCTTATTAATATTAAAATATAAGATATTAACATATCAAATAGAGTCTTATAAAAAAAATCATAAGTAAAATATAAAAAAGTAACCGTTAAAAAAGTGATGTTAACTTTCGTCGTATTAGGTAGGCTGGTATAGACTTCTGAAAACTACTACTTATATGTATCCATTAATACATAGTTACCATAAATTAATTAATAAGGTGGTTATTAATTTTTTTATAAATATAATTAAAAATTTATTGTAATGTGAGAATTAAAAAGTAAATTAATTTTATTTTTTATTTATTTTTAATAAATGAAGAATAATTATAATAGTAAAATAGAAATCAAATAAAATTTGATTATTAATGTATTTTATATTTAATGTATTTTATATTTATTGTTATCAAAGTTTAATAATATTTATCTTTAAAAATTATATTAATAAAAAATATATTAAAATTAAAAGGGATGTAGTTTGAATGGTGAGAATGATGGGTTGTTATATTATTTATTAGGGATGTAGTTTAAAGAAGTCAATAGCTAAGTAGGTATCAATTCTTGAATTAGTATAAGGAAGAAAGAGAAGTAATATTTGTTTACATTTAATTGAAAAGTAAGTGTACAACTTTACCAAAATAATAATATAAATTATACAGCTTTACCAAAATAATAATATAAATTATACAACTTTAACATCAATAATATAAATTGTACAACTTTAACAAACTCGTAATATAAAAAATTAAATCATAAAATAAAATATAAAATACTCAATGTATAAATTTTGATTCTTATTATTAAAATCAATCAATATTTTTATTAAATGACCAACATACAATACATGAATATAATATCTCTCCCTTACGTCGCAATATTACATTTATATTTATATAATTAAAAATTATTATATATATATAAAGTTCAAAATAATAAAATTAAAATTATATATATATATATATATATAACTAAACCATAAAATAACACATAATATATTAAATGTATAAATTTTGATCACTTCAATCAACATCAATTCATATCTTTATTAGGTGACCAATTTACAGTAGATGAATATAATGTCTCTATCGTGCATCTCCTATGTCATATTTATATTTATATGATCAAGAAATGTTATATATGTGTGTGTGTGTGTTGATATATTGGTTAAAATAACAGAGTTGAAATTAATTATAAATAAAGTTAAAGATAAAGGGATGCTACATTTCGATATTACGCGTGATTGGTATTATAGTCGTTGAAACTTGGAAAAAATGTAACTAATGTTGGGTACGTGCGGCTTGATGTACGCCTACTTTTATGGTTCACTTCTGTTATTCTGCGTTGTGTGGTACTTAGGTAATATACAATGTGGATATCTGCAGCCTTTTCATATTCTTGCAGGGGGCGTTTCATGCCAGTTTCTCGTCGCTGTTGATGTATGTATCTTCTTTTTGGGAATGGCGTTGTTATTGTTGTAAGGCAATGTCTTCATTCTCTTGTTTGTATATATTATCACTTTTTATTTTTTTTAAAGGTATATGTATATTGTTAGGTAGCAGGCGTCAAGGCATACATGGAGAAGGCCAGGCAATAATTTTTCTTATTTTGCTACTATTATTTTCCATATAGCCTTTGCACCAGCATATTGTAGATGCTGACGGTGCGGATGGAGTTGGAAATTGTAGAACAGTAATTGTATTGATTTAGTATGATTGTGAAAATGTAGCATTTGCAACAGTATATTGTAGATGCAGATGGTACAGACGGAGCTGAAAACATTTGCAAAATTATTATAAATCTAAAAGCAAGATTGTGAAATGTTGAAGTGATTGGTTCTTGTAAATTTATCTTTGCCATTTGCAACAAAAAGACTTGTGATAGATAGGTAATTTACATTAAAATAAAATTAATTGTTGTAGAGTCAATATCCAAATCTATCTTACAGGGTAATTAAATTAATATAAGGATGAACATAAAAGCAAATTGATCTGGTTAATCATTTCACGCCACCTTTTATAGGATAAGACAGATCCTTTGATTAACAAGAGTTTATGATTAGTTATGAAATCCTGAACAGTATTAAAATTAGTTACAACACAACACTTCTTCATGCTCTTTTAAGGCTGATAGGCTATAAAAATCTATCAGCCCCAGCTCTACTTTTTTTCATGTTTAATATTTTTTGTAATAGGTCGTGCGATAGGTTTGTATATCTTTCTGACCTTAAAATGGCGCGGAAAGGTGCTGCAGCTAGTGGCCTGTGACAGTTATGTGTATCATTTTTTATTTTTTGAAGGAATAAAAAATATTTCATAGCTTTTTCTGGTTCATACTGACGTGAAGGTTGCAAGACTTTAAAAAAAGATTTTTGGGAGCGAAAATGCAGCACTCTCAATCGAAATGTCATACTCATAGAGCTGCATCGCTTGTTGATGATTAAAACTACTTTCAGAGTCAAAATTAAAGGCAAAACATAGATAGAGTTAAACTTGATTATGATTATTATGATCATTCTTATTCTTGAGGGTATATATATATATATATATATATATATATATAATTGTGATTGTGTATATGATCATTCTTATTTTTATATGATTATGTAAATATTATTTAAATACAATTATTAAATATCTTTATTAAGATGCAAATATTATGATTATAGCGGGATTTATGTTTTTGGTGATATTTTCTTGACAACAATTTTAATGGATTGTGCAATATGAACAGATAAGATATTATTAAATTCCTTTTTATTTATATATTCAATAATTTTGTTTAACAGAAAATTATATTTTTTTAACAAATAACTTACTTATTAATCATTTTTTGAAAATAAGAGCCACCCACTATTAATTATAAATCTATTAAAAACTTAAAGATGTATACATAATATTATTTTAGTTGATGAATATATTTGATAACAACATTAATTTCAATTTTATTTTTTAAAAGATGATTTAATGAATTATAGTTTAATTTCAACCTAACTTAGTATATTGAAGATGGAGATGGTACGGACAGAGGATTCATTTCTCTATGAGAGAAGAGAGAAGAAAGAAGAATCCAAAAGAGATTTAAGGAGGATAAGAAAAGGTCATATGTAGAGGACAAAAAGAAGAGGGAAGGCCTAATAGATGTCTAAGAGGCAAGATTGACAAGATTTCTAAGAGGAAGGTCTAGATAGGCCTAGAAAGTAAAGAAGAAAAGAGGATATGGGTGTAGAGAGAGAAGTGAAAGAAATGAGAAGAGAATTAGGGTAAAGTATAGAGAAGATATAGCTCATGGTGAAGCTCTTGAGAAGATAAGGAAGCCACTGGATTGGATAGAATATGAGAAGAAAGGTGAAGTGGTCACTAGAGTCACTTGTGAGAGAAAGAATGCATTTGATGAGTATCTTGAGAGAAGAAAAGAAGAAAGATCAGGTAACCAAAAGAGGCATGAGGAGTGAGATATTGCCAAGTGAGCAACAAGACAAAGAGACATAGATGAGAGTTATCATTAAAGAGAACAATAAGGAGAGAGAAGTGCCAAGAAGAGCACATGAGAATGAAGACAAGAAGAAAAGATGGATAATGTCTCTAAAAAATACATTCAAGGAGACTATATGGTCTCTTATATTGTATGATAAAATTGATTTTAGCTTTGTGTATGTAGGTATGAAGAAAGAATTGATGAAGTCCAAGAATAAGGCCTCAAATTTGGTGAAAGATGGGCCAATCACATCACCCATCAAGTGAAAAGAGGTTGACCAAGAAATATTTTTTTTTTGTAGGAGATAAAGTGATGAAAGTTGAAGACATTCCCGATGTTGAAGATGAAGATAATGAGGAATACTATGATGCATTACCAAGTATATCACCTAAAATAAGAGAATAAGTATGAAAATAAGACACGAAGACCACCCATGAAGACAAGAATGAATAAACAAGAGTAAAAAAGTCATATTTGAAGGTAAATGAATGTATAAGTGTTGATTTTGATTGCACATGTGAAGAAAAAAGGTTAATATGAAGATTGGGGGTAAGAAGGACAAAATTTAGCCCTCAAAGAGAGAACCAAGGCATGAATATGTTTGGCCCAAGTGGATGAAATAAATAGGTATTAATAAGGAGGAGATGAATATAAAATAACAGATAAATCAAGGCAAGAGTGCAGGTGGAAAAAAATCATAAATGTGGAGACAAAGAACAAATGGTAAGGAACACCAAGTTGGCATGATAGATAACTAAGATATGAGGCATCAAAGATATGAAAAGAGAGGCAAGTGGTAACACAAGAAGGTACAAGAAAAAATAGTTAGATTGAAAAGAGCATAAAAAGAGCACACAAGGTTCATGTTTTAGGTGTGTTCCAAGAAATCATGAATGTAGAGGAAGAGTACAAGCCTATGAAGCAAACAAAAGACATAGTGCAAGCAAAACAAGTTATAGAGATGAAGGTAAAACTATATTAATAAGAAAATGAATTCATGAAATAAGATAAGTGTTTGATAGATTTGTTTTAAAGTGTTGTATAATATGATGGGTATGAAATTGATTCAAGTAATGAAGATCTCTTGTACATGGAAATAATTGTATTGAAGAATGAGAGTGTAGCAGGCAAAGTGAGAATGAAACACCTCAAAGAATACGTGAAAATCATGGTATGAATCTAAATTAGGTTGATATGTATCTCATAAATGATAAAATAGAAGGAGAATATAAAAAATGAGTATCCCAAGAAGGTAAAGAATAAAGTAAACCAACATTTGATGAGGATTTTGAAGAGAGGGATGCACTCAAGTTGCAAGAAGAGTTGGAGTTATTAGAAGAGATGTTATGTACATTAAAAGGGATGGAATAAGGTGAATTTTAGTATGTAAATTTCAATTATGGACTATCAGAAACATCAAAATAGGAGTAGAAAATAGAAGCACATGAAGTTGTGCAAATAGGTAAGCAAGTAAGCAAGCAAATGGAGTATGAGGAAGTGAACAAGGTGAGATATTAAATTGGTCAAGATAAAGATGAGTTTACATTTGATAATCATGGATATATAAATTTAAAAATGTGTCAAATAATATTTCACTATGATGAGGATGAATGGAACAAGAAGTTGATCTTGCACAATGAGCAAGGTCATAGGAAGAGGCATTAAAAAGAGGAGAAATGTGAAGTGGAGGCAGAAAAAGAATTATCATGGTGTAAATGATAGAGTTTGAAATGAATAAGAGGCCATTAGATCCTAAATAATAATATGCTATCATGATCAAAGATAAAAATCACCAATTAACAAGAATCAAGTGAAAGCCATGAAGAAACAAGCCATAACACAAACAAGAGAAAGAAGAATAAGATCTATTTGATTATAGATGAGTATGATGAGGTTAAAATTTACTTATAATAGTTGGAAAATATGTAATATAAGGAGGTAAAATAGTTGAAACACCTCATAGAGGTGGAAGATGCATGGACAGAAGACTAGATAAAGCCATAAAAAAGAAATGCAAGAGTTTTGCAAAAAGAAAGGAGCAAGAAAGAAAGATTAGAAGTAAGGTGAACATGAAGGAAAATTAAACAAAAAATTATAATGTATTAAATAAAGTTGGTTTCACAAAATTTTCTCACTCCTGGGGAGTATGATGTAGGAGCATCAAGCTAGAATACATCATTTTTGGACTGTTGTCAATAACTAGTCAAAATTGGTCAATGTTGGGTGTCAAAGTGTGTGTGGGGAATTTTAAGGTCTATTTGTTATCTTAGATTACATTTAGATTCCTCAAGGTGTGACAAATATATTCTAGAGTTTTCCCTCCAAAATAGGGAATTTGAAAATTCAAATATTGTAACTAAGTCTAAGGGGGTCAAATGCATGTGCTAAAGAGGTTAGGCGAGAAAAGTTAGTTTGAGGGGTCAACTAAAGTAATTAGGAAGGGTTCTTAATGAATTTGATGTTTAGTTCCTAAATCAAGTCATTTAAATCAATGTAAAATCACCCTTGTATGTTGAGCTTTAGTTATGGAAAGGAAATTCATGTAACCACTAACAAAAATATACATTGAAGTTAGAAGGAAAATTCATTTTAGTTGGTTGGATGGTGTAGGGAGGAGAGAATAGGAGAGAGAGAGAGTGATATGAAAAGAGAGGGAGGAAAATAAAATAATGAGAAAAAAATTCAAAAACCCTCATAAAAGATAATCAAGTCCATGTTTGGACTGTATTATGTTGAGTGTTGATTCAATGAATGAAGATAAGTTAATTTTGGTGTTGTTTCCTCCTAAAAGTTATATGGACCATTATTTATAGATATAAATTGTTTCAGGTGAGTTTTAAAGGCTATATATATGCATAGATTCTACGTGTGTCTGTGGGTTTGGGAAGGACTATAAGTTACAGTCAAGAAGAAAAGGTTTGAAAAATGGTTTTAAGTGAATAAAATAAGAATATTCATTATGGAACATTATTTGAATGTGTTAATAACCCTAAATATATATTATTGGTTGAATAATAATTTAAAATTAAAATAAACTCAAAGAAAGGCAACTCTGTCTTTTACCCTATTATGCATCAGTCAAGAAATGAAAGAACACTTGGTTTTTAAGACAAATACCATTAACCTACTGAGATAGAGGTTGTCCAATAAAATTATTTGTTGTGATATTATATTTTGAATCCAACTAATGAAGGAAATATAAGATAAAATATATAAATAAGTAAGAAGTATATTGTCACAGTGAGTGCCCTATTTTGTATGTACAGTCACATTGTAAAGTAAGTTGAGATATTTATTAATCTTGTCAAGTGTGCTATTGGATGTATGTTTGGATATGTGGACCCATTATCAATGAAGTTTTTAAATCCTTAGAAACATTATGAGATTATTAAAAAATTTAATAAAGACCCCTGCTATTATCAGGTCACATCTTTAATGTTATTTATTGTATGTTTGCATATATATAGACTATTGATGAAGAACAAAGTATATATTAGCATACTTTGTTTGGGTCTCTTCTATATAGTTCATACATTTTTTAATTTTTTAATTCATATTTACAATTTATCGTGGGAATTCCTAATTCTCATCTTTTATCTTTTTAGACAAGTCTATTGTTTCTAGATAGGTTTGGGCTTGTAAACATATTCGCAAGGAATAGATTCGTCTAGGCCTAATTTTTGTAGTTTATTTTGGGTCACTTTATGTTTGAATCATATTTTTTTGTCTATTAGGTAATATTGGGTCAGCTTTTTCACACCAATATGTTTACTATATTCAAAGTCACAACCCCTATAAATATAAATCTACTCTAAATTATTAATTACAATAATTCAAAGTCTCAAAATCTATACAAATAGTTAAAATTATACTTATATAATCATTCAAACTAGATTCAAAGTTTAAAAATGTTATATTCACATTTGCATGCTTGTTCCAAGGGTAAAATAAGAGAAAAAATATTTATTCTTACATTCATAATTTCACACATACACATTAGTGGGAGAAATACATTCAAGTTTAAGTCCTCTTCGAAGTATTTTAATATAGTATAGCAGTTGGTAATTCAATAAAGATGAACCAAGGTTAGTCTAACTCAATCCCTTTCACTAGAAACCCTCTTATTTGATATCAATTTAGTTTATGTGCAATGAATAGGATTTGAAATTGTAGGTAACTCTGTGCAGTATTTTAAATTTTGAAGTGCATTAAAAATATTAGTGAACACAAGTGAAACAAAATAATCATAGTTTCAACAAAGTCAACATGAATAAGTTCATAGTCAAAGGACACAACTAACTTGCATTATTGTCTAGGAAGTGTGGTATTATCCAGAAACATCTTCACATTTTGTTCATGATTCTAAGTTGTCATAGTTATATCATTCTCTACTTTTCATTGTTAATTATTAATCATATTCAATGAAAATAAATCCACATTCAAACAAAATTAATTAATTATATGAAGGTTCAATATATAATATCTTATTTTTTTCATTAAAGTATAATAAAATTTGATCATTGTAGTTTTGATTATGATCTAATGAAGCATGATTATTTTTACAAGTTTAGATAGGCCTCGGTTACATAGTTATTTTGACAAATTATGTGTATTGGCAACAACTAACATGACCAATTGGGTTATGGATACAATTTTAAGAGAACTACTCAATGGAAGGTGGAAATTTTCAACATTATTGGTCCATTTGTCCAAACTCTTGTAGGGCTTAGCCAAATTATTGTAATTGGCAAGGCATTAGATGAGTTTATTTTTTATAATTATGTATGTGACACAAAAAGGATGCAAAAGGGACATAAAAGTGGTGAATTTTTCATATAAATATATATAATATATAATATTATTTATTTATTTATTTATTATTTTTTTAATGATGTATTTAGAAAAAATATGATGAAAAAAAGTGATACAAAGTTAGTACCACTTAAAATGCATAGTGACATTGTTTTTGAGTCACAAAATTTGATTCAAAATATTGATATTTACGTCACCCAAAAGATTAAATAATAAAAATTTGGGATCCAAATTTAACTCTACTTGTGGCATAAATTAGACATTGTATATTAGTGACACTATAGCAAAACAAAATTCTCAAGTAGTAAAATATGCAATTTTTTTAAAGAAGTGGTGTATAATTTTTAAAGAAGTGGTGTATAAGAGCAAACCAGTTCTTGTAAGATTGTATAGCCTTTTACAAAAGATTATAAGATAATATCTAAATTATACCTATAAAAGTAATAGAAAATGCTAACATATCAAGAAAAGTCATGTAGCAGAAGTCAACAAAAAATATAAGAAATGGTTGTAATAATTGTAAAGTAGTTACGGTTATATAGCCTTTTAGAAAGTCACCTTCATATTAGTAAAGTTATATATCCTTTTACATGGCCATCTTCAATTGGTAGGGTTATATAACTTTTTAGAAAAAACTATAGGAGTAAACTAATTGTTTTAGAGTTATAAAGTTTTTAACAAATAATTATAGGATCAAACTAGTTATTTCGAGCGTTCAAAATTACATATCAAATAAAGTCATACAAAAATATAAGAAGTGATTATAATAATTATAAAGTAGATAACCTTTCTCATATTGACAGGGATATATAACCTTTTACAAATAATTATAGGGGTAAACTAGATGTTTTAGGGTTATATAATCTTTCACAAATAATTATAGGAGTAAACTAGTTGTAAGTTTTTTTTTTTTTTTGACAAATAACTATGGAAACACATTAGTTTTTGAAGGATTAAATAATGTCTTACAAATAATTATAAGAACAAACTAGTTGTTGAAAGTTTATATAACTTATTTTTTTTTGACAAATAACTATGGAAATAAATTAGTTTTTGATGGATTAAATAATGTCTTACAAATAATTATAAGAACAAACTAGTTGTTGAAAGTTTATATAACTTTTTACAAATAAATATAGGTGCAAATTAGTTGTTGTAGAGTTATATAGGCTTTTACAAATAACTATAGGAACAAATTAGATGTTGTCAGTATCATTGACTACTAGTTGTTGAAGGACTATATAAACTTTTACAAATAATTATAGGAGCAAATTAATTGAACAGTTATATAGGCTTTTACAAATAACTATAGGAACAAATTAGTTGTTGTAAATATCATTGACATATAGATTAATAAACTTATTATTAAATACAACATAAATATAACTCAAATTCTATTGTGGCCAATCAATTTGAAGAATTTTCTATTTTAATAAATGAGAAAATAATTATAATTATCAAATAGAAGTAAAAAAATTAATTATTTATAAACAATGAGAAAATCATTATAATAATAAAATAAAAATAAAATAAGACTAATTATTTGTAAACAATGAGAGAATAATTATAATAATAAAATAGAATTTAAAAAAAAAACTAATTATTTGTAAACTCCATACTTCAATTAAAAAACAGGTCAGGAAAAAAAATCTCAAAATATACTTTTAAAGAAGAGTTGAAAATCTAGTTATATTGCGATGCTGACTCTAGATATTAGACACACCGTTGGAATGATTGATTTTGATACGTAACAACTAAAATCTGGAAAACTATCTACCTAATATAGAGTAGGTAAGCCTGCTTTTATGGCACGGTTGTCTTTTCCTGGCTAATATAATTATATATACAATGTGTATATTGCTTCAGGACTGTCATATCCTTGCCTGATGAAGAGATCAGACAAAGTACAGGGAGATAACTATGATATAGGCCTGAGCTTTTTTCCAAATTGATATAAAGAATGACCATTTTCTTTGGCTTATTGCCCACTTCTGAATCATTACGGGCGAATTGTTTATTGGCTTATTGCTCTGTATATTGTTAGGTAGCAGGCATCCAGGCATACATGGGGAAGGCCAGGCAATATTTTTTCCTCTTATCGTTTTAGATATAACCTTTGCACGGACGTGAAAATCGTATTGAAATAAAAGAAAAACCAATAATTGTGTTGCCTAAAACATAAAACTGTTAACTAAAAGAAAAAGCAATAATGTTATTGCCTAAAACATAAAACTGTTAACTAACTACTGATTAACAATATCGAGGATATACGTTGGCTGATTTACTGCACTTATGACTGATTGTAAATATCGAATTTGCTGAAATGTATAATAATGAGATCTCTTGCAAAGAGAGGGATGATTATAAATCTAAAACCAACAGTGTTTCTTGTAAATGCGGCTTTGCCATTTAAAACAAATGACTTTATTTCATAGAAAAGATAAATTACTTTACTTTTGGTTTGCATAACACACCGTTCTAATCCGTCTTGCTGGGTAACTAAATTAATACTAATGATCAACAGTAAACACTTAACTTTGATTTTTAATTAATTCATACCTTTCTTGATCCTTCAAAGAGTTTACAATATGATTAGTTATGAAATCCCCGAGAGTGTTAAAATGACATGCAATATAAACAAATTCAATATAAATCAATTTTTTTTTTAATATATTCTATATTTTTAATAATTTTATTTAATAAAAATTAAATATTTTTGAATAAATATCGATTTATTAATCTTTTAAAGAAATTAAACTGGAGGTGTCATCTATAGTGAAGCGCCTCGACATTTTTGTCGAGGAATTGATTAACCACCAAATCGTGCTAAGATTCCAACCATCCAAATTCGATCATGTTGTCCTTGCCTTTTTTCCTTTCTTTTTAATTCTCCTTTTTCTTTTCTTTTCTTCTTTTCTTTTCTTCTTTTCTTTTACTTTCTTTCTTTTTTTTAATAGTAGACGATTCGAAGAAGACCCTTCATCAATGAAGAATAATTTATTTTTAGTTTTTCGGGCTAGCGTTTGCCCTTAAACCGTGATGTATCATAGGGTCTTCGGTAGGAATTGAACTCGAGACTTAAACAATCGAAGTTGTTGATCTTATCTACTTGAGCTAACCCTTAGGGCTCATGTTGTCATTTCCTTACATAACACTGATTTCATTATTTTTTAAAACATTTTACAACGTGACATGTTAAAACATAGCTGTGTCCTTTCTCTATACAAAATACGATCGATACGGCGAAGAATGTAGAGCAAGATTAGCTTTCCTTGTAAGGCTCAAAACTTTTAGATTATATATGGCTATAGAATTAATTTCTTTACTAGTTTTTCAAAAGCTTTTCTCAATTCGGAGTGACTTATCCACAATCAACATTTAACTAAGAAATAAATGAGATTGTTAAAATAATATTGTAGAGAATTAACATATAACATATAATATATAATTATATTATATATTATTAATATAATATAATACATAGTATAATAATTATTATATTATCATATTAAAAAATAAATATATTAGTTTATATATATATATATATAATTGAGGGTTAAGGTTCCCTCACTTATTATACAAATAAGATTGAGTTATGAAAATCCCCCATCTTAGATAGGTCCACGAGAAGGTGAGAGTGTCAAAAAAATAGCCAATAGGTTGACAACTAACTAACCCAGCAAAGTACAATGAGCTACCACCAAGAAAACCAAAAAAAACTAAGGCTAACCAATAGGAGATACCACCATAGAGTAGGTAGCACAACACCACAAAAATAGGCACAAAGCCAAGCTATATGCATGACCATAAAGACCTTAAACCATCCATAGGGAAGGACTAGAATGCTCATCATCAACATGCTTCATAGATTTTTGTTGAGTTGTTGCGACTAAATTGTCATCAGAAAGGAGCACCAAGGAACCGCTCAACATAGGGGATCAAAGGTTGGACTCGAGCTGAGCACGCATGGTCAAGGAGGTTGTCTATCAAGGTATGAGCCACCACAATCCCGTTGTGCCTTGCATCCACAAGCCTTACTAGAGGTGACATAGGGTGACCACCACCAAACATTCACTCTAATATTTGAAATTCAAACAACATATGTGAATAATGACATAGTCCTAGGATGGATGAAAGGGTTGACAAGGGAGCTTCCTGAGTGATCACATCCAATGAAGTAATAAATTTACTTGTCGGAGAAGGTGAGTGGAGGAAGCCTTGAAATTTGTTCACACAAGACACAACCACACAAAGCCTCTCTTCAAATTTCCTAAATACGGACAAGGGAATGGCACCATAAACCTCTTTCCCCAAGTGGGTTAGCTCTACCATGCCCTTGGACATAAAATCTATAATTGCCTCTTGCCAACCAATCTTGAATTGATGCTTTATCACCCACTCTACCACCACCTTGACCAATTCCTTATCTTCCACTGATAACATCAAATTGATAATGAAAAAAGGTGTAAGTTTGCATTCACCTTTACCCTATAGGGGGTCTCCAAGAAAACTAGGCCCACAATTTATTTGATAGCCTACAAAACTAGCTCAGATTACATCACGAAGACCTTTTTGAAATGATCCTCACTAACACTGCATTCAAATGACATTTCCTATTTATTTGAAGAGACATGTAATAATGGTCAGTAATGTTGATTTGGACAAGATGCTCCATCACTCATAGCTCACAAACAATAGCCAAAGCTATAGCCCTCAACCAAATTAGATTACTCAGTTGAGAATCCTTCAGGCCAAGGGAAACATACTCCTCATAAATAACATGCCATGTCATTTTAAATCCCACATGTGTGAGAAGACATAATGATGTGACAAGATTATTAAATAGGAATCCCCTTAGATTTCTAATAAAACCACCATGATGACCAAGGTGAAATAATGGGGAGGAAAGAGAGTGATTAATAGCTAGCCCAAATTAGCTTCTAACTAAGCATCTCTTGACTTATTCATAAAAAAATTAATAGACTATGAAATACCTTGATTGGCTAGAAAATTTTATACTACATTAGCCTCAATGTAAAATTATGATGCTTCCATAGAAGTCACGGAGGGAAGAATATCCCATACTTGGCCTAAGATATTTTCAATGTTTGAAGCACAAGCCCATTGATTTTAGAGTGCTTAGATTATAACCAGTGAGTCCGCTTCAAGGATAACCTTCTCCATGCCACATTAGATGATTAGATCCACACCCAAGGCTAAAGCTTGAGCCTGGGCTTCATTATTGGTCTCATAGATAAATTTTAAATAGGTTTCCTTGATCATAAATCTTGCACAATATCTTATTGTGAAACTAGCCCTTGAAGCATTAGGTTTTCCCTAAGGGGCTACATCAAAGTTATGCTTGAAGAAGCCCAAGGGTGGGGAAATTCAAATTGTATTATATTCTCTGTGAAATATTTTCACAAGTACTCTTGGCTCATTACTGAGGGGAGATTTTAACAACTACCATCTCTTAATGATTTGTTTATTCTAGCATATTATAGATCCATTGCTTCTTTTAGCATGAGTGGATATAAGTTTTTACATGGCCACCTCAAATATTTAAATTAATTCCTCCAAATGACTGCCTTTGTTTTCAAATATACTTTATCTACCTTCTTTCGATAGTGTCTAAATCATAATGGCCAGGAATGTTGTGCAAATACTAGAGAAGGTGGCCTTAGTAGGCTTAGTTAACCAAGAGGAAAAGGATGATACGAGTGAACAAGGATGGGTCCATCTCATTCCAAGCTTGGAATATATGCAATTTGACCATTGGGATACAATGGGGTAGGTGTATAATAGGTGGTTTGCATCCTCTTACTTAATATTGTAGAAATAACATCAAGAGGTCGCTTCCACTCCAATCTTTCACAACCTATCGAAAGTAAGAATTAAACTCTAGGTTGCTAACAAAGCAAATACCCTAGCCTTAGGCATTCTAAATTTATTCCCAAAAAAAAATTTATTCCAAACAAAGGAGAGGTACACATAATATTAGATTTTGTAGGCTAGATTGATAAATCAAATCCCTATTTTGGCTCCTACCCACTGAATTGAATCATCTTTAAAGTTGAGATAAGCATTTTGTTTTGTAAGGATGTCATTTAAAATTTCCTTTTGGTTGTCCAAGATTGGAAAGTCCCTCAGGTCCTTCCATTTCCATTTGATCATTCCTAAACGTAGCCTAGGAACTAAGTAATCACATACATGCTGACACCAAGAATTAGTCAAGTAATGCTTAGCCTTTTCTAAGCCCTGAAAAACATTAATAGGTTTGTGTCTGTTTTAGGAATTCCCCCAAATTCTCTTTTCATCTATTATTGACAATCTAGGAAATATGATCTTTCATTATGAAGTGGCATTTTAAATTGAAATTCCAAAGGTGGGATCCCTTCGGGGGATTACAGGTGGTTAAGATATTGGTAGATTTATGTTCACCCAAATATTGGTGGATACTGCAAACTTGCTTCTACCCCAAGGGCCAAATTTTACATAGAAAGTCTTTTGATTCCAGCACCTCCCTTAGCATAGGATATACACACTATCCCATTTTAGTAATGAGATATTCTTTTTTTCCACTATTCATTGCCAAAAAAATATTTCATTATTTGATTGAAATCCTTGATAAACTTTGTTGGAGGGTGTAGAATTGATAAGATATAGATCAGGAGGGCACTTAGGATTGATTTTATGAGGGTAATTCTACTGGAAAGAGAAATCCAATTGCCTTTCCAAGCCTCCAACTTGGCTCAAAAAGACTTTACTATATTGTCCCATAGGTCTTAGCATTACCTGTTCCCACATAAAGGAGGACCCCAAGGTAATTTTATAAAAGATGCTTGATATTAAAGATTAAGATGTCAGTAATGTGAAGTTAATCCTATCTGTCCAAATTTAGAAAGTACATCTCATATTTATTAGTATGTACTAATTGACCTAAAGAAACCTCATAGTCCATCGAGATCTATTTAGAGGAGTGGGATTTGAGTTTAGTAGAATCACAAAATAGGACTATGTCATAAAAAAAAAATTGGTGTGTGAACTTGTTAAACTCTACTGTCACTTGGATCACTAGCAGTCTACCTTCAAAGAGGGACCTAAAAATTTACCTACCCAAAGCTTCAACCATGAGGATGAAAAGGAAAAGGGAAATGGGATCCCCTTACCTCAGGCCCTTGAATGATTTAAATAATCTAGTTGGCTCATAATTAACCACAATGGAAAACCTTGGATTGGCTACACAATTAGAGATATAATTACACAATCTTTTTTCAAAGTCAAAATTTTATAAAACTTTGATAAAAAAAAGTGCCAGTTTACTCTATCATAGCATTTACTAATGTCTATTTTCAATATCATTCATTTCTTATGGTTACCAAGAAGAAAATGCACAATTTCATGGGTGATAATGATCCCATCTTGGATTTGATGACCTAGGACAAAGCCCCCTTGTTTATAATTTATGAGATTATGCAAAATAGGTTTAAGGTAGAAAGAAATAACTTTAGAGATGATTTTATACACTATATTAAAAAGAGAGATATGCCTGTAGTCACTCAAAGAGGATTGGGACTCACCTTTAGGGACCAAGGTGATGAAAGTTTAGTTGATTTCCAAGGAATTTTTTTTCTTATGGAAATATTCTTACATCATGATGACCACCTGGTCTCTGACAATGTCCCAAAATATTTAAAAAATGCTACGGGGAATCCATCTGGACTTGGAGCCTTCTCTTTGGCCACTAAAAAAATCATAGAACTGATTTTTTATAGGGAAAATGGGCCATCAACTTTCCATTTTGTTAGGCAATCACAAGTTGAGGATAAATTTGAGACTCTTTGATTGATCCACAAGGTTGGGAGCCTCAGTACTGTATAGTATATTTTGAAAGCACTCGACAACCTCTTTTTTTATAGTAGAGTTTGTAATAATAACACATTAGGCTATCAGTTCCTAATGACATATATATGATTAGTGGATCTCCTCTCTTTGTGGAGTTGTGGAATTTTTTTAATGTTTTTATCTCCTACCTTGAGCCATCTTTCTCTTGACATCCATTTCCAGTAAACATATTCTCTAATATGTAGTTTAGATAGCTCAACCGTAGCTCAACCATAAGGGTTTTGTCATTATGATACAAACGCACATATATGCATGAGGTGAGTACAATTTGATTTACATCCCCTAACGTAAATTCCACTCTTGCCATTTCTTAGAAAATATTTTAAAAATAAGATTGATTCCAAATTCAAGGGTATGTTTTAATGTAGATCAGCATTTTACTCATCTTGAACGTCAAGGTGTTGGAAATGTAAGGGGACCTTACTCAACCATTCCTTAATTAGGCCATAAATGGAGGGATATTGTACCCACATTAACTTAAATTTGAAAGATAAAAAATGGGGGCACCATCTTTAGTAATCTTAAACTCAATTGGGGCATGATCAAAACTAAAGATGGTAGGATATTTCTTTCCATTATCTAATGAATGTCTAGAAAATTTTGGAAAATTAAGAATCAATCAATTTTTTTAATAATATTAAAAATCCTTCCCATTAATTATTATAGAAAAAGGAACCAAATTTTAGGATCAGGTCAACCAACCCTACATCTAGCACAAACCTAGAAATGTCCTCTTGAGACAACGTGATCCAAAAATCCTACTTTTTCTTTTGAGCTAGAAAGTATGGGATTGAAATCCTTGCTAATTATGCATTTATGATTGGGAAGAGATGAAAATTGGGTGAGAAGTTCCTACCAGCGTTGGGCTTTAAGGGAAATTGAGTTTTTCCCATACACATTACAAAATTCACAAATGTACTTAGTTATCATAATGTCTAATATTTCATTTGTTCTAAAATTGAATAGGTTACAATTGTTTTGGAATAGAAATAAATAAAATTACTATCTATTATGATTATTTAAATATATGTAATTATTTATTTGTTAAGACATCATTTACTAGGAATTCATATTCCAAGGTATACTATGCCACACCTCATGCTATGGATTTATATTCTATGGTAGGTTGTGTTAAAATAAAATATTCTTTCCCTCAACATACCCCTGGTTCACTCCATTCAATAACTGAAACCACCATATAAATTAAGTATAAAATTTGAAATTTGATCTTTTAAACAATCATTTAAATTTGGGTGGTAAAATGGAGGTAGGTGAGATGTCAGATAGAGACAAAAAAACAAATAGAATGAAAATAGAATAAAAGAAAATTATTTAAAGGTATAAAAATAGAGTAGCAATAGTCTACAAAAAATAAAGTAGTAGGCACAAAGCATTAGTGATGCAGCAATAGTTAGAGATAGGTAGAGAAGAGAAAAAGAGTAGAGTAAGTCTTATTTTTTTTATGTAGCAATAACAAACAAAAATATAGTGCATCAGTAGACTATAGAAGATAGATAAAAATAAAAAAAAGAGAATATAAATAAGGAAGAAAGTAGGCAAAGAAAGATAATGTTGTTTGATAAAAATAGTCATATCATTAACCATAAGTGAGCAAGGAGGACAAAATAGAGGTTTCTTGTAAGAGTTTAGTAAACATCTATAGCTATATTTGTAAAAGAGTTTTCAGAATTAATATATATGTATTTTTTGTGATTTAGACTATCTCTACCCATCCCTATTTAATTCTTTTATTTTATTGTTACATTATTTGATTCTTGGCCACCTAGGCATGCACATTCTCTATTTTTTACCAAAAAATAGTATCAGGGACCTTAGGTTGTAAGTCCATTTAGACATTATAGTAAGTAGTTCTATTTCATGGCAACATCCCCCTACATTTGATATAAATAACTATTATGTGTGGTGAATCAAGATGAAGACCATATTCAACTCTCAAGAGCTACGAGAGTTAGTTGAAAGTGGATATAATGAGGTTGTAGACCTGATAGCTTTAAATAAATATAACCTAGGCGTAAAGGAATGTGCTAAAAGAGAATATAAGAAAGGATGCCAAGATACTTAAGTACATTCAAATGACAATAGTTGAGTAAATATTTCTAAGAATAGCCACAGTTATCCATTCCAAAAAATACCTATCAAGGGAGTGACAAGGTGACTATTGCCAAGTTGTATCTCTTGATAAGGGACTTTTAGAGCCTATAAATAAAAGATAATGAGTCTATCAATGACTTCTTCACAAAGACAATGAATATTATCAATCAAATAAAGACATGTGGTGATACCCTTGAAAATCATAAGATCATTGAAAATGTGTTAAGGAGACTTCAAATTAAATTTAACCCTATAATGGTTATAATAGAAGAGCCAAAGGATTTGAGATAAATGATGATGAATGAACTAATGGGTTCCTTTTAAACCTATTAACAAAGGTTGAATAGGTCATTGACATCTTCCTATGAGTAAGTGTTCAAGACCAATGTGAATGTGAGAGCAAGGGTGAGAGGATCAAATAATAGAGGAAGAGGAATAACTTATAACAGTCAAGAAGGTAGAAGGCATAGCCATCAAGAGTCACATGAAAGAGGAAGGAACAAAAACACTTAAAGAGGAGGATATACACAAAGGTATAATAAGTCTAACATCCAATGATATTATTGAAAATGTTATGGACACTATGCTAGTGAGTGTAGAAGGAAGGAATATGATATGAATAAGCAGAATTAAAATTTCTCTAAAACACAAGAGGTTAAACCTATTGGGAATGAGAAAGGTGTTAGTTTATTCATAACATGTAACATTGTTTAACAAAGTAGTAAAGAGAGATGGTACTTGGATAATGGTTATAACAACCACATAAATAAGAACAAAGAGATATTTAACCACATTGATGAGTCAATCAAATAAGTAGTAAATATGAGAAATAATGAGAAGGTTCCCATCATGGGCAAATGTAACATATATATTCACACCAAGAAAGATGAAAAAAGGTAGATTCAAGATGTATACTATGTGACTGGGTTAAAGCATAACCTTATTAGTATTAGATATCTATTGTAAAAGGGGTACAAAGTGAAATTTGAGAATGTCAAATGTATAATCATTGATAGTAATGGTTACAATAGGAATATTACAACAGTCGAGATGACAAGAAAATTGATGTTTCTATTGAAAATGCAAAGTGAACTCATAACAACATTCAAAAATACAGTAGATGAGTCTACTCTTTGGCACTTAATATATGGGAATTTGAGTTTTAAAGGGCTAAAAATTATTTAAAAGAAGTCAATAATGAAATGGATTTTGATTATAGAATAACCAAACAAGGTGTGTGGAGGTTGCATCTTGGGGAAACGATAAAGGAGTGCATTTACCATGGGTAAATCATGGAGAGCTAGAGCTCCTCGTGAGTTGATACATTTAAACTTGTGTGGTCCAATGAGCACCCACTCTCTATCCAAGAATGTCTACTTTATTATAGACATAGATTATTTTAGTTAAAAGATATGAGTGTATTTACTGAAGAATAAATCGAAGGCATGTGAGACCTTCAATAAATTCAAGGCAATGGTGGAGAAATAAATAGGCCATTACATTGAGATTTTGAGGATGGATAGAGGGAGAGAGTATATCTCTAATGAGTTTATAAATTTTTACAACAATCATGGCATCAAGAATAAATTTACAACAAAGTATACACCACAATAAAATGGTGTGATCGAGAGGAAGAATAGGACCATCCAAGAGATGGCAAGGAGCATGTTAAAGGCAAAGGGTTTACCTAATGATTTTTGGGTTGAGGATGTAGCAACAATTGTATATATGTTGAATATTTTTCTAATTTAGAGTATTATGTATTTGATTCCTCAAGAAGAGGAAGATGCACGGACCGAAGACTCGATAAAGCCATAAAAAAGAAATGCAAGAGTTTTGCAAAAAGAAAGGAGCAAGAAAGAAAGAGTAGAAGTAAGGTAAACATGAAGGAAAATAAATAAAAAAATTATAAGGTATTAAATAAAGTTGGTGTCATAAATTTTTCTCACTCCTGGGGAGTATGATGTAGGAGCATCAAGCTAGAATACATCATTTTTGGACTGTTGTCAATAACTAGTCAAAGTTGGTCAATGTTGGGTGTCAAAGTATGTGTGGGGACTTTTAAGGTATATTTGTTATCTTAGATTACATTTAGATTCCTCAAGGTGTGACAAATATATTCTAGAGTTTTCCCTCCAAAATAGGGAATTTGAAAATTCAAATATTGTAACTAAGTCTAAGGGGGTCAAATGCATGTGCTAAAGAGGTTAGGTGAGAAAAGTTAGTTTGAGGGGTCAACTAAAGTAATGAGGAAGGGTTTTTAATGAATTTAATGTTTAGTTCCTAAATCAAGTCATTTAAATCAATGTAAAATAACCCTTGTATGTTGAGCTTTAGTTATGGAAAGGAAATTCATGTAACCACTAACAAAAATATACATTGAAGTTAGAAGGAAAATTCATTTTAGTTGGTTGGATGGTGTAGGGAGGAGAGAATAGGAGAGAGAGAGAGAGAGAGAGAGAGAGAGAGAGAGAGGAGAGAGAGAGAGAGAGAGAGAGAGAGAGAGAGAGAGAGAGAGAGAGAGGAGAGAGAGAGAGAGAGAGAGAGAGAGAGAGAGAGATGAGAGAGAGAGAGAGAGAGAGAGAGAGAGAGAGAGAGAGAGAGAGAGAGAGAGAGAGAGAGAGAGAGCGAGAGAGAGAGAGAGGAAAATAAGATAATGAGAAAAAATTCAAAAACCCTCATAAAAGATAATCAAGTCCATGTTTGGACTGTATTATGTTGAGTGTTGATTCAATGAATGCAGATAAGTTAATTTTGGTGTTGTTTCCTCCTAAAAGTTATATGGACCATTATTTATAGATATAAATTGTTTTAGGTGAGCTTTAAAGGCTATATATATGCATAGATTCTACGTGTGTGTGTGGGTTTGGGAAGGAATTTAAGGTACAGTCAAGAAGAAAAGGTTTGAAAAATGGTTTTAAGTGAATAAAATAAGAATATTCATTATGGAACATTATTTGAATGTGTTAATAACCCTAAATATATATTATTGGTTGAATAGTAATTTAAAAGTAAAATAAACTCAAAGAAAGGCAACTCTGTCTTTTACCCTATTATGCATCAGTCAAGAAATGAAAGAACACTTGGTTTTTAAGACAAATACCATTAACCTATTGAGATAGAGGTTGTCCAGTAAAATTATTTTTTGTGATATTATATTTTGAATCTGAATAATGAAGGAAATATAATATAAAATATATAAATAAGTAAGAAGTATATTGTCACAGTGAGTGCCCTATTTTGTATGTACAGTCACATTGTAAAGTAAGTTGAGATATTTATTAATCTTGTCAAGTGTGCTATTGGATGTATGTTTGGATATGTGGACCCATTATCAATGAAGTTTTTAAATCCTTAGAAACATTATGAGATTATTAAAAACTTTAATAAAGACCCCTGATATTATCAGGTCACATCTTTAATGTTATTTATTGTATGTTTGCATATATATAGACTATTGATGAAGAACAAAGTATATATTAGCATACTTTGTTTGGGTCTCTTCTATATAGTTCATACATTTTTTAATTTTTTATTCATATTTACAATTTATCATGGGAATTCCTAATTCTCATCTTTTATCTTTTTAGACAAGTCTATTGTTTCTAGATAGGTTTGGGCTTGTAAACCTATTCGCAAGGAACAGTTTTGTCTAGGCCTAATTTTTGTAGTTTATTTTGGGTCACTTTTTGTTTGAATCATATTTTTTTGTCTATTAGGTAATATTGGGTAAGCTTTTTCACACCAATATGTTTACTATATTCAAAGTCACAACCCTTATAAATATAAATCTACTCTAAATTATTAATTACAATAATTCAAAGTCTCAAAATCTATACAAGTAGTTAAAATTATACTTATATAATCAATCAAACTAGATTCAAAGTTTACAAATGTTATATTCACATTAGCATGCTTGTTCCAAGGGTAAAATAAGAGAAAAATTATTTATTCTTACATTCATAATTTCACACATACACATTAGTGGGAGAAATACATTCAAGTTTAAGTCCTCTTCGGAGTATTTTAATATAGTATAACAGTTGGTAATTCAATAAGGATGAACCAAGGTTAGTCTAACTCAATCCCTTTCACTAGAAACCCCCTTATTTGATATCAATTTAGTTTATGTGCAATGAATATGATTTGAAATTGTAGGTAACTCTGTGCAATATTTTAAATTTTGAAGTGCATTAAAAATATTAGTCAACACAAGTGAGGCAAAATAGTCATAGTTTCAGCAAAGTCAACATGAATAAGTCCATAGTCAAAGGACACAACTAACTTGCATTATTGTCTAGGGAGTGTGGTATTATCCAGAAACATCTTCACATTTTGTTCATGATTCTAAGTTGTCATAGTTATATCATTCTCTACTTTTCATTGTTAGTTATTAATCATATTCAATGAAAATAAATCCACATTCAAACAAAAGTAATTAATTATATGAAGGTTCAATATATAATATCTTATTTTTTCGTTAAAGTATAATAAAATTTGATCATTTTAGTTTTGATTATGATCTAATGAAACATGATTATTTTTACAAGTTTACATAGGCCTTAGTTACATAGTTATTTTGACAAATTATGTGTATTGGCAACAACTCACATGACCAATTGGGTTATGGATACAATTTTAAGAGAACTACTCAATGGAAGGTGGAAATTTTCAACATTATTGGTCCATTTTTCCAAACTCTTGTAGGGCTTAGCCAAGTTATTGTAATTGGCAAGGCATTAGATGTGTTTCTTTTTTAAAATTATGTATGTGACACAAAAAGGATGCAAAAGGGACATAAAAGTGGTGAAATTTTCATATAAATATATATAATATATAATATTATTTATTTATTTATTATTTTTTTAATGATGTATCTAGAAAAAATATGATGAAAAAAAGTGATACGAAGTTAGTACCACTAAAAATGCATAGTGACATTGTTTTTGAGTCACAAAATTTGATTCAAAATATTGATATTTACGTCACCCAAAAGATTAAATAATAACAATTTGGGATCCAAATTTAACTCTACTTGTAGCATAAATTACACATTGTATATTAGTGACACTATAGTAAAAAAAAATTCTCAAGTAGTAAAATATGCAATTTTTTAAAGAAGTGGTGTATAATTTTTATCAGATTTATATTAATAATGATCACAAAGACAAATAAGACTTTTTAAAAATATAAAAAAAAATTAAAATTTATTTTTACATTTTAAAATTCTCATATTTAAATTATACCAAAAAAAATAGAAGATGCTAACATCACATAAAATCATGTATCGAAAGTCATACTAAAAATATAAGAAGTGGTTGTAATAATAATTTTAAAGAAGATGAGATTCCTTATATTGGTAGGGTTATATTTAATAATTCTAAAGAAGATGAGATTCCTCATATTGGTAGGGTTATATAGCTCTTTACAAATAACCTTAAGAACACATTAGTTGTTGTAGGGTTATATAGCCTTTTATAGATAACTGTAAGAGCAAACCAGTTCTTGTAAGGTTGTATAGCCTTTTACAAATAATTATAAGATAATATCTAAATTATACCTATAAAAGTAATAGAAGATGCTAACATATCAAGTAAAGTCATGTAGCAGAAGTCAACAAAAAATATAAGAAATGGTTGTAATAATTATAAAGTAGTTACGGTTATATAGCCTTTTAGAAAGTCACCTTCATATTAGTAAAGTTATATATCCTTTTACAAGGCCATCCTCATATTGGTAGGGTTATATAACTTTTTAGAAAAAACTATAGGAGTAAACTAATTGTTTTAGAGTTATAAAGTTTTTAACAAATAATTATAGGATCAAATTAGTTATTCTAGCGTTAAAAATTACATATCAAATAAAGTCATACGAAAATATAAGAAGTGATTGTAATAATTATAAAGTAGATAACCTTTCTCATATTGATAGGGATATATAACCTTTTACAAATAATTATAGGGGTAAACTAGATGTTTTAGGGTTATATAATCTTTCACAAATAATTATAGGAGTAAACTAGTTGTAAGGTTTGTTTTTTTTTTTTTTTTTTTTTGACAAATAACTATGGAAACAAATTAGTTTTTGAAGGATTAAATAATGTCTTAAAAATAATTATAAGAACAAACTAGTTGTTGAAAATTTATAAAACTTTTTACAAATAAATATAGGTGCAAATTGGTTGTTGTAGAGTTATATAGGCTTTTACAAATAACTATAGGAACAAATTAGATGTTGTCAGTATCATTGACTACTAGTTGTTGGACTATATAAACTTTTACAAATAATTATAGGAGCAAATTAATTGTACAGTTATATAGGCCTTTACAAATAACTATAGGAACAAATTAGTTGTTGTAAATATCATTGACATATAGATTAATAAACTTATTATTAAATACAACATAAATATAACTCAAATTCTATTGTGGCCAATCAATTTGAAGAATTTTCTATTTAAATAAATGAGAAAATAATTATAATTATCAAATAGAAGTAAACAAAATTAATTATTTATAAACAATGAGAAAATCATTATAATAATAAAATAAAAATAAAAAAAGACTAATTATTTGTAAACAATGAGAGAATAATTATAATAATAAAATAGAATTTAAAAAAAAAATTTAATTATTTGTAAACTCCATACTTCAATTAAAAAACAGGTCAGGAAAAAAAATCTCAAAATATACTTTTAAATAAGAGTTGAAAATCTAGTTATATTGCGATGCTGACTCTAGATATTAGACACACCGTTGGAATGATTGATTTTGATACGTAACAACTAAAATCTGGAAAACCATGTACCTAATGTAGAGTAGGTAAGCCTGCTTTTATGGGACGGTTGTCTTTTCCTGGCTAATATAATTATATATACAATGTGTATATTGCTTCAGGACTGTCATATCCTTGCCTGATGAAGAGATCAGACAAAGTACAGGGAGATAACTATGATATAGGCCTGAGTTTTTTTCCAAATTGATATAAAGAATGACCATTTTCTTTGGCTTATTGCCCACTTCTGAATCATTACGGGCGAATTGTTTATTGGCTTATTGCTCTGTATATTGTTAGGTAGCAGGCATCCAGGCATACATGGGGAAGGCCAGGCAATATTTTTTCCTCTTATCGTTTTAGATATAACCTTTGCAGACGGACCTGAAAATCGTATTGAAATAAAAGAAAAACCAATAATTGTGTTGCCTAAAACATAAAACTGTTAACTAAAAGAAAAAGCAATAATGTTATTGCCTAAAACATAAAACTGTTAACTAACTACTGATTAACAATATCGAGGATATACGTTGGCTGATTTACTGCACTTATGACTGATTGTAAATATCGAATTTGCTGAAATGTATAATAATGAGATCTCTTGGAAAGAGAGGGATGATTATAAATCTAAAACCAACAGTGTTTCTTGTAAATGCGGCTTTGCCATTTAAAACAAATGACTTTATTTCATAGAAAAGATAAATTACTTTACTTTTGGTTTGTATAACACACCGTTCTAATCCGTCTTGCTGGGTAACTAAATTAATACTAATGATCAACATTAAACACTTAAATTTGATTTTTAATTAATTCATACCTTTCTTGATCCTTCAAAGAGTTTACAATATGATTAGTTATGAAATCCCCGAGAGTATTAAAATGACATGCAATATAAACAAATTCAATATAAATCAATTTTTTTTTTATATATACTATATTTTTAATAATTTTATTTAATAAAAATTAAATATTTTTGAATAAATATCGATTTATTAATCTATTTAAAGAAATTAAACTGGAGGTGTCATCTATAGTGAAGCGCCTCGACATTTTTGTCGAGGAATTGATTAACCACCAAATCGTGCTAAGATTCCAAACATCCAAATTCGATCATGTTGTCCTTGCCTTTTTTCCTTTCTTTTTAATTCTCCTTTTTCTTTTCTTTTCTTCTTTTCTTTTTCTTTCTTTCTTTTTTTTAATAGTAGACGATTCGAAGAAGACCCTTCATTAATGAAGAATAATTTATTTTTAGTTTTTCGGGCTAGCGTTTGCCCTTAAACCGTGATGTATCATAGGGTCTTCTGTAGGAATTGAACTCGAGACTTAAACAATCAAAGTTGTTGATCTTATCTACTTGAGCTAACCCTTAGGGCTCATGTTGTCATTTCCTTAGATAACACTCATTTCATTATTTTTTAAAACATTTTACAACGTGACATGTTAACACATATAGCTGTGTCCTTTCTCTATACAAAATACGATCGATACGACGAAGAATGTAGAGAAAGATTAGCTTTCCTTGTAAGGCTCAAAACTTTTAGATTATATATGGCTATAGAATTAATTTCTTTACTAGTTTTTCGAAAGCTTTTCTCAATTCGGAGTGACTTATCCACAAGCAACATTTACCTAAGAAATAAATGAGATTGTTAAAATAATATTGTAGAGAATTAACATATAACATATAATATATAATTATATTATATATTATTAATATAATATAATACATAGTATAATAATTATTATATTATCATATTAAATTATATATATATATATATATATATATATATATATATATATATATATATATATATATATATATATATATATATATATATATATATATATATATATATATATATATATAAAATTGAGGCTTAAGGTTCCCTCACTTATTATACAAATAAGATTGAGTTATGAAAATCCCCCATCTTAGATAGGTCCACGAGAAGGTGAGAGTGTCAAAAAAATAGCCAATACGCTGAAAACTAACTAACCCAACAAAGTACAATGAGCTACCACCAAGAAAACCGAAAAAAAATAAGGCTAACCAATAGGAGATACCACCATAGAGTAGGTAGCACAACACCACAAAAATAGGCACAAAGCCAAGCTATATGCATGACCATAGAGACCTTAAACCATCCATAGGGAAGGACTAGAATGCTCATCATCAACATGCTTCATAGATTTTTGTTGAGGTGTTGCAACTAAATTGTCATCAGAAAGGAGCACCAAGGAACCACTCAACATAGGGGATCAAAGGTTGGACTCGAGCTGAGCACGCATAGTCGAGGAGGTTGTCTATCGAGTATGAGCCACCACAATCCCATTGTGCCTTGTATCCACAAGCCTTACTAGAGGTGGCATAGGGTGACCACCCCCAAACATTCACTCTAATATTTGAAATTCAAACAACATATGTGAATAATGACACAGTCCTAGGATGGATGAAAGGGTTGACAAGGGAGCTTCCGGAGTGATCACATCCAATGAAGTAATACATTTACTTGTTGAAGAAGGTGAGTGGAGGAAGCCTTGAAATTTGTTCACACAAGACACAACCACACAAAGCCTCTCTTCAAATTTCCTGAATATGGACAAGGGAATGACACCATAAACCTCTTTCCCCAAGTGGGTTAGCTCTACCATGCCTCTGGCCATAAAATCTATAATTGCCTCTTGCCAACCAATCTTGAATTGATGCTTTATCACCCACTCCACCACCACCTTGACCAATTCCTTATCTTCCACCAATAACATCGAAATGATAATGAAAAATGGTGTAAGTTTGCATTCACCTTTACCCTATAGGGAGTCTCCAAGAAAACTAGGCCCACAATATATTTGATAGCCTACAAAACTAGCTCAGATTACATCATGAAGACCTTTTTGAAATGATCCTCACTAACACTGCATTCAAATGACATTTCCTATTTCTTTGAAGAGACATGTAATAATGGTCAGTAATGGTGATTTTGACAAGATGCTCCATCACTCATAGCTCACAAACAATAGCCAAAGCTATAGCCCTCAACCAAAGTAGATTACTCAGTTGAAAATCCTTCAGGCCAAGGGAAACATACTCCTCATAAATAACATGCCATGTCATTTTAAATCCCACATGTGTGAGAAGACATAATGATGTGACAAGATTATTAAATAGGAATCCCTTTAGATTTCTAATAAAACCACCATGATGACCAAGGGGAAATAATGGGGAGGAAAGAGAGTGATTAATAGCTAGCCCAAATTAGCTTCTGACTAAGCATCACTTGACTTATCCATAAAAAAATTAATAGACTATGAAATACCTTAATTGGCTAGAAAATTTTATACTACATTAGCCTCAATGCAAAATTATGATGCTTCCCTAGAAGTCAGGGAGGTAAGAATATCCCATACTTGGCCTAAGATATTTTCAATGTTTGAAGCACAAGCCCCTTGATTTTAGAGTGATTAGATTATAACCAATGAGTCCCCTTCAAGGATAACCTTATCCATGCCACATTAGATGATTAGATCCACACCCAGGTATAAAGCTTGAGCCTGGGTTTCATTATTGGTCTCATAGATCAATTTTAAATAGGTTTCCTTGATCATAAATCTTGCACAATATCTTATTGTGAATTTAGCCCTTGAAGCATTAGGTTTTCCCTAAGGGGCTACATCAAAGTTATGCTTGAAGAAGCCCAAGGGTGGGGAAATTCAAATTGTATTATATTCTCTGTGAAATATTTTCATAAGTACTATTGGCTCATTACTGAGGGGAGATTTTAACAACTACCATCTCATAATGATTTGTTTATCCTAGCATATTATAGATCCATTGCTTCTTTTAGCATGAGTGGATATAATTTTTTACATGGCCACCTCGAATCTTTAAATTAATTCCTCCAAATGACTACCTTTGTTTTCAAATATACTTTATCTACCTTCTTTCCATAGTGTCTAAATCATAATGGCCAGGAATGTTGTGCAAATACTAGAGAAGGTGGCCTTAGTAGGCTTAGTTAACCAAGAGGAAAAGGATGATATGAGTGAACAAGGATGGGTCCATCTCATTCCAAGCTTGGAATACATGTAATTTGACCATTGGGATTCAATGGGGTAGGTGTATAATAGGTTGTTTACATCCTCTTACTTAATAATGTAGAAATAACATCAAGAGGTCGCTTCCACTCCAATCTTTCACAACCTATTGAAAGTAAGAATTAAACTCTAGGTTGCTAACAAAGCAAATACCCTAGGCTTAGGCATTCGAAATTTATTCCAAACAAAGGAAAGGTACACATAATATGAGATTTTGTAGCCTAGATTGATAAATCAAATCCCTATTTTGGCTCCTACCCACTGAATTGAATCATCTTTAAAGTTGAGATAAACATTTTGTTTTGTAAGGATGTCATTTAAAATTTCCTTTTGGTTGTCCAAGATTGGAAAGTCCCTCAGGTCCTTCCATTTCCATTTGATCATTCCTAAACGTAGCCTAGGAACTAAGTAATCACATACATGCTAACACCAAGAATTAGTCAAGTAATGCTTAACCTCTTCTAAACCCTGAAAATCATTAATAGGTTTGTGTCTATTTTAGGAATTCCCCCCAAATTCTCTTTTCATCTATTATTGACAATCTAGGAAATATGATATTTCATTATGAAGTGGCATTTTAAATTGAAATTCCAAAGGTGGGATCCCTTGGGGGGATTATAGGTGGTTAAGATATTGGTAGATTTATGTTCACCCAAATATTGGTGGATACTGCAAACTTGCTTTTACCCCAAGGGCCAAATTTTACTTAGAAAGTCTTTTGATTCCAGCACCTCCCTTAGCATAGGATATACACTATCCCATTTTAGTAATGAGATATTCTTTTTTTCCACTATTCATTGCCAAAAAAAAATTTCATTATTTGATTGAAATCCTTGATAAACTTTGTTGGAGGGTGTAGAATCGACAAGATATAGATTAGGAGGGCACATAGGATTGATTTTATGAGGGTAATTCTACTGGAAAGAGAAATCCAATTGCCTTTCCAAGCCTCCAACTTGGCTCAAAAAGACTTTACTATATTGTCCCATAGGTCTTAGCATTACTTGCTCCCACAAAAATGGGGACCCCAAGGTAATTTTACAAAAGATGCTTGATATTAAAGATTAAGATGTCAGTAATGTGAAGTTAATCCTATCTATCCAAATTTAGAAAGTTCATCTCATATTTATTAATATGTACTAATTGACCTAAAGAAACCTCATAGTCCATCAAGATCTATTTGGAAGAGTGGGCTTTGAGTTTAGTAGAATCACAAAATAGGACTATATCATAAACAAATTTTTGTTGTGTGAACTTGTTAAACTCTACTGTCACTTGGATCACTTGCAGTCTACCTTCAAAGAGGGACCTGAAAATTTACCTACCCAAAGCTTCAACCATGAGGATGAAAAGGAAAAGGGAAATGGGATCCCCTTGCCTCAAGCCCCTGACTGATTTAAATAATCTAGCTAGCTCATAATTAACCACAATGGAAAACCTTGGATTGGCTACACAATTACAGATATAATTACACCATCTTTTGTCAAAGTCAAACTTTTATAAAACTTTGATAAAAAAAGTGCCAATTTACTCTATCATAGCATTTACTAATGTCTAGTTTCAAGATCATCCCTTTCTTATGGTTACCAAGAAGAAAATGCACAATTTCATGGGTGATAATGATTGCATCTTGGATTTGATGACCTGGGACAAAACCCCCTTGTTTATAATATATGAGATTATGCAAAATAGGTTTGAGGTAGAAAGAAATAACTTTAGAGATGATTTTATACACTATATTAAAAAGAGAGATATGCCTGTAGTCACTCAAAGAGGATTGGGACTCACCTTTAGGGACCAAGGTGATGAAAGTTTAGTTGATTTCCAAGGAATTTTTTTCTTAAGGAAATAGTCTTACATCATGATGACCACCTGGTCTCTGACAATGTCCCAAAATATTTAAAAAATGCTATGGGGAATCCATTTGGACTTGGAGCCTTCTCTTTGGCCACTAAAATAATCATAGCCTTGATTTTTTATAGGGAAAATGGGCCATCAACTTTCCATTTTGTTAGGCAATCACAAGTTGAGGGATGAATTTGAGACTCTTTGATTGATCCACAAGGTTTGGAGCCTCAGTACTGTATAGTATCTTTTAAAAGCACTTGATAACCTCTTTTTGATAGTAGAGTTGGTAATAATAACACAGTAGGCTATCTATTCCTAATGATATAAATATGATTAGTGGATCTCCTCTCTTGGTGGAGTTGTGGAATTTTTTTAATTTTTTTGTTTCCTACCTTGAGCCATTTTTCTCTTGACATCCATTTCTAGTAAACATATTCTCTAATATGTAGTTTAGATAGCTCAACCATAGCTCAACCATAAGGGTCTTATCATTATGATACAAACGCACATCTATGCATGATGTGAGTAAAATTTGATTTACATCCCCTAACGTAAATTCCACTCTTGCCATTTCTTAGAAAATATTTTTTAAACAAGATTGATTCCAAATTCAAGGGTATGTTTTAATGTAGATCAACGTTTTACTCATCTTGAACATCAAGGTGTTGGAAATATAGGGGGCCTTACTCAACCATTCCTTAATTAGGCCATAAATGGAGGGATATTTTACCCACATTAACTTAAATTTGAAAGAGAAAAAATGGGGGCACCATCTTTAGTAATCTTAAACTCAATTGGGGCATGATCAGAACTAGAGATGGTAGGATATTTCTTTCCATTATCTAATGAATGTCTAAATTTTTTTTGGGAAATTAAGAATCTATCAAATTTTTTATTAATATTAAAAATCCTTCCCATTAATTATTATAGGAGAAGGAATCAAATTTTAGGATCATGTCAACCAACCCTACATCTAGCACAAACCTAGAAATGTCCTTTTGAGACAAGGTGATCCAAAAATCCTACTTTTTTTTTGAGCTAGAAAGTATGTGATTGAAATCCTTGCTAATTATGAATTTATGATTGGGAACAGATGATAATTGGGTGAGAAGTTCCTACCAGCATTGGGCTTTAAGGGAAATTGAGTTTTTCCCATACACATTACAAAATTCACAAATGTACATAGTTATCATAATGTCTAATATTTCATTTGTTCTAAAATTGAACAGGTTACAATGATTTTGGAATAGAAATAAATAAAATTACTATGTATTATGAGTAGTTGAATATGTGTAATTATTTATATGTTAAGACATCATTTACTAGGAATTCATATTCCAAGGTATACTATGCCACACCCCATGCTATGGATTTATATTCTATGGTAGGTTGTGTTAAAATAAAATATTCTTTCCCTTAACCTACCCCTGGTTCACTCCATTCAATAACTGAAACAACCACATAAATTAAGTACAGAATTTGAAATTTGATCTTTTAAACAATCATTTAAATTTGGGTGGTAAAATGGAGGTAGGTGAGATGTCAGATAGAGACAAAAAAACAAATAGAATGAAAATAGAATAGAAGAAAATTATTTAAAGGTATAAAAATAGAGTAGCAATAGTCTACAAAAAATAAAGTAGTAGGCACAAAGCATTAGTGATGCAGCAATAGTTAGAGATAGGTAGAGAAGAGAAAAAGAGTAGAGTAAGTCTTATATTTTTTATGTAGCAATAACAAACAACAATATACTGCATCAGTAGACTATAAAAGCTAGATAAAAATGAAAAAAAGAGAATATAAATACGGAAAAAAGTAGGCAAAGAAAGATAATGTTGTTTGATAAAAATAGTCATATCATTAACCATAAGTGAGCAAGGAGGACAACATAGAGGTTTCTTGTAAGAGTTTAGTAAACATCTATAGCTGTATTTGTAAAAAGAGTTTTTAGAATTAATATATATGTAGTTTTTGTGTTTTAGACTATTTCTACCCATCCCCTATTTCATTCTTTTATTTTATTATTACATTATTTGATTCTTAGCCACCTAGGCATGCACATTCTCTATTTTTTACCAAAAAATAGTATCAGAGACCTTAGGTTGTAAGTCCATTTAGACATTATAGTAAGTAGTTCTATTTCATGGCAACATCCCCCTACATTTGATAGAAATAACTATTATGTGTGGTGAATCAAGATGAAGACCATATTCAACTCTCAAGAGCTACGAGAGTTAGTTGAAAGTGGATATAATGAGGTTGTAGACCTGATAGCTTTAAATAAATATAACCTAGGCGTAAAGGAATGTGCTAAAAGAGAATATAAGAAAGGATGCCAAGATACTTAAGTACATTCAAATGACAATAGTTGAGTAAATATTTCTAAGAATAGCCACAGTTATCCATTCCAAACAAGCATGGGACATTACAAAAAATACCTATCAAGGGAGTGACAAGTTGACTATTGCCAAGTTGTATCTCTTGATAAGGGACTTTTAGAGCCTATAAATAAAAGATAATGAGTCTATCAATGACTTCTTCACAAAGACAATGAATATTATCAATCAAATAAAGACATGTGGTGATACCCTTGAAAATCATAAGATCATTGAAAAGGTGTTAAGGAGACTTCAAATTAAATTTAACCCTATAATGGTTATAATAGAAGAGCCAAAGGATTTGAGATAAATGATGATGGTTGAACTAATGGGTTCCTTTTAAACCTATTAACAAAGGTTGAATAGGTCATTGACATCTTCCTATGAGTAAGTGTTCAAGACCAATGTGAATGTGAGAGCAAGGGTGAGAGGATCAAATAATAGAGGAAGAGGAATAACTTATAACAGTCAAGAAGGTAGAAGGCATAGCCATCAAGAGTCACATGAAAGAGGAAGGAACAAAAACACTTAAAGAGGAGGATATACACAAAGGTATAATAAGTCTAACATCCAATGATATTATTGAAAATGTTATGGACACTATGCTAGTGAGTGTAGAAGGAAGGAGTATGGTATGAATAAGCAGAAATAAAATTTCTCTAAAACACAAGAGGTTAAACCTAATGGGAATGATAAAGGTGTTAGTTTATTCATAACATGTAACATTGTTGAACAAAGTAGTAAAGAGACATGGTACTTGGATTGTGGTTATAGCAACCACATAAATAAGAACAAAGAGATATTCAACCACATTGATGAGTCAATCAAATAAGAAGTAAATATGAGAAATAATGAGAAGGTTCCCATCATGGGCAAAGGTAACATATATATTCACACCAAGAAAGATGAAAAAATGTAGATTCAAGATGTATACTATGTGACTGGGTTAAAGCATAACCTTATTAGTATTAGATATCTATTCTAAAAGGGGTATAAAGTCAAATTTGAGAATGTCAAATGTATAATCATTGATAGGAATGGTTACAATAGGAAAATTACAACAGTCGAGATGTCAAGAAAAATTATGTTTCTATTGAAAATGCAAAGTGAACTCACAAAAACATTCAAAACTATAGTAAACGAGTCTACTCTTTGGCACTTAATATATGGGGATTTGAGTTTTAAAGGGATAAAAATTATTTAAAAGAAGTTAATAATGAAATGGATTTCGATTATAGAATAACCAAACAAGGTGTGTGGAGGTTGCATCTTGGGGAAGTGATAAAGGAGTGCATTTACCATGGGTAAATCATGGAGAGTTAGAGCTCCTCTTGAGTTGATACATTTAGACTTGTGTGGTCCAATGAGCACCCACTCTCTATCCAAGAATGTCTACTTTATTATAAACATAGATTATTTTAGTTAAAAGATATGAGTGTATTTACTGAAGAATAAATCGAAGGCAATTGAGACCTTCAATAAATTCAAGGCAATGGTGGAGAAATAAATAGGCCATTACATTAAGATTTTGAGGATGGATAGAGGGAGAGAGTATATCTCTAATGAGTTTATAAATTTTTACAACAATCATGGCATCAAGAATAAATTTACAACAAAGTATACACCACAATAAAATGGTGTGATCGAGAGGAAGAATAGGACCATCCAAGAGATGGCAAGGAGCATGTTAAAGGCAAAGGGTTTACCTAATGATTTTTGGGTTGAGGATGTAGCAACAATTGTATATATGTTGAATATTTTTCTAATTTAGAGTATTATGTATTTGATTCCTCAAGAAGTATGGAGTAGTTGGAAGCCATGTGTAGAACACCTTAGAGTGTTCAGATGTGTTGTATATGCACACATGCCTAGACAAAGAAGGACCAAATGGGATGACAAAGGTGAGAAGTATATTTTCATAAATCATAATGATCAATCAAAAGCTTATCAGTTATGTAATCCCATCATTGAATAACTCATAATCAAATAGAATGTTCAATTCATTGAGCATGAATCTTGTGAAGAAAGACAAGAAGAAGAACAAGCTCAAAAAAGGGCTAGTGGAACCTTTATTGAAACTAAAATAATAGGTGGTACAACCACCCATGCACTAAGTTGGACCCCTATTTCACAAAATATTTATTCATCTAGTGAAAAAACCATCAAGTAGGTTAAGGAGTTATTCGTGAGTCAACATCATCCTCCTCCAACTCAAGTCAATGCCTAGCAAGGATAAGAATCTTATAGGAAGTCTATGAGTAGTCAAGATTTGAGTAAAATGAAAATGAAACTATGAATTATGCATTCTTTTTTATTAGTTGATCCTATGTACTTTGAATAATTAGTCAAAAACAACAAGTGATGTGAATAAATGGACAAAAAAATATATGCAATAGAGAGAAATCAGGTTTAGGAGTTAGTTGATCTACCAAAAGGAAAATAGGTCATAGGAGTCAAGTGGGTGTATAAGATTAAAATTGAATCCAAAGGTAAGATAGAGAGGAATTAGGTAAGACTAATGGTGAAGGGATATAAACAAAGGCTTACATGTAACTACGACGAGATATTTGCAGTAGTAGCAAAGATAGAAATGGAAAAGACAATCATAGCCATTGCTTCTCAACACAAGTTGAAGGTGAATCAAATGGATGTCAAGTCAACCTTCTTGAATGGAGTGATAGAAAAAGAGGTTTATGTAGGATAACCACCCAAATATGAGATTTCCAATCATCAGAATAAAGTGTATAGGATGAAAAAGGTGTTGTATGGGCTCAAGTAAACCCCAAGATCATGGTACAACTTTATAGACTCATACTTATTGAGAAACAGCTTTAGTAAAAACATGAGTGAACCCATACTCTATACCAATGAAAGCCAAGGTGACATTTTGATTTGAATGTTATATGTAGATGATCTAATATTCATCAAAAATATAAATTAGTCAATAAAATAGTTCAAAATAGACATGGAGTTTGAAATGATTGACTTAGGATTCTTAAAGTACTTTCTTGGGATATAAGTCAAACAAATGGACATTGACATACTTATATGTCAATTTAAGTATGCAAAGGAGATTTTGGAGACGTTTAAGATGTTGAACGGCAACCCAATATCCACACTAGTTGAGACAAGTCTTAAATTGCATAAAGATGATTGCAACAATAAAATAAACCCCACATGGTATAAGAGTTTAGTGGGAATTCTAATGTATTTTACTACAACCAGGTCAGACATCATGTATGTATTCAACCTTATATCTAGATTTATATAGATGACAAAGAAGACACATTAGTAAGCCGTCAAAAGGATATTTGAGGTATGTGAATGGAACAAGATATTATAGTGTTATGTATGCATCAGCAGATGATTTTCAACTAGTGGGCTATATAGATAGTGATTGGGTCGATAGCTTTGATGACCGACAGAGAATTTTAGGTATGTATTTCATCATGGGTTAGGAGCCATATCTTGGGCTTCAACAAAACACCCCATAGTTTCAATTTTTACAACTAAAATAGAGTACATAGCAACCAATGTAACAACATTCCAAGCTATAGTGTTGAGAAGGATACCTTCATATTTGCATGTGTAGTAAGGATATTTTATAATTTTTATGATAATCTATCATCTATAGCATTGTCAAAGAACCCTATGTTTTATGGTAGGAGCAAACAAATTGTAATCATGTATCACTTCATTCGAGAGTTAGTTGAGGAACATGTGATATAACTTAAATTTTATAAGTCAAATTAATAACTAGATGATATTTTTATTAAACCATTGTTAAAAGATATTCTCATGCACTTAAAAAGAAGGCTAGGGGCCATTAATGCAAAAGCATTAGGACTACAAAATTTTATGTTAGATTTAGAGTCCTATGATAGAGCTACAGACTCCTACAGTCTAACTCTAGACTCTTACAAATTGGCTCTAGACTTCAACAACATAGCTTCAGACTCCTATAGCTGAGCTACAAACTCCAATAGAGTAGCTACAAACTCCCATAAGCCAGTTAGAAACTTTGTTAGTCGAGTCCCATAGCCTAGCTAGGGAGTCTACTAGTGTTGCTATAGACTCTACTAGTTGAGTCCGTAGCATAGTTATGAACTTTGCTAGTGTACTTACAGACTTCATCAACAGAGCTACAAAATTCAGTAATGAAGCTTTGGACTTGAACATAAAAGATGCAGAAGAATTTAAAAAGGTAAAGAATAAGGTGGAGTTTTAAAATAAAATATTCTCTCCCATCACCTACCCCTACCCTGCTACAATCAACAACTGTAACCACCAAACAAATTAAATGCATAGTTTGAAATTTGAATTTTTAGACAACTGTTTGGGATTGGATAGAAAAAAAGGAGGTAGGTGAGTTGTCAGATAGAGGAAAAAAAAAGAAAAAAATAGAATGAAAACATAAAAGAAGCATATTATTTACGGGCAGAAAAATAAAGAATCAACAGTCTGCAGAAAAATAGAGAAACAAATAGAAAGCATTAGAGACACAACAACAATCAGAGATAGACAGAGAAGAGAAAAGGAGTAGAGCAATAGTCTGTAGATTTTCTGTGCAACAACAAAAAGAAATATAGTGCAACAATAGACTGAAGAAGATAGAGAAAAAAACAAAGAGAATACAGAGGAGGAGCAAAGTAGGCAAAGCAAGATAATGTTATTTGATAACATCAATCAAATCATTAACGATTAGTGACCAAGGAAGACAAAATAGAGATTTTTTGTAAGAGTTTAGTAAACAGCGATAACTATGTTTTTAAAAGAGTTTTCAAAATCAATATATATATGCATTTTATGTGTTTTAAACTATCTCTGCCCATCCCCTATTTTAGTCTTTTATTTTATTACAATGTTGGTTGATTCGTACCCACCTAAGCCTCCACATTCTCTATTTTCTGCCAACAGATTCTAATTTAAAAGCATACGCATCACTAAAGCATATTTGAAATAGTTTTCTTCCATATATCAAGTGATTCTATCTGACTTTAATATTTTTGTATCTACGAATATATTAGATATTCTTAAATCTATATTTCAACATGATAATTTTTAATGTACACAAACTAAATTTATACATACAATAATCATGAACACTGAGTCCACAAGTTTCTCAGCTTTTATTTTTCATTTCACAGTTTTTGAAAAAAAAATCAACTGCCGCATTCAATTAAAAAAAAAGTTTTACACTAACTCAATTATTGAATATAAAATGAGATAGTGAAATATTAGTGAGGTTCCACACAAATTATAGATTACAAATAAAATAAAATGAGATATTGAAATCTTGATGAGGCTCCAAACAAATTCAATTTCTGCAAGGAAGTAGCAGGACTTGTCTATTAATTTCTCCAATTATAATTAAAAATATTTAGAACCCTATAAAATCATATGAAATTAATGTTAAATATATTTTTATAGAATTACGGCTCGAGTTTTTAATAAAAGACAAACAAAATATTTTCATTAAATAAAAGTTTGAAAAAACACAATGATCTTTCCAAACACAAAAACACACACATCTTTCGTGCTAATTGAAGAACTGTTATAGGGGTTGCGCAAAGTAACTTTGTAATTGACAAGAAGCATCAATCTCATCAATTTCCTGTGCCAGCTTTCAAAATAGACGAAATATCATAGAACAAACAACATTGAGCAGGATATTAAAATACGAGCAAAAGAATCAATGAATACATTTGGACAACCTGTGAAAGAAAGAATCAAAGTTCCTAGGTAGATTTCCTGTATTAATTTTAAAACAATTTATCATCCATGCCATCTCACATTTATGTTATTATTTAAATTTAAAAAAAAAAAAATCTCGACTTCCTGCGTACAGAGGCATTACCCAAATGCATATGATATAGAAAGAATAATAACTGTAGTTTAGCTTCAATATTATTGATCAAGGTTTCAAGGTGAAAATAAAAAATACAAGGTTTTTGAAGGAGATAAAAACAAAATATTGAACCTAGAAGAACTTGATATCTTGTTATACTTGTTCTGAATTCCAGCCACAAAATTTCATTGTTTACATTGTTATTCCAAATTTAAAAAAGAATTTGATCATTATTGTGGTATCCTTCAAGCTTCCGCAAATAATATCCAATCCAGCTATAATTCCAAAGGCTAGCACTTAAGATAATTTCAGTAAAAGGAGTAAAATTTCAGGTGCTCATTCAAAGTGATCAAGTAATGTTGATTCTTAAACCAAAAAAAAAAAAAAAAAACAAAAAACAAAAAAACAAACAATCTCTCTCTATGCAAGTTTACCGCAAACATACTGAAATTTCTGCCCTGTAACACAGCTCAAGAAACATTATCTTATAACTAAAAACAACTTTTGTTACCCTATTATTTCTCTAAAATATACAATAATATATTATAAAATTAAATTTAGCCTCAATATGGACTGGCTCTAACTAAATATTTACATTTTTCTAACCAAAAATGGTCCCTTTACATGCCAAATTACTTCAATATTTATTGATAAAAAGAAAATGACTCTTACCCAGTTTCCATGTTCAATTTTGTGATAAACCTATTCGATCTCCTTCAAAATTCTTCGGTTGACATAACTTCTAAGTGGCTCAACTGCAACACTCGCTGTCAAACTATACAACACCACCATAATAAGAAAATTAGCACCACCATAACGAGGAAAATTAGTAGTGACATAGCATCATTTGTCAAAACAAAAAATGGAAACAAAGAGAGCATTGTAGATGTCGATGGAACACACACATGATTAATTGAGTGACAACTAAATGGTTAATTGAATGACAATGCAATTGTTTTCATTCAGTGTGGTAAGATTAAATACGATGGGGTTGATGGACATGGAAGGTTACGAAATTAATCTTGTGTGCCAAGATAAATTAAAGTTAATGTACTATCAGTCATTTATAAGCAACTAAATGTTCTACTACTGGGTTGTGTGCTTGATAAGTAATGGTTCAAGCTCAAATTTTAGGTATTTCATGTGTGTGTATACGTGACAGTTTAAATTAAAAATAATTTAATTGCAACATGCAAGTTAGGAATATTGTGCGCTCCATCTTGATATAATTTTTACGTTCCAATTGGCATTTAAGTATTTATATGAACCCCAAAACTTATAACATTTTCTTAAGAAATCAGGACACTGTCACTCTAGGTACCTACACAAACCCACCTTGGAGTAATAAAATATGAGCACAAACGTTAAATTTATAAAGAAAATTATGAGATCCAAATTTCGTTCTCTCTCTAAAACGTTCCATTTTTCCCATTGAATTTTACTTCAAATTGCTATCAAATTTAAAATTAAAAAATTTATGATGATCAATTAATCTTCAAATTTAAAAATAATTATTAATTGTTTACATCTCAAAAGTATTAAAATCCAATACAAATATCATTATAAATTACCCTTATCAACATAAAAAAATATTTTTTCAATAATAAAGGATACACAGAGAAGAGTGCGTCCCTTGAAAACCTTGAAATATGAAACATATATAGTGGGCAGAGATGTGAATTCTCTCTCTTTCTTATGTGCAATTGTTAATTTATATTATTACATTGATGGACATAACAAGTAAATTAATTGATCAATTGATCTTAAAGTGACATAGGTAGTGTACATTAACAAGTAAATTAATTAGTTCGTAGGTACTGTGTAAATTAATGGCCAGGCTTGTTGATCAGTTGATGCGTCCCTTAGAAACTAGAGGTCAATTGATCAATTGATCTTAAACAAGTAAAAACATAACAAATAGCAACGGACATATAATGGTGTCTTTTATACAATTTACAAAATCTTAAATATCACATATAAATCATATAAAGATGATATAAATATAATACAAAGGTTAATGTATGCATGTCATAATGAATTTGGTTTAGAATAACAAGATCCTTTCTCATTTCTATTTTGCTTATAACCTTCGCACTTAGGATTTTTTTCTTGTATATATCCTACACAACATTTCTTCTCCCGTAATACGGATTCTTGAAAAAATCAATATTTTGTGTGATAATAAGGTTGCTTGTTACCTCAAACAGAATCTAAGTATATCATGTTAGTAAATTGGATAGAATGAATATATTAATACGTATTTCTTAAAAAAAATCAAACCGAATTCTTTTAGTGATATGAGGTTTGCAGATAGTGGTAAGAGATTTATTCAAAAACACTGTTACAAACCACCCTCCAACTATTGTAAAACCAAGACTTCAAAGTTTTGATGTAAACAACTATGCTGTATAATAGATGACAGATAACAACTCTTGGGTGTAGTGCACTGTCCAGTTGTGTCCACGGAAATAAATAGGTTAGGGAAAAAATGCCACTTAGATTGATTTTAGGCAAATACATTTAAGGATATGTGCTATGATATATAAAAATGATGAAACGCAAAAATTCCCTATGTATACACATACATATAATGTGTATATTTAGTTATGGGTCTCTAATTTGACCTGTAATTATTCTAAATTGTAATAAAATAAATAAAAAATAATACGTTTGTATTTATATATGGACGGACATGTATTTTGGGATATAGCAATATATATAAAAAGTCCTCCGTATGTGGATGCATATATACAATTATTTGCATATATCTTTTGAACATGTGAAAAATGTATTAGCAGACTTCATATTTTCCTGAACAAGGTAGACACTGGTAGGGGTTTATATTCTGAGTCATCAAACTCCTTCACTTTCCCATTTATCAATTTGGCTCTCTCAAATGTAAACCCTTCTATCACTAGCAGTACTTTGTAAAAATACATATTCATAAATCCATTATATTCTATTTTGCTATTTTTCATTATAAAAGTAAGGAATCATAATAAATATGATCATTATTTATATTTTGGTGTAAGTGCACAAATTTGAAAGATAAAAAGAAAGTATTCATGATTATGATTTTATTGAAATTTCAAAAAATTAAATTTATGTAAATAATTTGAAATAGCTACACTCAAAATTTGAAGATACTATAAAAAAATAAATTGTATCATTTCAATTCTAATTTTTAAAATAATTTTTTTAAAATAAAATGATTAATTATAATTGAGTCAAACATTTAAAATTTAAATAGTAACTAGACTATTTTTTTCAAGAAAATAAAGTGGATAGACAATTATGTGGTTCACTATTTTTTTGGCATCATTTAATATTTTTTGAAACCTTTTAATGAATATTTAAATAAGATCTTATAGTTTGTGATCTATAATTTTTTATATTTTATTAATGAGTATTTTTTAAAATTAATTTTGTAAGTAAATAAATCATAAAAACTAACAAAAAATAAATATCCAACTGTGTGGCCCCCCAACTACCTTTAAAAAAAAAAAGAGTTTTTTTTTTAAAAAAAAAATGTGTGTAGAATTTGGCTTTGTTTGTGACCATATAATCTATTTTGCACTTAGATGTATAGAAAATAAATTACATTAACGTGTATAGGCATGTATATTTGTAGCATGTGGTAGCCTAAAAAAATTATAATTAGAAATCAACATAGTTTGTAATCTTAAAACAATCCAAAAATTATAAAAAATCATATATTTAAAAAGAGGAGATCATGCTCATTATCATGGTAATATTTTTTGCAATTTTGTTGTTGAAATTCATAATGTATTTGATGATAAAATTTGAAATTTGTTGTTTTCTATCAAAGCTCTCAGACTTCGCTGTAGATTGATACGTCTAAACCTTTGACTTAGGAATATATGTCATTTCCAAGCCAAAAAGATTGTATTTTGAATTCAAATATATAATGTATATGTATTATACTATAACATGTATGCGTTATGGTAACATGTATGTGTTATGGTAACATGTATGTATTATAACATAATGTGTACGTTTTATACCATAACACATACACGTTATAACAATTAGTACACATTTTACTATAATGCGAATACATTATAACACATTATTTAAAAAATTATTTTCAATTTCATTATTATTCAATTCATTATTGTCAATTGCATCATTATCTATGGTATTTGGCTCATCAAATATAATTTATGTACCTTGTTTTAAATGAAGTACTTGCATTTGTACCTTGTTTTTTTCTCTCACCTCTTGTATTTTCTCAAATATTTTATTTTTCAACCTTTTCTTTCTATTGAATATGGTTCATTACTCATTGAATAATTGATAGCTTT
>JARHVA010005805.1:582500-595000 GCA_037957365.1 Torreya grandis | reverse complement strand
TATATATTATATATATATATATATATATTATATATATATATATATATAATCTTAATTGATGAACATGTTTGATAATAATAATAATTTTAATTTTTTTAAAGATGATTGAATGGGTTATAGTTCAATTGATGTGGATAATGGTAATGCATATTTTCATGTAAATGTAAATGAGAAACTGAAATTGGGTGAAGAACTAAGTAAGATTCTCATTAATATGAAAAAATATGAATTTCAATATACATGAAAGTAGAAGTTAAGTTTCAATGTATGATAAAGAGAAAATATAACATTTGCAGAAGTAATTCGAAGGTGTATTTTAATATTTTTAATGCACAAGGGTTATATAACACTAAAAACATTATAAAACTACATGCACATGGAATTTAAGAGATACTATACTCTTAAAATAAATTATTATCATTATCATGGATACAAAAATAAAATAGTATTAATAAAAATGTTTGATAAATAATAACTAAGTAAACTAGCAAAGTGGTGAAACCACCACATCTTCCTTACTAGAATCTAGGGATTCTGAATCTAAATTTAAGACATGCAAGTGATTATGAGATTATATTTGAAATCAAAGGCCTTGAATATAAAAGGACATATTTGGAACATGAAAGTGAGTCACCAAAAGTGCTTATGATAGTTTCGATAAAACATTGAATGGATCATATTGTTATAATTAAATATATTCTTTGCAACCAAATTTGTCCTCTGAGAGCACAAATATATTATTTATTCAGCTAAATGAGAAACTATTAAATAGGCTAATATATAGCCATGAGAATAGCCTGAAAAACCTCCTATAATATAGGAAGGTTTAGAAATAAGAAACCTAGAATAGAGTTGACAGGTTTAACAAATTAACGAACAAATAATAATATGCTTATGGTGACTTAATCACCAAGTGAACATGAGAGAAGTTATCTAAATGCCTCAAATTTGTCACATGCAAGTTACTTGGTGAAGACATATGCATGTTGTTCTTTTGTTAGGCAATATTGGAGTTGGATGTTGTGTTGTTTTACATGTTCGAGAATGAAATGAACTTGTACTTCAATATGTTTTGTGAGTTCATGAAAGACTAGATTGTGAACAAATTTGAGAACACCCTTTTTGTCAAAGTACAGGATGGTAGGTGTCTTCTATGGTACTCCCAATCTTTCCAATATATGACATAACCATATCACTTCATAGATAGCTCCTCCTACAACATGATATTCTACTTCAGTGGAAAATCAGGAGACAAAGTTATGTTTCTTGCTTCCCTAGGATATAGACCCATATTTTAAAAAGAACACATATCTAGAAGTGGATTTTCTATCATCAATATTTCTTGCATGATCAAAATTAAAATATCTTATCAAGAATAAATTATCATTATTCTTATATTCTAGGCCAAAGTCTATTTTACCTTTGATGTATATTAGTATTCCCTTTGCTACTTTCGAGTGAGACATCTTTGGCTCCTACATGAACCCTGAAAGATAGCTAACTGTAAAGCCAATGTTTGGCCTAGTTTATGTTAAGTAAATAAAACTTCCAAGCAACTACCAATAGAGATTTATATTTACTTATGGTGATGGATCTATATGAGACAACTAAAGCCTTATCGTCATAGGTGTAATAATTTGATTACTATCCAGCATCCTAAATTTCTTGAGCATTGTCTTGGCATATTTCATCTAAGACATAAAGATGCAGTGTTCTTTTTCCATACTTCTAATTGAAAATAATAGTGTCGAAGCCTAAGATCTATCATGTCAAATGATTGGTGAAGATCTTTTGTGGTTGTATTTATCATCTTCACTAAACTATCAGTGATGACTAGATCATCGACACATACTACAATAATTACAATCTCTCCCCCTTACTATTTTTAGTAGAGATTTGGATCATAGGGATACCTTTGAATCCATGTTGGATGAAATGTTCATCGATCTTTATGTACCAGGGTTGAGGAGCTTGTTTGAAACCATACAAAGATTTTATGAGTTTACATACATTTCCTTCATTAACAAGTGAGACAAAACATTTTGGCTGTGTCATGTAAACTTCTTGTAGATATCTATTGAGAAAGGCACTTTTAACTTCTGTTTGGTGGATATTCTACCCAAATTATGCAAATAGAGAAAATATCATTTAGATTGTTCTGATCTTGGCCATAGGATAAATTGTCTCCTCATAATCTATGCCTTCCTTATGTGCATATCCTTTAACCAAAAGTTGAGCCTGTTGCTTGTCTATACTACCATCTACTTTGTATTTTATTTTAAAGACCCATTTACAGTCGATTGGCTTCTTCCCTAGTGGAAGATCTTCAAGTTGCCATGTTTTATGTTTCATTAGTGACTGATATTTTGCATCCGTGGCATCCTTCTAAGGTTTAGACTCTAGGGCTTCTTGAACTATTGAGGGATCTACTAATTCTATAACTATGCTGATTAGGGCCAAATTGACCTCATTTTGAGTCATGCTATGAGTCCTTGGTCCAGTAGTAGATGTGTCTAGAGCTCTATCTAGTTTAACATCTCTTAATGTACTTGTATTCCATTTAGGCATATGTTGAATTATTCTTATGCGTTTATTTGCATTAACAGACTAATCAAACTCATCATCATTATCACCTTCAGTTTGTTTATGACCTTCTAAATTATCTAGGGGTCTGATTACTAAATCATGTCAATTTGTGGAAGGCAAATTGGTTTTAATTTTCTCAGCAAACTCTACATCCCTACTGATGGAGATCTTCTTTGTTTTGGGGTCCATTAGTCTCTAGGCTAATAACTCTTCACTATACCCTAATAAGATATAAGGCATGGATCTATTATCCAATTTATTTATATTCTTTTTAGGAACATGCATATAAGCCTTACATCCAAAAACTTGAAGATGAGCAATGGAAGGTTTATGCCTTGTCTAGGATTCATGTGGTGTCATATTGTGAAGAGTTGCAATGGGTGACCTATTCAACAAATAAACTATTATTTTCACTACTTCCACCCAATATGTGTCTACCAAACTTGAATCTTCACTCATGCTACACACCATTTCCATGATATTTCAATTTTTCCATTGTACAACACCATTGTATTATAGAGTGTATGGTAGAGTCATTTGTTGATTAATGTCATATTCTTTCAAATAAGTAGAAAAAGCTTTACTGGTGAATTCTTCCCCTTTATCTAAGTGGGGAGCCTTGATTTTATGACCAATTTTAGTTTTAATTATTGATTTGAACTCTTTGAAAGTATTATAGGCTTGGTATTTGGTCTTTAGATAATAAACCCACATCTTACATGAGTAGTCATCAACAAAGAGCATTAAATACTAAAACCCATACTGAATGGATCTCATTGGTCCTCATAGATCGGTATGCACTAGATCAAGCTTACCAAATGATCTTGAGGAACTTTGAATAAAGGATGTCTTATGTTGTTTCCATGATAGATAACTAGTGTAGAGATCTATATTTTTATTCAACTAAGGAAGTCTACAAACCATGTTCTGATTGTTAAGTGCTTTTAGGTATCCAAAATTGACATGACCATATCTGTAATGCCACAAATTAGTTGATTCTAAATCCTCAACTACAATTGTTTGATTATTTGACTGAATCAATTCAATTTATAACATTTTCCTAATTCATGAGGCTCGTGAAATAATTTTTAAGCATTTTGACTTATCATTGATCAAAAACATATTTTTTATACTTTTTCATTCAAAGTCAACCTTGAGGTTGTTGTCAAGTAGCTGACTGACTGATAGAATATTCTTTGTGAGTACTAGGACATAAAAGACATATGAGATTTTGCAATCATATCATCCAAGTGGTAAGGAGATATTACCAATGCCTTAAACATGGTAGGATGAATCATCACCTAAAGAGACGTAATTTTTTGGGAAAGTCTCATTCATACTATAGAAGCAATCTTGTCTTCTAGTCATATGTCAAGTTATACCTAAGTCAACATAATAGATAGAACTTTGTGATGTTGATTAGGTAGGAGACTTTATAACATATAGGACATCCTCATCAAAGTGGGTGTCTTCATGTTCAACAATGTTTCCTTGCTAATTGGATTTATTCTTCCAATGACCTTTCTTTTGTCCTTGTCCTCTATGTCGACGAGATGATTATTAGTGACTAGGCTTCTTGTTACTTGAAGAGACCTATGCAAAGGAAAAGTAGTTATACCAATAATTCTATAGTTCATGGCCTATCTTTCCATATATAAGGCAAAATCATTATTGTTTATCACTCTATGAAGTACATTGATGACCTTGTTTTGTTTAGAAGACTTGATCTACTTATTACATTTTTGTTGATTAGAGGCAAGAGTATGTTCTTTATATTCTTCTTATTTTGTATAGATAGACTCTTCTTATTAAAACATGTTTACCAACTTGTCAAAAGATGGTTTTTATTCTATGACTATCAAATTAGTCATGAATATCCTATAGGAGATTGGTAGCAATCTCAAGACAATAGATACAAGAGAGGTATGTAACACTATTTTTCCCAATTCTTGGACTGAAGCCCTCAAGGTTGTTGGGAGAGGTGGAAGATAAATCCAAGAACAAACACACCTGTTCTAATTCCACATGTTAGGATCTTGCTCCTCAGAAAGAGCACAGTATGATTACCAAATATAAGCAATTGAATATGCAGAAATAACCAAAAACACAAGTAACTAGAATTCACCAATAGCACAGAATATGAGAGACAATACACTATCTTGTATTAACACTATACAGAAAAGAATACAACAAAGAGCCGCCACACTCTTTCACCTTATAGAGATTCGCCACACCTCAAGTGTATAGTAATTCTTCTCACACACACTCTCCTACACAAAAACGGTCCCAACAACCAACTCACACATAGAATTGGTGTTCACCTCACCAACCAGTCAGTAATAACCCTGCCGGTACACCAAGCACTCTATAGCACTTCAAGCTGATCTCTCATGAACCTGCAACCTGTAATTCAAAGACCAAACTTACATGTAGATCCCCAATGAGCTTGCAACAACCTACAACTCATAGATCTTACAACTAGAAGGAACTCTTCCTTTTTATCTCATGCTTTAACAATACATGCCAATGGGTCTATAAATAGATCCCTAACTCAAACAATAACTTAGACTCTTAATTTAGACAATTGTCCTCGCAGCCCAAGACTCTAACTGGTCTCAACATGCAAACTCTTCGTTCACTTAACTAACTGTCCGTGAAACGAGCAGTTCTGGAACACGCAGGCGACCGACGTCGGTCCCTGCTTGTCTGGTTCTGCCGACGTCGGTCGACTTCCTACCGTCGCCGGTGGCCTTCTGCACTGGTCTCTGCCAACGTCGGTCCTGCTGCCGACGCCGGTTCTCCTGGATCTCAGCAACCATTGTTCCACAATTTGCAAAGGGTTGAAGCTTTTAGCTCCACAACCTAACAATCTCCCACTTGGAGATAAACAACTGCAACCTGTACATGTTCTTGTACATCATTTAGTTTATTTCCTTGGCTATGTATCCATCTTCAAAATCACCCTTGAAGACCAACCACCACAAAATCTGTGGTGCAAAACCTATTATCCAAATCACCTGCCACATCCACATCTACAACCATGTAGAAATAAACCTGAACCTGCATAGCATGTGCACCTGCTACTAGTCCTTGTAAGAATCCACTGAACTGCCCTCCAATGGTTCTCTCCCGGATTGGCTCCTAACTTGTGACAACTCCCACTGCTTGGGAAAACTCAGGTTTAGTACATACCATGCACTCAACCTCATTATGTGAATCAAGACACCTATTCGTAGAACTATCCAACCATCGGCGTGCTAACCGATTTCACACAATCATCCTAAAACAAAGTCAACACATGACCTTCCATGTCTCTAGAACACACTCATGCCAAAGAATCTTGCTGCTCCCAAATTCTCCATGACAAACACCTAAACTAGCTTTACCTTTAGTTCAGCAATCCCTGTATATGTAACCTTGCAACAAGCACATCATACAGAAATAGGATAGTGTAGCTAATACTATCCAACCTGGTAAAGAGAAACACAATGATCAAACCTCCATTGCCCTGCAGCTAATACAAGATCACATACCCTGATTTTCCATCTCACGTATCCATTTCCACTCTTCTTTATCCTTAACATCCATTCATCTCTCAGTGCTTGCTTCCAGCTGGCCACTTTACCCAAAACACCTGTTTGGTTTTCCTCCAAGGAATCACATCCTCATTCATGCCAAGCTCCCACTGTTTCCTGGATCTACCTGTTCTGCTTCTTCAATAACTTCCTGGTTCTATGCCATAAGTGAGCAACAAGTAGTGTAAAGAAGGGAAATGATGAATTTAAGAACTTACTTACACCTTCAGTCCTCCATATGGGCGCTTGAGACTCCATGACAGCTTGCTGTCCACCCAAAATTCATCTAAGTGACCGGTGCCGGTCACATCTCAGTCTACAGCCGACCGATGTCGGTTCCCTGTGACTGCCTCCCTGCCAACGTCGGTTTCCCCTGGCCGACACCGGTCTCTCTCTGCCCCGAGTCATCGACGTCGGGCTGCACATAGCCGACGTCGGTCCCTGTCTGGACACCGACGCTGGTTTTTCTGCCGACGTCGGTCTCTGTGTTTTTGTTGTGAGACCTGACTTTTTCCTGTGAGCTCCTTTTGGATCAAACCCTTGTCCAAATCACCCTTCTCTGCTCAGAATTCCTCTGCACCTTGTGCTGAACTCTATCCGTCACTTTCTCCTTGAAAACCAAGGCTTTCCTGTTCTTGTCACTAACATCGGATTCCTCAAGAAACCTCACCTTCTTCTTCTGCATACAGAAACCACGATCCATGCCTTCCAAATCTGAAAGCATACTCTTTGACTCAAGAACCAGCATCTCCTTCTTATCTATGTGACCAAGCCTATTAAGCCACATCTCCAAATCTACAACTGAAGTAGATAACCCAGAAGAAGAATCAGTAAAATAAGTAGATAGATAAAGCATACCTACTTTCTTACCTCTAGCTACAACAAGTGTACCCTTGGTAACCTTCCAAGAGTCCGCTATGAGAGTTACTGTGCAACCCTCTTCACCTAAACTTCTAACAGAAATCAAATTCCACTTCAGAATTGGGACGTGCATGACCTCCTTTAACACCCATGTCTTACCTGTCTGCAATTTCAGCTTCACTTTGCCTTTGCCAACAATCTGACAAGGCTTACCATCCCCTACACAAATTTCTCCAAAATCTCCCTGGACATACTCATGAAAAAATTCTCTATGTGGGGATGCATGAAAAGAGGCACCAAAATCTAATACCCAAGATTCTACTTTATCCAAAGAACATACCAGAGCATCCTGTGCAACGTAACCTGCAACATCTGCTTCTTCATGTTCTTCATGCTGATCTGTACCCGATCTGCAATCTCTCTTTAAGTGCCCTTGCTTTCCACATTTCCAGCAGGTTATTCTGCCATACCTGGACTTGGATCTCTTGCCCATCTTCGACCTTGATCTCCCATGCTCTATCTTCTCTCTTGGCCTTCCTCTTCCTTCAACACTCAAAGCATCTCCAGATGATTCACCTGTGCTTTTCCTGCGTATCTCTTCGTTCAAGATCACACTCACAACATCATCCACATTTAAGACTTTTGAAGGAGACACAGTATTAGAAACTGCCATTACCAAACCTTCCCAACTTTCAGGTAATGAACACAAGATTAAGAGAGCTCTTATTTCATCATCAAATACAATATTGACTGAACTTAATTGGTTTACCAAACCATGGAAATCACTAAGATGGCTATGAACAGATCCACCTTCCAACATTTGCAAATTAAATAAACGCTTCATAAGAAATACCTTATTAGAAGCCGAGGGTTTTTCATACAAATTTGCCAAAGATTTCATCAACTCCACTATTGTCTTACACTGTGATAAGCAAGAAATCATAGATGATTCAAGACTCAATCTCACAGATCCCAGAGCCTTCCGATCAAGAACCTCCCATTCTTCATCTTTCATATCCAAGGGTTTACTAGCAACCCCACCCAATGGTAAGTACAAATCTTTCTGATACAGATAGTCCTCAATCTGCATCCTCTATAATTGGTAGTTCTTGCCATTAAACTTTTCCATTCGTAGTTGACTATTTTCTGCCATTGCTCAACTCCCACTCAAACAGAAACCCTGTGAGTAACCTGTAATCAAAACACACTACCCAGATCTACACCAATCTGTTAGTATCCCAACCTAAAGCTCTGATACCACTTGTTGGGAGAGGTGGAAGATAAATCCAAGAATAAACACACCTGTTCTAATTCCACCTGTTAGGATCTTGCTCCTCAGAAAGAGCACAGTATGATTACCAAATATAAGCAATTGAATATGCGGAAATAACCAGAAACACAAGTAACTAGAATTCACCAATAGCACAGAATATGAGAGACAATACACTATCTTGTATTAACACTATACAGAAAAGAATACAACAAAGAGCCGCCACACTCTTTCACCTTACAGAGATTCACCACACCTCAAGTGTACAGTAATTCTTCTCACACACACTCTCCTACACAAAAACGGTCCCAACAACCAACTCACACACAGAATTGGTGTTCACCTCACCAACCAGTCAGTAATAACCCTGCCGGTACACCAAGCACTCTATAGCACTTCAAGCTGATCTCTCATGAACCTGCAACCTGCAATTCAAAGACCAAACTTACATGTAGATCCCCAATGAGCTTGCAACAACCTGCAACTCACAGATCTTACAACTAGAAGGAACTCTTCCTTTCTATCTCATGCTTTAACAATACATGCCAATGGGTCTATAAATAGATCCCTAACTCAAACAATAACTTAGACTCTTAATTTAGACAATTGTCCTCGTAGCCCAAGACTCTAACTGGTCTCAACATGCAAACTCTTCGTTCACTTAACTAACTGTCCGTGAAACGAGCAGTTCTGGAGCACACAGGCGACTGACGTTGGTCCCTGCTTGTCTGGTTCTGCTGACATCGACCGACTTCCTGCCGTCGCCGGTGGCCTTCTGCACTGGTCTCTGTCGACGTCGGTCTTGCTACCGACGTCGGTTCTCCTGGATCTCAACAACCATTGTTCCACAGTTTGCAAAGGGTTGAAGCTTTTAGCTCCACAACCTAACAAAGGTTACAACACAGTGTAAAAAAGATTTCACTTTTTCATTGGACTTCAATTTGAGGGAATGAAGTTGGCTCTATAAATGAAGAATGGTTACTTCATTTTTGGCCTCATAGATTGTTTGGAGCTTATCCCAAACATATTTTGTTGTTGTGGCCTCATAAACATAAGCTTTTAGATCATCTAATACTTTGAACATGATTATCAAATTTGATTTCTAATTGACTTTGTCAATCTTACATTTGTGATCAACATTAGTACCATGTTGGGTAAGTGTGCCCTTTACAATAGGCCAAATGTCTTCAAATTTTAAATGTGTCCTAATTTTAGTTTTCCAAGTGGCATAGTTGTCACCATGGAGAAGCTTTGAGTTTGGAAGAAAGAATTTTGGCCCATTTTTGGCCATTGTGTAGAATTTGACCAAAAGTGATGGATTAGTTCCTTATCACTCTAGGTATCAAGGTCTCCCTTTCATTATACTATTAGTCTGATATACCAGTCCTTTATTTATACGTGCTTTTCTTGTATACTCATTGGTATGTGGAATAAGTTTTCCCTTTCTTTAAACCCAATGATATGTGAAAGAAGCATGAACGTATGTGAAAGAGATTTGATATGTGGTACTTAGACAGTAGTGAAAGAGGATTGGCTAGTCATTGGCACCTACTTAGATGGAATTCCTCATATGCATGCGTAACGTCATTATATACTTGGAATTTCCACCCTCAAGATTTACACCCTTTGGCTGAATCAAATGGGTAAAATGGAGGGATGGCTTAGAGAATGTTTAACCTTATTTCTCCTTGAAGGTTGATAGGGTCAATGCCCAGATATCATTGTTTTAGCTTTGTTAGGATATGTATGTAGTAACCCAAGTGGTATATCACTACCCATAAATTTGAGTCAGAGACATAGCTATGATCAAATATTATGAATGTACAATAATGCACTATTTTGTGTTTTTTCTTGAATTTACTTGCAAAAAATGAAATATTACAATGATTTTTGGAAAATATTACAATATACAAAAAAAACACTAATTCTATTTTTTAAAAATAATATCCCCCATTTTTGGAAAAATCAAAGTGGGCTCTTTTGCCTCCTTTTGATTTTTTTTCTTTTTCTATGACATTCCTAGCCAAATTTAGTTAGTTATAGCTAAGTTTGTGGAATTACCATATTTAGAGAAATTTTTAAAGTTTATTTTTCTTCTCAAAAAGTATTTTTAAGGGATTTTAACCTCCTACCTCTCCTTTACAAAAATAATTCCTTACCAACCCCCCTATGCATCAATACAAACATATAAAAAATAAATATTCTAGTTAAAGACTTAAAAATTGCAAAACATGAGCAAAACCATACCTTTTTGAGAATACCATGGGTTGATGGAGTAAGTGATTTTGCATAAAATTTTTCAGTAAAATAAAAATTGGATAGGTGGTTTTGGCATGTATGAAGTAGGTTTTGAATTTTTGGAAGCTAATTTTTCACATCAGAACAATCCTTATACCATTATTACGTTTGGAGAAGAATGGTGACAATATAAAAGGATCTCTTTATATCAAATTCACTCTAGAATGCATGAACAACATCAATCTAAATATTAATGCTCATTATCACTATGTAGATAATACATCTGCAACCAGTTTACAACTAGGCATATCACACGATTGTGTTAAATCTTAGAAGTTCAACTCAATTTTTCTCCAATGTAATATAAGTTAATTCCAATGTATATTACTAATTCAAAGAGTCAGATCTTAAATGTGTAGAATGTAAGTAGATTTCTTTTGAAAATATTCAAACTTTTCATTGACCAAGTAGCTATGCCATTATATGAGGCTGTATACTATAAATCCAAGCTGTACATTGTACGTTGTAAAGGATGCAACTATGTCAATGGTTATCATGTCATTCCAAACTACTATCTTCATGTAAAAATGGTCTAATAAATGTAGTCCTGATGCTTTCTAATGTAAGTATGACTAATAGAAATGTCAATAATCATAAATTATTGTAATGTAGATCTAACACAGGCTCAAGAGAGTGTACTAACTCCTCCCAAGGTCCTTTATTAACCTCAGAGGTTCAAAAGTGAGAGATCAAGATTCACCTTTTGTACATGCTTAAGCAAGCTTCTTAATCTGAAACCAAATGAGAACATGAAAACATTATGTATTCATTTAAATGAGAAACTATTACATAGGCTAATATATAGCCAAGGTAATATCCTAGAAAACATCCTATAATATATAAACAGTTACAAACAAGAAACCCAGAATAGATTTCGTGGGCATAACAAATTAACCAACAAAAAATAATATGCTTACGGTGAATTAATGACTGAATATAATAATATAACATAATATATTATCTTTTTTATTCTAATTTTTTTATATAACTATATGCCATCAACTACTATGTATGCCTATGTCTTCACTTCATTATTTTTCTGAATAAAATCTAATTTAGTTCTCTTTTTAGTTCCTTAATATAATTCACCACAGACACCTAAATGAATGAAAAATACATTATTTGGGTTAGATATCTTCAATAAATTTGTAGGCATATATAATGCTCACAAAAATTAGGCACTATGTAGTTCTTGTGTAGTGTGAGAGAAAGAGCCCATACCATATCTCTTTAAGTACAATGTAACTACATGTAATTTGCCTAGTCCTTTTTTTGATAGAGTATGTAGTAAAAAATATTTTATATAAGTCCTTAAACATAATCTTTATTATATGAATTTTATATAATTTGAATTACAATAGAGTTATCTTTGATTCTAATTATTGAAAAAATCTAGATGATTTGTATGTATAGAGAATCCTAAGTTATATTGTAAACCTATTGGCACACAATCTAACCAATAAAACACACAACAAGTGAAAATCATTGGTCCAAATTTGGAAGAATATTTAGAGAGGGTATAACTTCTAAAAATTTATAAATGGATATATTTAACTTATAGAAGTGAATCCTTCTAGGGCACATTCATTAAGGCCATTGAATCCATCCTAGCAAAGAAAACAAGAGAGTATGAATAAAAATAAAAAGAGGAGGAATCCAAGGACAAACATAAATAAATAAACAGAAAGATGTAAAAGAGGAATAAGAAACATAAAAGTGATAATAAGACCCTAATTTGATCCAATGATCCATAAAAATAAAATAACACAATTTTTTTTTCAATACTAAGGATTTTACAAAAAAATCAGGTTTCAATTTAATGTTCCTAATTATATGTGTGAATGTGAATGATTGCATGTACCTTGAATTGTATAAGGAGATAAGGATGAAGCTTTTTAAATGTTTCTAGA
>JARHVA010005805.1:560000-577500 GCA_037957365.1 Torreya grandis | reverse complement strand
CATCTCAAAATGAAAAATATGAGTTTTAGAACAAATCGATCCTTGCACTTACAAAAAAATTGATTAAAATAATATTACATAAATAAAATTGTATTCATTTTTGAACCTTGTTAAAATCTCTTTTCTTGTAAAGGATGCAAGGTATCTACAAGGACCTAAGTAGTTTAATTATATTTGATTATATGTCCAATTATTTTTTGGAAACATAACTACATTTGCCTTCCCTAACAACAATTTAATTTTGAGACATATTTGTTGTGGTTCACATCCCATATAAATGGACATGGCATTAGCTTGAAATACCATTCAGGCCTCTTATGTGATGTCCCTTGTTATTATTAGACTAGGATGTGTACAGTCACATAGTTTTGTATAAGTGACATGTGTGAAATGTATATTTTTTGTGGGATATATATCATTTTATATGTAATTTATCATGTGTTTATATATCAAACTAATGTGAGGAGATGAATTTGAAAGGTAAAAAATGCGAAGTGAAAGAACCTCCTCAAAACTCTATAGATAATTTTATTATAAACAAATAAGAGTTATGAATTTGGGAGATATAATATAGAGATACATTGATGGCTCTGTTGAACATTTTTTGTGTTTTTTTGTATACATAATTTTCCTAGTTCTATTCAAATATGTCCATCTATTATTACTTACATGTATGATTTTGACAAATAAACTATATACAAAATATAATTTTACAAGAATGAATCTAAAATACTCCATCCTATTTTGAATATGATGAACTTGTAATTGAAATCATAAGGATAAAAATCTTAGCATGTTCTGATAGGAATTTCTAATAACCTTAGCTGAAAATGGTGTGGTGAGTATGGAGTGGAAACATGTTCTGATGGTTTCCTGATAAAATATACATTAAACATTGGATAGATGAGAGAATGAATAAATTTGTATGAGATGAAGCTAAAATAATAGTAGGCTCTATAATAAAAATCACAACCGAACAAAAATATTTCAAGATTTATGAAAAATATTAGTGTGAATTACCTAGATTACTCACTTTTTAGTTATCAAGAATTGAAACTTACTACTTCAGACCTAGAGAAGTAGATATATTTTTTAGATTGAATAAAATTTACCAAATTTACAAAACTTGGAGAATGATTGGATGCATGTGATAGACCATTGACTAAAAACAATAATTGATGAATACATTAAAAAATTAGTTTCACAAAGATAAATTACATTATAATACATGAATGATTCATTTGTAACATGTATCAGAGGCTAATTATTAAAATGACTACCTATACTTTTACAAATGTTGGTCATGGAGAATGCCACAATGCCCATCTATTATAATACATGTTGTAGTCACTTATAGGATACTAGCATGCATACATAAAGGATTTGAATGATGAAGAATTAAGAAAAAGAAATTGAACTTGAACCCAGGATATGGAAGATGCATAAAAGTAGAACGAGAAGGTAATTATGGTAAATTTTAGAGAATTAAGGAAATGTAAGTGGTGGAATAGATAAAATTATTGATAATTAACTACAAATAAGATTATGAGAGAGTACAAAGACAATAAGAGGAGCTAGACTTCATGCAGAAGCTAAAGATAAAAAATATGGGGAACTTATAATACTCAAAGAAGCCAAAGAGATTGAAAAGAATGCATGGGACTAAAAAAGTGGAAAAGATTATGTATAAGGAAGAGATCACATAGATATTGGAGAAGTTACATAGATGCACCTACAGTAATTAGATATTAGTTTTAAGAAGTAGTTATAGGGGAGGATAGTTTTTAGAGAAGAGGAGGGGAAATATTTTGAATAAATAATGTTTAGTCACAAAGTTAAGTTAGGTTAAAGTTTAATTTAGGAACATACCTTATATAAGGATCATTTAGTCTAAGGGGACACATACCATGTGCCTAATTTTTTAACATGAATAAGTAGTATAGTAGTTAAGATACATAAAAAGTGGTTTGATTATTTGACATAGAAATTCATAAGGCAAAGTGAAAAAGTGCATAAGTATGTAGAAAATTAAATTACTAGTACACTGAAAGAAGTTATATAAAATTTTAAAGCACCTATTAGTTGAACAACCCAAAGTAGATAGTTGTTTTAGGTATGAACATAAAAAAACATGATTCTTAATGTGGGATTTTATGTAAACCTAACACCATATGAGAGGTATAATAACCCAGAAACATATCTGTTGACATGCAAGATGAAATGGCATGTTCAACGTGTCAACACTGATGATGTGAAAATGTGTGATATTATAGGATCATTGACAAGCAAAGCTATAGAATTTATATTTAAAAATAATCCAACATAATTGTCCTTAGATTATACCAAAAAATAATTTTATTGAGGAGTTAAATAAAGCACTAACTTATGTAAAATTGAGTCCCAAATCACTAAGGTTATCAAAATTAAGTTTTATAAGCTCAATTTACCCTAATTACATCGACCTGTTAGTGTCGGTTTTTATTTTTCCCTATTATTTAATTAGGGAATATTATATATTTGTGCATACATGGAGTTTTCCTACATTCGTGGGATAGGCTAGCTTATGTGGAGATGTGTGTCATAGATGTGTCATAGGTGTCATAAGTAACTCCTTTAACCGGCTATTCTGGGTATGGGAGTTACTTGTCTATTCTTAGCACCTTGTCACCACCTTTTGTGGAGGAGTTACAGTCTATTCTTGGGGTGCTTTGACCACCATTTGTGGAGGAGTTACTTATGAGGTCTCCTATATGTATTCTTCATTATGGCCATCTCATGTTAATCGAATATTGGGTTTTTCTCCTATTTGTCTTTTGAAAATTATCTCTTTAAATGGTTTCACTTTGCTTTAGATTCTTTGTGGTGTGCACCAACTTCGTCTCATGTGATCACTTGACCATTACATTCACATTATTCAGACCCTGACAACAACTCTGATATGGTATCAGAGCCACCCTAATAATCATGTGTTTTGTTATGCTATTAGTTTATTTTGAAAATGTGAGGAGTGGAGTTCTCTTTATGTTATTTTTATTAATTCTAGATCTGATTTGAAAAAGCCTTTCAATATCATTTCTTGTGTTGCATTTATCTTTCTTGTGGACTGCCTTTATGGTATTGTTTTTTGTTGGTTTGGTTTTGGTTCTCATTATTTGTTAGGACAAATCCATTTGTTGGTTACCAAAGAGGTTTCAATAGCTCATTTGTAGAGTTTCTTAGCTGTGTGAAGGATCTCCATGGCTCTTCCAACATCCTACAGACCAATAGAAAAATCAGATCACATTTTTTCTCTATGGTGGAAGTTGGCGCCCCATAATTTCTATTTTAGCCCTAAAATGGAGTAAAAAGGCACTTTGACTAGTTGAAAACCCTTGGAAAGAGTTTTTTTGCCTCTACATGCAGCCTCAGATCTATGGGAGGAATTTTTTAAGGCTTTGACTGAAAAAAAGTCCCTCCAGTGACATTTTTGTATAGCGTGTCATTAAAACCTTGCGTGTTCTCAATCTACAGGTCTCTGGTAGCTGCTCACAACCTTCCTCAACCTCCTAGCAAATGTCTTAATTCATCTTAGCCCTTCATTTCTCCTTTGGCAGTGCCCAATATCAAAAAAATTGCCAGCAAAAGAAGTTAGGGTTTGGACGCTTCATTTTTGGCACTTCTCTTTGGTGGGCCCACTTCAAATCCAACACAATTTGACTTTATGCTATTTATTTCTAATTTGAATTATCTTTATATTCTAAGATCATATTTTATGATTTTATGAATTAAGTTATTTTTGACAAAATAGAATTGAAGGCAATTTAAAGATTTTTTAAAAAACTTATATCTTTGCTTGACGAAGATGAAGTTGAGGCCTGGATTGGCAGGGTGCTAAATCCCCCTCAAAATATTAAACCAATTAATTCTTCACTCAATGCTAAGTCCAATGAGTAACTGGAAGGCCACTTTCTCTCTCAAAATAGGCATTTATAAAATGTTTTAGTGCTATTTTTTTGCAAGATTACTAGTTTACAGGAAATTAAAACTTTAAAATATTACAAATGGTAGCTCAAATTTGAGTTCTTTTTTCGAAAAAGTTCTTAGTTTTAAAATTTTCACAACTTGGGCTAGATAATTGTCAAAAGTTCACTACATTATAAAGTGCCAAAAATTTGGGTCTCCCAAGACGCATTTTCGGCTGAGTCTGACGTCTTGTTGGCTTAAAGTCTTGCACTGATTTCTCTAAGACACATTCTCAGATGAGCTTGATGTCTTTTGAGCATGCACTTGCATATTTGGGGGGGATAAATATTTTGGGTGGGGGTGGGGTGTGATTACTTTTTAGTACTTGCAATCTTTGCTTTTATTCTCCTTTATGCATAATTTCACAACTTGATTCAACACAACTTCACCTAAATTTAGCTTAAAATGAATTATTTTCAACTTAAACTTCTAACACCCTTCACTATCATGAATGGAAGGTTAAAATGTCAATCATTCTTAGAAGTAAAGGGTTGTATAGGATCACCATGGGTACTGAAGTAGAACCCAACACTGATGCTGAAAAGGTCAAGTGGTACAATTATAGTGATGAAGCCTATGAATTACTAAGCTTGTCCATGTCTCCAAAACTTTTATTCCATTTAAAAACCTTCAAGACCCCCAAAGACATATGGGACACCCTAGAAAATCTTATTTGTGAAGCTTGATGAGATGAGAGGTCATGAGCTCAAAAAATGAACTCATAAGTCTAAGTCCTAGCAACTTTGACACCCTACAAGACTTCTTCACTAAGTTTAAGGCCCTTATATTACAATTGAAAGAATGCAGGATAGAGAAGAAAGATGATCAACTCATCCTTTCTATTCTCGCAAAGTTAGGTCCAAGCTATTCAATCTTTGTCTCCACTTTCCATGCCACAAAAAGTGCCCTTGGCACTACATGGAAAATGCCTTCTTTGGATTCAGTCATTGCCAACTTCACTAGGGAGCAAGATAAGCTAATTTAAATGGGCAAAATGAAGTCTACTCAACCCCAAGCTTTGATAGCTGGAAATGGTAAGGATAAGACTTCAACAAAGGAGAAGAAGAAAAAGAATAAGGACCAGGAAAAGAAGAAAGAAAACAACAATCCTACCAAAAACAACACCGAGTCTTCCTCCTCCAATGCTAAGCCTAAGAAGGAGAAGGTTAAGTGTGCCTATTGTAAGAAGACAGGGCATGATGAACACAAATTCATGAAGAAACAAATATATCACCTAACTCATCTTCTAGAGAAGCACAACATAGGTGTTCATGAGTCCATCAAGCAGAATTCATCTACCCAAGATTCTACTAAGGCAAAAGGAAAGGGTAAGGAGAAAGAAAAGGCAAGGCCCTTATAGCTATAGTAGCTTCTACATCTTCATGGGTCATTGACTCAGATGCTTCTCACCACATGGGCTCTTCCCTAGTTGATTTTTCATCTTTAGAGCCTTGTAGCATGACTTCAATTAGTTTGGGTGATGACACATTAGTTTCTGTTGCAGGGAGAGGGTCAGTTGAAATGGAAGGAGGAACATTCAATAATGTTCTAAGTGTTCCTTCTCTTTCAACCAATCTCCTATCAGTGTACCAAATCAATCACATTAGTCGGGGTATGAGAGTTGAGTTTTCACCATATTTAGAGGTTATCAGGGAGTTGCATAATGATACTATAGTGGCAGTGGGTAGGATAGATCACCAAGCAAGGTTATACACCTTCTCAAAATTTTCACTTGATTCTTTGCTAACTCATTCAGATGGAGTTAGCAAATTATGGCATGAGTGGTTTGGCCACCTTAACTACTGATACCTTGAACAACTTTACAAACATGACATGGTCATTGGCTTGCCTCATGTCTAATTCTTAAAAGAAATTTTTGAGGGGTGCTCCCTTGGGAAGCATCATGAAGAAAAATTTGACAAGGGAAAATCATGGAGGGCTTCACAAACTTTGGAGTTAGTCCACAGTGATGTATCGGGACCCTTTCCCAAACCATCTTTCACAAGGGCCAAGTACATCCTCACTTTCATTGATGATTTCTCTAGGTACATTTGGATACTTTCTCAAACAAAAGTCTAAAGTGTTTGAAACTTTTCTAGACTTCAAGGCTCTTGTTGAGAAACTGAGTGAGAAATCCATTAAGGTTATTTGAACTGATAATGGAGGGGAGTATGTTAGTAACAGGTTTGAACAGTTTTGCACCATAGAGGGATTGATTTGTAGTGCACAGTCACTTACAGTCCTTCACAGAATGGGGTTGTAGAGCACAAAAATAGGTTCTTGAAAGAGATGGGTAGCTGTATGATTCACTCCAAATCCTTAGCACCACAATACTGGGTTAAAGCCATCAATTGTGCCTGATACATTCAAAACATGGTTCCTTACAAAGCTTTGAAAGGGATAACACCCTTTAAATCTTGGCATAAAAGGAAACCTAATTTTGAGCACCTTAGGGTTTTTAGATCCCCAACCATGGCTCGCATATCGAAAAACAAATCTTTGTAGGATATCCAGATGGTGTTAAGGGGTATAACCTTCTAGATCTGACCACTCATGAGTTGTTCATTGAGAGAAGTGTCCACTTTTAGGAGAGTCCTAGAGACTCAATACTTGGCACTTCTTCTCTCTCATCAGATCTACTTCTTCATGATGATTCCTCAGATTAAGATCAGCCACAATAGTTTCCTGAGCCAAAGGCATCTTCTTCTTCTTCAAGTTTAGACAGTGAGGACAATGATGTATAGTCATCCACATCTAGTCAGTCAGAGGATGAGAAGTTAACACTCGACTTGCCCACTTCTGGGCCACTTTGGGCTAGACAGACACTTGAGAGTGATAACACTTAGGTAGGAGATCCCGTAGATGATAGACATACTAGGGGTTATTTTTAGAGAAATCCACATGCCTTCTTTGCCTTAGTTTCAAATCCACAGACTTTTCAACAGGCATTGGGAGTACCAAAGTGGGATAGTGATATGGAGGAAGAATATTCTTCCTTAATCAAAAATCACACTTGGGACTTGACTTCACTTCCCAAGGGAAGGAAGATGGTTCGATGTAGGTGGATATATCAGACCAAGTTTGCAGTAGATGGGTCGGTTGAAAAGTATAAGGTGTGATTGGTTGCCAAGGGTTTCTCATAAGTGGTAGGCATTGACTACTTAGAGACCTTTGCACCCAATAAAAATATGACTTCTATCCAACTCACCTTGGCTATTGCCACAACACATGGTTGGGATGTACACCAGATGGATGTAAAGAGTGCCTTTCTTCATGAAGACCTAGAGGAGGAGATCTACATGGTGCAACCACCAAGATTTGTTTAGGATTTTTTCTTAGTATGCAAACTTAGGAAATCTATCTATGGCCTCAAATAGGCCCCTCATGTTTGGTATGCCAAGATGGATTCCTTCTTTCTCACAGTGGGTTTCACTAGGTACCATTCTGACCCCAATGTCTACTTCTTGCGACAGGATGATTCACTCCTAATTTTGGTTATATATATTGATGACCTTTTGATCACCAAGAGTTCTTCATCGGCTATTACAATAGTGAAGGCATCTCTCCAAGATAGATTTGAAATGATAAACTTGGGTTTGTTGCACTACTTCCTTGGCATCGAGATCTCATAATTAGATTCAGGGATTTCTCTTACACAACCTAAGTATGCTCTTGATTTATTGTCTCAGTTTCACATGGCTGATTGCAAGCCATCTCTAACTCCCTTTCTATCAGGAGTTAAGCTTGAAGTTGACTATTCTTCACCATTGATTGATGCCACTCAGTATCGACAACTTGTTGGTAGTCTCATCTACTTGACTCACACCAGACCTAACATATCATATGCAGTGGGACTTGTCTCTAGATTTATGCAAGAACCTCATGAGCTACATTGGAAAGCAACTAAGAGGATCTTGCATTATATATAGGGTTCACATAGATAAGGGATTCATTACAAATTTGGCATAGAGGTTGACTTGGTTGGATATACAGATTTGGACTAGGTTGGTGATTCATAGACATGCAAGTCCACTTCTAGTTATAGTTTCTCTCTAGGTTCTGGTCCTATCAATTAGTCTAGCAAGAAGAAGAATTCTATTGCTATATCATCCACAGACATAGAGTATAGGGGAGCTATTAATGTAGTTACTAAGGCTATTTAGCTTCGAGGGATACTTTTTGAGTTTGGCATTCCTATTAGGTAGCACACCATCATTTATTGTGACAACTAGAGTACCATTTAGATTTGGAAGAATCTGATTCAGCACCAGTGGACCAAGCACATAGAGATTCACATGCATTTCATTCAGGAGCTTATTCATAGTCAGGTCATTAACTTGATATTTTGCTAGTCTTTAGAGTAGGTTACAGACATCTTCACCAAACCATTCATTGAGAGCAAGTTCATTCATCTATGAGCTCTTCTTGGGGTGCGGTCCACATCTGCAACATCATCATCTTCAGGGGGGCCACTAGCCTCTTCATTTCTTTTTTATCTCTCTTTTGGGGGGGGGAGTTTTTTCTTACGAGTTTTCTCCTTTTCTCTATCTTATGGGAGATTGCATTTGTACATGGGTACCTCATCAGGCCTAGTTACTGGGACCCATTTTATGTTTCCACACTGCCCAGCTAAGCTGCGCTTATGGGGGGTGTTAGTGTAGGTTTTTATTTTTCCCTATTTATTTAATTAGGAAATATTATATACTTGTGCATATATGGATTTTGCCTACATTCGTGGATAGGCTAGCTTATGTGGAGATGTGTGTCATAGATGTGTCATAGGTGTCATAAGAATGTCATAAGTAACTCTTTTGACCAGTTATTCTGAGTATGGAGTTACTTCTCTATTCTTGTCACCTTGTCACCACATTTTGTGGAGGAGTTACAGTCTATTCTTGGGGTGGTTTGACTACCATTTGTGTAAGATTTATGAGCACTCTTATATGTATTCTTCATTATGGCCATCTCATGTTAATCAAATATTGGGTTTTGCTCCTATTTGTCTTTTGCAAATTATCTCTTTCAATGTTTTCACTTTGCTTTAGCTTCTTTGTGGTGTGCACTAGCTTCATCTCGTGTGATCACTTGACCATTGCATTCACATTATTCAGACCCTAGCAACAACTTCAATACCCCCATCCAACCAATAATATGATTTGTTGAATATGGTACTCGATGAGGATGAATCGATCCACAAAGCACATTGTGTTGTCTCAATTAGGCTTTTATGGCACTATTTTCCCTAATTTCATCCCATAACAAAAAATTAGATTAATTAATTAACGAGGCACTAAAATAGGACATATCAAGTCCTAGATCACATTATGTTATTGCAATTAAGTTTTTGGGTCTCATTTTTTCATAGTTACACACCCCATCCATCCAATTGAGCAATTCATTAATTATGGCATTAAATTATAGAAAATTAAGTTCAAACTCACATTAAGTTTCTGTAATAGTTCTCACATGCTTGATTTTCCATTATTATTTTGATAGCATAACCAAACAATTAATTGGTTGAATGGGGCACACAACTAGGGTAAATAGAACCCAATAAAACATTAGTTTGTCAAAATTAGGTTTTGGGATCTCTTATTACATTTCTCATCTAGTTAATTGGATGATTTGTTGAATTGGGCACTCAATTAGGAAAAATAAATCCCTAAATCACATTATATTTATGTAATTAGGTATCAGTGACACAATTTTCCCTAGTTTACTCTCACATCTAACTAGTCAAGTGATTCATAAAATGCAGCTTTAATTTTGGGAAAATTAATCCAAATAATATTAAATAACTACAATTAGGTTTAGTGGGATTGATTTTAACTAATTTTGTGTCACATATAATAGATTGAGTAATTGGTTGAATTGATCACTTAATTAGGTTAAATTTATCCCAAATCATAATAGATTGTGTCCTTAGATTTTGGAGACTTGATTTCCCCTAAATGAACCCCCCATCAAACTAATGGACTGATTGGTTGAATGGGGCATTCAATTATGAAAAATCAAGCCTGAAATCACATTGTGTTTTTATCAATTATGATTTGGTTACTTGATTTACTATATTAGTATCCCCTATCAAACCAATTGAGTGATTCGTTGGAGGGGAAATTAATTAGAACAAATTAAAACCCAAATCACACTATGTTTTCATAATATAGTTTTAGGGTTATATTTTCCCTAATTAGATTTCAATTTGAAAAAATTATGTAAATGGTTTATTATGGAACTTAATTAGAATATATCAATCCCCAAGTCACATTAGGCTATCACAATTAAGTTTTAGTAACTCAATTTCTCTGAATTTTTTCTCGCATCCAACCAATTAAATGATTGGTTAAATGGGGTACATAATTAGGGTAAATTAACTCATAGGTAATATTGTATTATTGAAAGTAGGTTTCAAGAAATTAGTTTACCCTAATTTAGTCCCACATATGATTAGTCAAGTGATTGGTTGAATGTGGCATATAGTTAGGGTAAATCAAGTCCAAATCAAATTTGGTTGTAACAACTAGGTTTTGTAGGAATTTATTTTACCTAATTTAGTTCCACATAGAACCAATACATTGATTGGTTGAATAATCAAGTTTAACTAATTTTAGTTTGATTAATTTGGTTTTAGGGGCTCAATTGTATGAGTTTACATCCCCCATCCAACAAATAGAGTGATTAGTTAAATGGGACATTAAATTAGGGGAAATTGGACCATAAATCAAATTAGGCTTTTGAAAACTATATATTTGGTGATAAATTTTCCCTGATAACATCCCCCATCCAACCAAATGTGTGATTGATTAAATGTGGCACTCAATTATGACAAATAAATCCCAAAATCATAATAGTTTTTCTCAATTAGGTTTCAGGTGGTTGATTTTTTGTAATTTTAATTGCAATATAGCTAATTGAGTTTTAGTTGAATGTGACACGCAATTAATGAAAAATTGAGACCTAAAACCTTATTATTTTATCTCAATTAAGTTATTAGAATTCCATTTATTTTAATATCATCCCCCATCTAACTAATAAAGACATTGGTTTAATGGGACAATCAACTAGAAAAAATTGATCCCTAGATCAAATTAAGTTTCTAGAACCTCTGTTTAAAGAAATATTTCTTCCTTAATTTAGTTGCACATCCAAAAAATTGAATGGTTAGTTGAATGGGGAACTCAATTAGTGAAAATCAAGTCCAAATCACATTAGGTTATTGCAATTAGGTTTTAGGGACTCAAATTTCCCTTATTTAGCTAGAAATCTAGCTAATATAGTGACTGGTTGAATGGGGAACATAATAATGGTAACTTGAGCCCAAATCAAATAAGTTTCTATAATTAAGTTTTGGGGATCAAATTTTTTTTCCTAATTTAGTCCCCCATTCAACCCTAAAATCATATTAAATATGATGACATGATCACTTATATGAAAACCCAAATTTCACCATTAAATGCATACATAAATTCACACATAAGTTCAACCTAAAGGCATCACTCAAGTCATCTCAATGTCATCTTTGAAAAATCCCAACGTTTCCTCTAATGGCAACATAATGTCTTCTTTAGAGACATCTAAACATTTTTTTTAAAGACACCATGATGTCACTTCCAAATTCATCCCAAAGTCTCTTCTAAAGTCAATTAAACATAACTTACTAAGGTCACCCTATATAGATGCATCCTACATGCAATTTTAAATCTAAATTAAGGGTCCTACTTTTGACAATGAGAAGCCTATACGACTTTAAGGTGACCATTTAAAGCTAATTTAGTTAGTCTAAATGCTTTAGTGATAAATAAGAGTGATTAAAAACCCTCCTTTTATTTTATAAACATATCTTAATATCACCATGTAGAAATGCATCCAACATGCAATTTTAAATTCACCTTAAAAGTTCTACTTTTAATATCAAAAAACCTAGATGATTTTAAAGTGGCTTCTAAAATAAACTTTATTAAGTCTAAATGTTTTAATGATAATAAAAGTTGTTAAACTAACTCATCATAATTTATAAAATAAAATATGATAATAAAAAATATACTTAAATATAAACTCCCAACCAATTATTAGAGAGCTCTAAAGTCATCCTAGTAATAACTCCCTATAAAGATACATCCCACATGCCATTTTAAATCTAACTTAAAGGTTCTAATTTTAATGATTCACAACCAATTGTTAATAAGAATCACTTACCATTTCTTTGCATTGTTCTTCCTGTCATTAATTTCACTCATTCTATTTAACAAGGTAAACCTTTTTATTTGTATTAATTTCACTCATGCTATTTCACAAGATAAAACTTTTTGTTTGTATTAATTTCACTCATGTTATTTCACAAGGTAAACCTTTTAGATAATGAACATGTAATCATCAAAATATAACCAATTATAAAACACAATTTACCAAAATGCAACATGTCTCATATGAAATTTACCCTATAAAATTAGAACACTATCACACTAAGTAACACCAATTCAACTTATAATGATGAAATATGGGCCGAAACAATACTAGTAACAATTTTGGCATAACTTGCGATGGTCATGCTGATAGGAAATATAATGAAAGCTTAAACCTAAGAAATAAAGAAATAAAGTTTAAAGAAAAAATTATTAAAAAATTTAGAACATTTTTAGTATGCACTTGGAATTAATGACATAATTATTATGACTTATTAAAAGTTAAAAATATCGGTACACTAACATTGAAACTATACATAGTATGCCCTTAGAAATAATGACATAATTCCAATTTTAGCTCCAATGATTAGTGTTTTCTGGATAGCTCGATTAACGTATCATTTTTAGTAAGGACTCTCCATACCAAAAGGGTATTGTATAATTTTATCTCTAATTTCAAAATAGGTGGATGGGAGGTTGTGGAGGAGTAAAGGGGCATTAATATTTTCGTCTTCTAACATTTTTTATTTTTATCTTTTAAGTTTGTAAATAGTAATTGATAAAGTGAAAAAGGGTATTATATAATTTTCTGTTTTAATGACAATGTAATATGTAAAAGAATAATAAAAATAACATGAAAATTTCAAATTTTGATACTATGTAGCATTTCATATAAAAGATATTTTGGGTTTATATTTACATGTTATGTTATCATTTTTGAACTATTACATCCATAAGTTAAAATTATGATGTGTGAACATCATCCATATATTTCATAGAATAAGAATCATACAATCAAGGATATACTATTATGTTGAAGCATATAATGAAACTTATTATATTTTATTCACATTATTAAAATCATATGAAAATATTTATGTATAAATTAAAATATATCTTAAAGAATTATTTGTTTAGATTGAATAACAATGTAAAGAACATTGCATTTGCTAGCATATGAAATAATGTGGCAGCTATAATGTTGTGTTTATGTTATTATAGTCATAACACTATCATTGAATGAAAATGGGAAATAAAACTACCACTGCTGTTTTCTAATATAATAATGAACACACAATATAATGTATATGTGTTAATCTATAGAAATAGGGCGTGGAATGATTATTGCATTAAAAACATTTTGTTTCTAAGTAAAATAGTATTTAATTTAAATGATAGAATAAGACTATATTGGTAGATTTGACCATGCATATGGAAAATTTATTATGCCTTGAATATTTCAATTGTGAATATTCATTGCCTCATATAAAACAAATTGACCCATCCTTCACTCTTTAAAAATATTTGATAAACTTTGGCTTGGCCAGAGCAAATCATTTTCATATCAAAATTAATTTAAATGGTACCTTTTTAGGATCAAAGTGGATGAAGAATTTATAAAAACAAGGATTGTGTAGTGGCTAGTCCCATTATCTTGAATAGTATGTTGCCTTTGATGTTAATATCATTGAAATTGAGGTAGCATGAAATAGGAGAAAGCAATTTTTTTAATAGTGAGTATAAGGAAATATGAAAAATAGTTTCATTTTTTGAAAAATATATAACATTGTAAAAACAAAGTTATAGTATCAAAATTTATATATAACATAAATAAATGTCATTAACTTATGTATATAAATTATATGCAAAATGAAAATATAATATAAGTATAATAAGTAAATAATTTTTACAAAGTAAAATGTGTTAGTATTTTTAATAGTTTTAAGATTGTAAGTGAGGCAATGGCAATATACCTATGAACTCTCTTCATGACATGAAGGACAATTAAACTTGTGATTTAGAGATGTTGCATGGATTGAATTATAATTAAAGAATTGAAATAGATAAAAATAAAGATGATTCTTCACAATAGTCATTTGCAAGAAGTAGATTGTGTATCCAAATGAGTATAAATTGTAAATGATTAATTTTTTCATAGTGAACTGTTCCTTAGTATATTTTTGTAAGCTCTGATGGAATATGTAAATATGAGTAGTGGTTAGTTCCTAGATTTGTATTAAGAATTATTTGTGCATGATTTTATATTTAGATTTGTAATGTCAGCTTGCTTTAATAAATAGAATAATATGTTGCATTTTATATTTGTGTCATTCAATTCAAAGTCTTAATGTGAGTGTGAAAATATACGAAAAGCCTTTTTTAATGATGATTATCAACTAATATGAAACACAACATTATTTTTTGAGAACTATACATCAATTTAAACATAAAAACACAAACTCAATATTATGTAATTACTTATTGAAATTGAAATTTAATTAGTAATAGTTATTTTGTGAGTTTATGGGCTACATAGAGGATATTGATAAAAGTGGAGTGTTAACAGAAATTTGAAACACTGATTATGTATCAAGCTATTCAATAATATTCAAAATTGGTCACAAATTTTCAAGTAAAATATAAATAAATATAAAAATATATATAGAATTTACTCAAAAAATTATATACATTAAGGACTGGTAATGAAAAATGATTCTAGATGAGTGGTGAATTTACTCGATTTTAAAAAAAAAAGGACTAATAAGTAAGATAAAATAACATATTCCATGAACATGAAGTGCTATGTTATAAATTAAATACTTAAGTAGAATTATGCAAGTATTAAGTAGGTCTCAAAATGAATATTCTATTATTTATGCATTAAACTTTATAATAAACTTTATAAATATATTAACATTATTTCCTATCCTAAAGACCAAATTTCGGGTTTTCTCTAAATGTTAAAATGATGGTTAGTGATTTAATGAACTTGTTTGGTATATATAAATCATCTTCCATAATTTATTTCCTATATTCAAATGTTTTGAATAAGTGTCATACTAAATGAGTAAATCAACTCTATAAATGCTTTACAAGTTTTTTTTTAAATTTACCAATATCAAATAGAAATACTTATGACATATGAAACAAGTGCCATGTAGTGGCTACTCCATGCCTTTGAATTTCTTTTGTATTGAAAAATTATTTGTGTATGTTTGCATGTAAATATGTAATGTGAGTTTGCTTAATTTAAATAGTAATAGTTCTTTTGGAAAGATTACATTCCTTTGTATTATAAATTATCTAGATTATATTTTACATGTAAATTTAGAATGTAAGGACAATGCAAGAAGAAAAAAAAAAAATTGTATTGCTATCATGCTTGTATCTATTTGGGTATGTTGTTGATGAATACATTTTCAACCTAGGGCTTGACCTCTTAGTGTCTTACCTACCTTAGTCTATCCCTTGGTCTGGATAATAGGATATCATGTTTGTTATGTATTGACAGTCTGAAAAGGATCCTTATAATATATTTCACATGTACCCTAATGTGTGGCATGTTATTTATGAGGAACATTTTCTTTAGATTTTTTGAAACTTGGCTACCTAAGAAACTTTCTCTAACTTCTGGTCAAGGTTATCTACTATTCTGAATTTGATTTTGTCTATTGTGGTGCTTATGGTTGGTTTTCCTAGAACTCACCTATATTAGAAAAAATTAATTATTGTGTATAAAATCTATATACGTAATGATTTAATTTGACTGATAGTAAATTATTTTTAAATGAGGTTTTAAAAATTGAAAAAAATATTATATAACACTCGATATTTTATATACGAATGTTGCATGCTAAATAATGTTATTTTTAATATTTTAAACATAAAACTTATAGTTAAATTTGAACTATATATTAATTAGATGTTGAAAACCTAAGTTTTCTAGTGTTCATGTAGAAACCATTCCACATATTTTACCTCAAAAAGTATTTTACATTTTACAAAATTTAGTGCATCTATTAATAATATTCTTAGAAAATATTTATTGAAAATTAGGGTAACATTTTACCTTTACCCATGTAATGAAAAATAGCAATGAAAGAAATGTAATCCTAAGTAAAATCATAGAAATTCACTGTTAACCACTGAACATGATCTCAAAAACAATATAAAGAAAAGAATGAACATTTAAATATTAATCTTCACCAAATCATGATAGTCAATATTTATAGATTAGTCCAAGATAATATTTATCTCATTTGCTAGCCATAGTGTGCTAAGATATTTGTACGATGGTATGTCAATGCCAAATTATACTAAATAAATGTAAAGCCTTGATCAACATGTGCAGTGCATCACTTCCTAACATCATTGAATAATTATTTAAGAACATGCATACCAGAGAAATGAAAATGTTTTGATTTAAAGAATCTCCTACAAAACTTGTATTGCTAGTGGTATATAAACAAATGATGATTATAATTCATGGAAATAAAATATTGACACACACTAATTATAAACACGAACTATTTGAAATAAAAAAGATTTAACCATGATTGTAATAGACTTTAGAAAAAGTGTGAAGAATGAAAAATAGAGTATGATGTATTTGTTTGCACATTAAAATATTTGTGGAATAAACAGAAAGGAATAAAATTATCTTACTTGCCCACTTGTGAGTTCCTTCTTTGGATTATCTTGGATTTAGATGCAATAAAATAATGAAGGTTTGTTGGTAGTGCCTTGGGAAAATACTAAAGGATGATTTAATAAAAATAAAATAACAATTACATGATGACATAAGTGTGGAACCTTTGACTAGCATAGACTTCCAATTTTTTGATGGCATGCATAACATCTGACACAAGTTTTATTTCCTTGGGATAAAATATGTGGCATAGATGATTCATCAATAAAAATGCTACTCCAGGGATGGAAAACAAAATTACACACACACGCACACACACACACACACACACACACCCTCTCTCTCTCTCTCTCTCTCTCTCTCTCTCTCTCTCTCTCTCTCTCTAATGTGTCATACTTGGAAATGAAAAAATATAGGACTTGCTAGGTTATGAATGCTACAAACTAAATTATGATTTTAAAAGGAACTAAAAAATTTAGAGAGATACTGTCAAAGTGGTAGAGAAATATGGTGGGCAATAAATGTAGTATAAGATTTGGGAATTTGACACTTTGTACATTGAATTTATTTTCCATTCTACAACTCAGGCATTAAAATCAATGGAATAATTTATTTTCTTTTTTATTGTTAGAATTTATAAGTTCTAAATTAAAAAAAATTGTCAAAT